>JAXQQM020092249.1:0-400589 GCA_034641835.2 Pinus albicaulis | reverse complement strand
TGAATAAATCACTTATTCACTGAAGATTAACCTGGTCATATATCAATTTCGAATTGCATACATAACACATAACCTTCTTCTACAATTAATTGTCACATGCGGAAATAACAGGATGCAATCTCACATCAATTCAATCACACATTAACACGGTATGTATGGGGAAAACTGTGGCTAAGCCCCTTGACTATTGTGTATATTATAATGGAGAAATCAAGTAACCAAACAAGTACAATACTCCTCACAAGTACCTAGGTACTCTCATGAAGTTACTCACAATCTAGCTTGGTGTTGAACAAGTCTCGGGTTCAAAACACACCACTAGCTGCCTTGCCTCTATTGCGCAATCATGGCCTGTATATGAAGAGGTTCAAGGTTCGAATCCCCTTGCCTTGATTGCGTAATTGTCATGGACAATTCCTCCAAGTGTAATGCAAAACTCATGCAAAACAAATCTACCAACTGATAGCTTTACTCACCCTTTCATCTACCTCTTCCCCTGGTCTCCACTGAACTGATCATGCACTGTAGTGAACTGAAGTGTTCTTGAGTTGACTAATGAGTTAATATTTAGTAAATTAAATATTATTTAATTTACTCCTCTCATATCTAGTTGATTAGTTAGTTAACTAATCCCAACTAGTTCAACTAAAACAAACAGAACACAACTCCACTATCTGTCCCGTTAACTCCTCCAAAACTTCTGCCACTGAAGTCTAATTGAAGCCAACCATGCAAGATGCCATCAAACCCTAGGAACCACGTGATTCCTTGTGTCAGTTGCATGAGTCACCTCCATGACTCAAACTGAAGTGCGCCAAGAGAGTAAACTGTTGTTTATAGTCAAAATATTATTAAGGGAAAATAATATTTGACTTCCATATTTTTAGGAGATCAGTCTAAAAATAGTCTGGGTCCTAAAAAATAGGGTCACATCTATTTTTACCGACATCTCGCATACTTCAAGAATCTCCAAGTAGAATTCCCAAATTATGCTCCGTATGTCTAAAAATAGACATAGTCTAAAAATAGACTTTGCGCCAGAATTTGCCTGCGGGCCCACTTAGTGAAGGCGACTTCATTTCACTAAGCTCCATCATCTTGCTGCATTCTCAACACGTAGCTCCCTTCCAATCATGATCCTCCGCCGAACACAATCTCTGATGTGATGGTACCTGATGTCGATATGTTTGGACCTATCATGAAAAACTGGATTAGCCGAGAGCTTGATGCAGCTCTGGTTATCACAGTAGATCACTGTAGGCTCCAAATGCAACCTGAACAAACCTGCGAGGATCTTCCTCATCCAAATAGCCTCACATGCAACCAAGCTTGCTGCCATGTACTCGGCCTCTGCTGAACTGAGTGCCACGGATCTCTGCTTCCTGCTGTACCAGGAAACTGCTGTCGACCCAATGCTGAAAACTCCTCCAGAAGTGCTCTTCCGGTCTGTTGGGCTCCCTGCCCAATCTGCATCAGTGAAACCAGAAAGTTTCACTCCATCCTCCCGTCTGTACCATAGACCATATCCTGATGTGCCTCTGATATAGCGCAATACATGCTTGCCCGCCTTCCAAAAGAGCTTGGTAGGCTTAACCATAGCTTGCGTAAGCTGGTTAACTGCATAGCATATATCGGGTCGTGTATTGACCAGATACATAAGCGACCCCACCAACTGTCGATAGACAGTGGCATCCACTACCTCCTCCGAAGTAGCATCTCCCTTCCTCCAACCACCAGGAAGAGGGGTATCAACAGGCTTGCAGCCTTGCATGTTGAACCTCTCCAGAATCTCCCGGGCATACTTGCCCTGAGAAACAAACAGTCCTCCACTGCGCTGCCAAATCTCCAATCCCAGGAAATAATGAAGGATGCCCAGGTCCTTCATCTCAAACACTCGTGCAAGATCCTCCTTGCATGAAAGTATCAACTGCTCGTCGCCAGTCAAAATCAGATCATCTACATACAGTACGATGATCAACAGCTTCCCCTCCACCACAATCTGGTACAGGTTTGGATCCGCCTCACTCTTGGAGAATCCAAGCCCGGTGAAGTAGCAGTCTATCCGAGTGTACCAAGCACGAGGTGCTTGCTTCAGCCCATACAGTGCTCTCTTGAGTCGGCACACATGCGACTCACTGCTGAAGATCTCAAAACCTTCAGGCTGCTCTATGTACACCTCTTCCTCAATAACTCCATTGAGGAACGCAGTCTTCACATCCATCCGATGAATGTGCCACCCCATCTGCGCTGAGAGAGCAAGGATCGTCCGTATGGAAGAGTACCTTGCGACAGGTGCAAAAGTCTCCTCATAGTCAATCCCCTCGATCTGTGAGAAGCCACGGGCGACAAATCTCGCCTTGTACTCCTCCACACTCCCGTCAGCCGCCTGCTTCACCTTGTAGATCCATCGCGAACCTACAACTGATTTCCCAACCGGTCTTGGGACAATCTCCCATGCACTGTTCCTGATGATCGAATCATATTCTTCGATCATGGCATCAACCCATGCGGGTTCCTCCACAGCTTCCTCAAAAGAGGATGGCTCTGTCACAACACATCGACTCATAAGAGCCATGTATCCAGTGTACCGATCCGGTGACTGTCTCTGTCTGCGCTGTGCTGTAGGTGGTCCTACAACCTTCTCTGCATCCCGAGCCAGTCGCTCAGCTTCTGTAGTGCGCATGCGCCCTCTGATGGTTGGCGCTGCATGGGTGGTTTCTTCCACCTTCTGAACCTCCTCTTGTGGCTGATCCACATCCGGAAGCTCCTCCTTAGGAACTAACAGCTCCTCATCTGCATGCAAGTGTAGCTCCCTCTCAAGCGAACACCGCATGGCTTTCTCCTCCTGAAATTTTATATCCCGTCGCACAACAGTCTTGCGACTGTCTGGCACATACACCCGATAGTTGTGAGGTGTATCAGTGTACCCCACAAATATTCCAACTTCAGCAGTTGGATCCAGCTTCCTTCTTGCATCCTTCGTCACATGCATGTAGACAAGAGATCCGAAGATCCGCAAATGGGAAATATCAGGCCTCTTGCCAGAATAAGCCTCCTCTGGTGTACTCATGCCAAGAACCTTGTGAGGACAACGGTTCTGCACATACACTGCTGTATTGCATGCCTCAGCCCACAAGTGAAGGGGTAGGCCCCGATCATGCAACATCGCTCGTGCAGCACCCACGATCGTTCTGTTCTTCCGCTCAGCCACCCCGTTCTGCTGTGGGTTATGGGGTGCGATGAGCTCTCTCCGAATCCCTTCTGCGCTGCAGAACTCCTTGAATTCAGCCGAGATGAATTCACCACCATTATCACTCCTTATAGCAATCACCTTCTTCCCCGACTCCTTCTCGACCAGTGCTTTAAACTCACAGAACTTCGCGAATGTATCGCTCTTCTTCTGCATGAAGAAGATCCAGCACTTTCGAGAGAAATCATCAACAAAGATCACATAATACTTGTGCTTTGCTGTCGAAGCAACCGAGAAAGGACCACACACGTCTGTGTGAACTCTCTCAAGGATCGTCGTGGCGCGACTATCCTTCTCGTGAAAGGTGGCTTTCACATACTTCCCTAAAGTACACCCCTTGCACTGATCTGACTGCGCAAGAGTGCCCTTAGGAAGTCCAGTAGAAATCTGCTGCAGAATCTTCAAAGCTCCATGGTGAAGATGGCCCAATCTCCGGTGCCATAGTTCGCCCTCATCATCCCGGCTCACCACATCTCCAGCCTTGCATGCCATAGCTGCGCAGTCATCTACCTGCAACTGATAAAGGTTCTGAGTTCGAACCCCTATCTTCCGGGTCTCTCCAGTAGTCTTACTGCGCAGGAAGGCTTTTCCTTCGCCGAAGACCACATCATACCCCTTATCCTCCAACATCGCTACTGAAATCAGGTTCTTCTTCAATCCAGGTACATGCATGACATCCTTTAAGACAAAGGGTTTACCAGACTCCCTCTGAAAGGATACGGTACCGATACCAGTCGCACTGTATCTACCGTCATCACCCATCTCGATGTGCATGCCCAAATCCTTGTCCTCCAGATCTGAGAACAACTCCCGATCTCCCGTCATATGAAATGACGCACCGCTGTCCAAGAACCACACCGATCCCATCACACTTGAAACCAAGCATGCAATCAGTGAAAAGTCAAGCTCGAACCGTGAAGCCAAAGCTTCTCCATCTGCAGATCTTCCCGCTTGCTTGTTCTTCTTCTTCTTTGGACAATTGGTAGCATAATGTCCGTGATCATGGCAGTGAAAACATTTCACTTTCGCCATATCCTGCTTCTTGCCCTTAGCTCCAGAATGAGAGGTTTTCTTACCCTTCCCTTTCTTAGCTTTGGACACCACAGCGCAGTTTTCTTCATCAGCTCCCTTTGATGAAGATCCATCTCGAGTAGTCCTCCTTATCTCCTCCTGCATGAGATCCGCCCAAAGGCGCTCCCATCCCGGCAGCTTCTCCCGACCATTGACACTATCTTGATATGAGTGCCAAGCCTTCTAAAGACCAAGGAGAGCCAGGTCGACCATGTCCTCGTCTTCGACAGTCACCCCCACACTTCCCAGCTCATCTCTGCATTGAGTGAACTTCGTGAGGTATTTGGCGATACTGTCGCCTTTCTCCATCTTGATGTTCCTAAGCTTATCTTTGAGCGCCAGCTTCCTTTGGTCACTCTTACTCTGGAATAGATCCGTCAAAGCTTTCCACATTAAATATGGAGTAGCCTTACCATGCAGGCTGGATACAATATGATCCTTGACGCCCTCCAATAGGATCCTTCGACATTTCGCGATCTTCTTTTGCCATGCATCGACCAGAGCTGCATCAGTGGGCTTTGGGACATCCGCATCCACGAACTCCTTCAGACCATTATCTTCTAACACTGCTTCCATTCGATCCTTCCATGCAACATAGTTTGAACTGCCTTCAAGAGCATATTCGAGTCGCAAACCATTGAAAGAAGACATCTTTCAACACTGGCACCAAGAAAACCAACCTTCTGCAAAATTCGAATTCCAAACTTCAAGCTCTATCGCTTCTGATCTACACTTGAAAACAAATTATTTCCAAATCAGAGATTGACTGCAAAGGGCATTCACCAGATCTTTCACCTTACAAAGAAGGATGAATATTCCGGAGGCTACCTGGCCCGCATGCAGACTCTGTTCGAGGAAATAAGTTTGCAATCACCGTAATAGATCTCGACAATTAATCTCGCTCCGATACCATGTAGAAATTAGCTGAATAAATCACTTATTCACTGAAGATTAACCTGGTCATATATCACTTTCGAATTGCATACATAACACATAACCTTCTTCTACAATTAATTGTCACATGCGGAAATAACAGAAGCAATCTCACATCAATTCAATCACACATTAACTCAGTATGTATGGGGAAAGCCTATAGCCGAAAACCCCGCAGCTATTGTGTATATTATAATGGAGAAATCAAGTAACCAAACAAGTACAATACTCCTCACAAGTACTCAGTACTCTCTCATGAAGTTACTCACAATCTAGCTTGGTTTTGAACAAGTCTCTGGTTCAAAACACACCACTAACTGCCTTGCCTCTATTGCGCAATCATGGCCTGTATATGAAGAGGTTCAAGGTTCGAATCCCCTTCCCTTGATTGCGTAATTGTCATGGACAATTCCTCCAAGTGTAATGCAAATCTCATGCAAAACCAATCTACCAACTGATAGCTTTACTCACCCTTTCATCTACCTCTTCCACCGGTCTCCACTGAGATCATGCACTGTAGTGAACTGAAGTGTTCTTGAGTTGACTAATGAGTTAATATTTAGTAAATTAAATATTATTTAATTTACTCCACTCATATCTAGTTGATTAGTTAGTTTAACTAATCCCAACTAGTTCAACTAAAACAAACAGAACACAACTCCACTATCTGTCCCGTTAACTCCTCCAAACTTCTGCCACTGAAGTCTAACTGAAGCCAACCATGCAAGATGCCATCAAACCCTAGGAACCACGTGATTCCTTGTGTCAGTTGCATGAGCCACTTCCATGACTCAAACTGAAGTGCGCCAAGAGAGTAAATTGCTGTTTATAGTCAAAATATTATTAAGGGTAAATAATATTTGACTTCCATATTTTTAGGAGATCAGTCTAAAAATAGCCTGGGTCCTAAAAATTAGGGTCTCATCTATTTTTATCGACATGTCGCATACTTCAAGAATCTCCAAGTAGAATTCCCAAATTATGCTCCGTATGTCTAAAAATAGACTTTGCGCCAGAATTTGCCTGCGGGCCCACTTAGTGAAGGCGACTTCATTTCACTAAGCTCCATCATCTTGCTGCATTCTCAACAGTGCCCTTGCTACCGTGTTCCTCACATATTTTCAACTCCCCATTCATCATGATTCCGGAATGGAACTGTTGAAACATTTTAGGCAAACACTAGCCATCCATATATCAGACCATCTCCACGAATGCAGTGACGACATAGTTTGTGTAAAGACAAACTCGACGATAGAGTGTTGTTGGACTTATTTTTGAAAACTTTCACAGCTAAGATTTCAAAAGACATGGCGATGTAAAAACCCACCTCTGAAGAGGACGCAATTAGCAAGGCCCAACAACTTGAACTCATTTACACCCAATCAGGATATATTTACAATGTCCTACCAAATTCCCTCCGCCTGCAAACTTATATAGAGTTACCAGGTGCGTCAAATACTATAGATGGTTTGATCAGGTCCTTGACCCAAGGTCACCTAAGTAGCAGTAACCAATACCCAGGATACCAGTACGATTATACTTAGAACGTATCGCAACATGGCTACCATCAAAGTCAGTCTACACCTTTGCAGAATATGACTAATAGGGTAATACCATACCATCAACAACAGGGAGGCTCATAACCTCCCTCGCAGGGGAACCGATACTCAACTAGGAATGTTGATAAAAGAGAGCTTCCCCAAAAATATTACACCAATCAGGGACATGGGAACCTATACCCCCCTTTTCCCGCACAAAATCCACTACCAACATAAAATAATGCACCAGTGAACCTAGTGCAACCATCTCGGGCTCAACAGCGACAGTCTTATGACCAGGAGAATAATAATAATCCTCCAAACACTACAAAAAATAAGCCTAGGAACAAGAAAAAGGGAGACTCTAGACATTGAGGCAGTAATTAACAACGTCCCCTACGATCACAATCTGGGGGAAACCCCAACCAAAATCAAAACCAAGATCCAAATAGTAACTCCCAAGGGAAAAAAAAGACCCAGTCTAAGGACAAATCATTCTTGTGCCATATGTGGTGAATATGGCCATTACACTCACCACTGTCCTGAACTCCCTAAATTGAAAAAACTTTAGGGTAACAGAGGAGAAGGGGAACCTACTCAACAACCTGATGTAATGCAGGAACCCTTCCCCCACCAAGGAGTGGTTAACACCCAATAACAACAACCACCCAAAAATGATATTGGAGGAGGCAGTCACGAGATCTACATGGTTGGCGAAGAATTTTTCTTCCAAACAAGGAGTAGGAACTATGATACACCTCTGGACACCAACCCATCGGGTACAAGTAAAAGTGCACCTACTACACCATTAACTATATCAAAAGTACCTATTGATCCCCTTCCAAAAATAGTCAAGGGACCAACCAGGTACGCATGACATCACTCATATTTGTAACATAGTGGATGATTTAGCTCAATCACCAGCTACTATGTTAGCTTTGGAGGTTCTGAAATCATGCCCAAGACAACGGAAAGCCTTACTTTCCACATTAGGTGCAATCAATCCTTCTGATTCATGCCTAATAGTTTTTGACCTAGACAAGGTAAACCTGAGACTTCCTTCTCTAGTCGGTTTCCAAATACTAGTTT
The DNA here is from genome assembly GCA_034641835.2 of Pinus albicaulis. Taxonomy (NCBI): domain Eukaryota; kingdom Viridiplantae; phylum Streptophyta; class Pinopsida; order Pinales; family Pinaceae; genus Pinus; species Pinus albicaulis. Next base: position 392,708 of record JAXQQM020092249.1, on the reverse strand, counting down.
CGGTTCAGAACATCACCATACACTGATGCATCATTGATGAAGGAGCATCGACATGTATCATGTCCAAATATGTTTGGAAAAATTTAGGATCACCTGAGTTAAAACCATCTGACATCATTATTAGAGCATACAATCGCTGCCCGTCAGCCCCCGTCAGTCTGTATCAAAATGTCCCAGTAAACCTGGCCAAAAAAATAATCCTTATAGACATTGAGGTCTTAGATGCACAAATAGACTACAATATACTCCTCAGGTGGAGTTATATGTATGCCATGACTACAGTCACATCCTCTGTATTTAGGGTAATGATTTTCCCCCATGATTATCAGATCATCACCATCGACCAGATCACATACTACGACAAGAAACCCATGACCGCTATCGATGCTACCATACGTATACACAACCACAAAACCACTCACAAGGTATAGAAAATGTGGCCCAGGAAAATTCAAAACATCATCCATCCTAGGGTCATTTCTAGGAGATCCCCCTATTATACTAGAGGGAGTCCAATTAACAACGGGGACACCAGTGTGCATGATGCTCTCATCAAACACCGAAACTAGCCCAGACGCAGAAACTAGCAGTATGGATTATGAAGCCACTAGCATGGCATTCCTACCATACGCCATTTCGTAAACCCCGTTTTTGTACCCTCACTTGGTTTTGTATCAAAACAAGTCATGGAAAATATGACATTGCTGAATATGGCTTTTGCAATACCCGTGTGGTATTTGGTCCCTCTAGCCATGTTGGGAAGTCCAAGAATCACCTCTACAGGAATAACCCCTATTGCCCCTCAAGAGGTCATAATAGTGAAAGAAACACCTATAGTAGTGCCAAATGACACGACCAAGAAAAATAAGAAAAAAAGGTAAAATTCGAAACCCCCAAGTTACCTAGGGCATTACAACCTTGCGCATTGTGTGATGTCGTAGGTCATCCTACTAATATTTTCACGGAGTTAGAAGAATTGAAACCCCTTATACACACCGAAAGAAATGTCGCAACCTTGAATTCCCAAAAAAAGGAACAGGCCATGAACAACCAAGGGAAATAATTATGCACCAATCATGCGTGCGCCATATGCGACCATTATGGGCATTATACCCATCACTGCCTAAAGATATCACGATATAGGGATGGCTTGCAAGCCCTAAAAAAATCCTACCAGGAGGACCCCTCAGCACCACCCATGCAAATGGACAAGGGTGAACCCAAAACCATACTGTAATTACGAGAATAACCTACATATTTCTCGTACACCATCCCCCCAATGGCCCAGAGATGACAAATAGAGGCCATACCGCATGTCCCAGTTTGCACACTATGTGACGAGCCTGATCACTGAATCACACAGTGCCCCAAGTTAAGGGAGTTTAAACATTGGTATCAAATCCCACAAGTTGCCCAACAAAAATTAGTTTTGCACAGACGACATATGTGTCAGATTTTCCGAATCAACCACCATGTGCGACAGTGTCCCCACATTTTTCGATTCTGGTCTATGTTGCATTTCATGCAACACTTCGTCGCTGAAAAACCTGACTTGGACGACTCGGACATAGAATCCAAAAAAAATGCTACAAATCAAAGGACAGAAGCAACAAGGACCATATTGTATGTGTCAGAAGAGATACAATCACCTGAACGACCACCTCTTCCCTGTAATCATCCTTAGGCTCTAGTCCAGCTCTGCGCTCTCTGCGATGAACGAGATCACTTCATCACTGACTGTGCAGCTCTAGATTTGTTTCAAAGATGGTAACTGGTCAACCCATTGTACTACGACGACCTACGAGCAGTCCAATATTCTTGTCGAGTATGTTCAGGTAACCACTTGGTACACCGTTGTCCCTACATCCCCTGCTTCCAGTTAGCGTTAAAGTGTTTATGCCAGGAAATAACCCGCCTCACTAAAGAAGATGGATCAGACTCAAACTCAGTAGGTAGTTCGAAAACCCAAGAGAATGAGGCAAACAGGTCCATCCTCTTCATATCAGAAGAAAAATGGCCAATAAGGGGGAATATTCATGCCCCTAACCACCCTCCATGCCCAATCCCAGCCTACGCATCGTGTGACACATGCAATCATTTGATCTCTCAATGCCTAGATTTATGAACATTTTTCAAATGGTACCCAATCACTCAGGCAGTCTAAAGGGAGTGGAAAACCAAAGAGAAAAAATATTGTCTTATTTTGTAAGACAACCATCACGCTCGGCATTGTCCTTACATCCCGCAATTTTGACCCATGTTAGATGTCATATGATCATTGGTCACTAAATATCCGGATGTAATCGATTTCGAACCTAGGCAGCCAGGTGCAAAGTGGCATTTCCCCCATTGTCACCAAAACCCTAGGAAAGCTAAGGTGACCAATCATCTTAGCAGGGCATGAAACCAGCCAAGAATACCATGTTCTCTATGCAGTAGAGAGGAACACATGGTCAATCAATGTTAGAAACTCAAGAAACTCACCGACAGTCTTCGCATGGTCACAACCATACCACATATCCATCTCTCTAATCAAGAGAAGAACACATGCTGCTATTGAAGGATTTTCTCACAATTTCACCACACTATGAATTGTGAATACCTCCCAAGGTTAAAAGCGACAAGAGTAGCGTTGAGTCTGGAAACCCGAAAGTAGCCACACCACCCAAGATCGAAGACTCAGAGGTGGCAGAAGCACAAAAATTCACCAATACCCAACCATCCCCAAGCATCCAAATATGGTGTGGAGAGTAGTGTTGGTTCTCACACCATCTACTCGTTAGGTACCTTTACTCCATGCACCATTTTCATGAGCCATAACCATGAAACAAAGATGTGCCCCATGCTGAAAACATTTCAGCACCTATGCATTCAACACAACTTCCAAGTAAAGGAATGTGCACGTATCCTTAGTACACCACCAAAAGAGCATGAATTTTCTCTCAAAAAAACAACCATAACAGAAATTATTCCATGATCTAACGATGATGACACAAGACACCATATACGATTCATCTCATCATGCATGGGAACCATGACTTGTGCTATATGCTCATCTTTCCTTGGTTTTGAGACCACTGCAACTACCAAAATGGTAGTAGTACCTTCGACGGTGCAAACCCAACCCGTTTGCACCCTGTTAACCTCATCTTGTTCCATGACATCAACCACATAATGATATCCATGTTTGTTGAACATCACTGTTAGGCCCAAACCAATTCCTCACAACCTTTCCAATAACCCATTAGACATCTTGTTTCAATCTGATAAAGATATTCTAGAGGCCATGACGTAACCATATTTTCTGTGGGACTCAATGCTTCACCGCTCATTTTTTCTTCCAGAAAAAACGTTCATGCCTAGCTACCCAAAAACCTAGGATATATACGCCATTGAATCCAAATACTTCCTTCCATATGGAAGGTATATTGGTTCAAAAAACCTATCCCAGTACCTGATGCATTTGAAGAAGGGAATATGTCAAATATTTCACGAACCATTAAGGTGAATATCTCAAGAAAACTATGCGAAACTGAAGAAATCTCACGAGGGGCGGCATGCTACCCAGACAAGGTGGTCGCTTATACATACTTATTACAATAGTACAAGGATATCTTCACATCATATTATCCGGAAATTCCAGAGCTAAGCTCCACCATCGTAGAACACCACATTGACACCTGGCCTAACGTATCACCAATTTGCCAAAAGCAGCGTCAATTACACCCATACAAAGCAGAAGCAATCAAGCAAGAGATTAACAAGCTTCATAAAGATGGATTAATCTACCCAATCGCCTACACATCATGGGTTTGCAACCCTGTACCCGTCATGAAAAAATAGGGCACCATCTGAGTCTGCATCGATTTTCGAGATTGAAATAAAGCTTGTCCCAAGGACAACTACCCTACCACTTTCATCGACCAAGTCATTTATGCTTGCACTGGTCATGAGGCCATGTCCTTCATGGACAGATTCTATGGGTACAATAAAATTCAAATTCGTCACACAGATCGGTACAAGACGATGTTCACTACTCCATGGGGCATGTTCGCATATCAAGTTATGCCTTTCGGTATTAAAAACACTGGAGCCACCTTCCAGCAGGCCATGAATTATATCTTCCATGTGTCAGTGTCCCATGATTTGGAAGATTGGTAAACCAAATGACAGGGTAACATCAGACCAGTCTTTGGAGTCCTAGGACCTAGCCTTACTAGACTCAGAGAAAGCTCTCTCTATTATGCGAAGGATGTGAACTTGTTCGCTTTGGATGGTTGATTTTAGGCTAGTTGTTAAGTGTAGGTTCGTTGTTTGTTTTGGTTGGGGTAAGATGATCAAGTAGGATAGGTGAAGTGAGAGGTTATCTAATCAATTGGGCTATGGAGTCTATGAATTCATTGATATCTCGATAATGAATCAAGGTATATCACAGGGAAAATCTAGTGTAGTTAATGGATCTTTAAGTTTATGTGTGAGGTGAAATGGACATTAAGTTTGGAAACCAAGGTAGGGCAAAGGGAATTTAAGAATCCATTGTCAAATACCTATGAACAGAGAGATCTTGAATAATGATAAGCAAAAGGTACTAGGTATGAGATAGGGCACACCATTTACTCAATAATAATACTTTTAAACAAATACGCATTCAAGATATACAATCCAGTGGAGAAAAAGAAGTAATACAACTTATCTAACTTCAATGATTCTACTTTCCAGATTTGAAAACATATAAGAGAAAAATAGCATCAATAAATGAAGAGGGAATGCCTAAACATCATTAATTAAACTATAAAGAACTTCAAAGAAAACTGATAAGCATATTCAAAGGGCAAGATCGAAAAAAGACCTCTTTGACTTAACCTATCAATCAATACATCAAAGAGAGATTTCAAGACAGAGTTTAGATAGCATAAAACAAGCAAGGCTTACCATGAATCATGTTTGTAAACTAGCATACTAATCCAATAATGAAATAGACAAGCTTAGGTGGGCCTAAGGAGCAACTAAGAATCCCTTAAGCTAACCGAGCAGAAGAAAACATGAAGACAATAGCAAACAGGAGGACTGAGGTGCCTCTAACAACATTTCTCATCCTATAATCTTCTGAGATATTGCAATATAGAAAGATGGACATATGATAAACAAAAGAAAACATGAAAAAATGAGATATACTTCACCATTAACTAAAATCAGGAATCCTGTAAGCAAGCCTTCATCAAAATCAACCAAGGCAAATCATCCACAAGCTCCACAACACTATATTGTTCTTCAACTTTTGAAAACCATGTATTTCTCTTAAACACATCAAGTCCCAACTGTTTACAATGAATCCTCATGCCTTACATAACAAACAAGGAAGATGAAATCTTACTAGAGCATCTAGAAGCCTATTTTCCAACAAGAAATATCCTAACTTGTCCTTGAGGCCTTGCAAGGCCCAAGGCACAAAAATATATAACAAATATCTTTTCCGGTCATAAATAGAAATTAAATTGACTTTTAGGCCTGACATACCTCTGAAAACTTTCTAAACGCACATTCTTCCCAGTCACCCATAGGAGTGCAGCACACTGTGTCAAACTCTGAAAATATGCCAAGAGCGCAGCACAGAAACAGAAAAAATAGGGCTTTTTGCAGTAGTGTTTTGGAGGCCTTCCCGATGTCAGAAAAGGTTCTGTGATGGCTCGTTGGAAAGCCCTTAAAGTATAATTTCTAGATATACCTATATTTATTCAATCTGACCTCTCAAAATTTCCCAAAAAGTGAAAATTCCAAGACTTCCAGGAGCGCAGAAAATGCTCAGAAAAGTGGGCAGAATGGTGAAAAAATGAGTGTTTTTGACCATTTTGGGGGGTCAAAACTACTCCAATTGAGATGAAAATTGGTGAGAATGTTCCTCTCATGATGAGGAATACAAAAATGTAAACCTTTGATTCCTAGCCTCAAAATTTTCAAAAAAACAAAAAGTTGTTCAATTTCTCCCAAATTTGGTAGGTAGGTGCCTCATGGGTCCTGGGAGACCTGTAGAGAAGCTTGGGCCAAAATATCAAGAATATCTTGGTATTTTTCCCTTTTTAGTCCTTGGACCTCATTTTGGGCAGTTTTGAGTTTTTTCCTTGCAACTTGATTCTTCGTGCATAGTGCTTAGCCATTCTCCTCTGCAAGTCCAAGCTTTTGTTGGCCTTCTCCAGCTTGGCTTCAAGGTGTATATTAGCACTTTCAAGCCATGATTCCCTATCATTCTCAATTTCCATGGCAAGGAGTTCAGTGAGGGGAAATTGTTGTGCTTGGGTTGATTCTTCTTCTTTCCCATGGTCCTAGGTCTCCTTCTAGTTTGACCCTCTTCATCACTACTTTCTTCATAGGCTCCCATGAACTCCTCTAACTTTACTTGTGACCTTTGAGCCTATTTTTGGTACTTGAGTGCTCTTGCTTCATAGATGGCTTGTTGGCCACTCATTTTTTTGCTTTGCATCTGATGGAAGTAAATTCAATCTTTAGATCTCTCCAATTCAGCTTCCAAGTACCTGATCTGTGCATTCCTGTCTTGTAAAAGGGAGTTTACAATTCTTGTTTCATTTTCCTCATCACTGTCTATTTGGATGAGTTCAAATTCTATTTCCTCCTCATGATTGTCTTCTTCCTCCTTAATTTGTTGTTTACCTTTGTCAATCATTTGAGTTGAGGAAGATGGCATGGTCCCTTGCCATTTGGAGGCAGAAAACACATGCCTCTCTCCTCTTTGATAGGTAATGGGGAAAGGTACAACAAATTTCATTTGGAAACCTTGATCATTAGTGACCTTAGGACTGCTATTCTCCTCATGGATGATCTCTGTGTTGGCATCTTTTTCACCTTGCTCTTGACTGCCATTTTGATAAGCATTCTCACTATCTCTTATGCCATCATCACTGCCAAGACCCTTAGGACTGCAATCCTTTATTTTTTCAATGCTATAAGTGTCTTTATCACTGCTTGGTACATCTTCATCTTCATGACTGTCCTCTTCTTCTTCTTTTGACCCACTATGTTCACTGTAAAACTCAGCCTTTGTATCATTGTTTGTACTCTCTGTGGGGTCACTGTCATAGGCAATCTCATTAGTCCCTCTTGTACTTTGATGGTCACTTTATTCCTCACTAGGTGAGTTTTCTTCACTTCTCTGCCCACTGTCTTCTTTGTCTTGCCTATGGTCTTCACCTTCAATCTCAACCTCTCTTTCATAACTTGTATAATTTTCATTTTTTCTATGCTCACTATCCTTGTCTTCAGAATTTGTTCCTTCACTATCATGTATAATGTCCTCTTGGCTGACTTCTTCTTCACTGTTTGGTTCATTACCCTCATTATTTGGGTCATGGTCTTCATTGTTTTTCTCACTGAAATTACTTTCAAACTTTGTTTCTTGGCTGCTCTTTCCATCTTGGTCACTGTCTTCTTTGTCTTCTTCACTGCTTTCATATGCCTCCTCTCCACTGTCCTTTGTATTTTTAGTGTCATCTTCTTCATTGTTTACTTCTTCTCCTTGACTGTCATTTGTTTTTTGACTATCATTAGGCTCACTATTTTCCTCTTTTTCTAGCTCACTGTTTTCCTCTTTTTCTAGCGCACTGTTTTCCTCTTGATAAGCTTCCTTTGTCCCTGTATCCTTGGAGTCATCTTCTTCATCATTTGACACACTATTTTGGTCTTTTTTCTCATCATTGGGCTCACTGATTTCATCTTTGTTTTCTTCTTCATCAACACTTTCTTCTTTTTCACTGTCTTTATCACTTTCTTTTTCCTCTCCTACACTTCTTTCTTCATTTTCATCTTCCTCTCCTTCACTGCTTTCTTCATCTTCATCTCTACTTTATTCTTTTTAATTACTTCTCATCTTCCTCTCCTTCACTAATTTCTTCATGTTCTGATTTCTTAGGGGAAGGTGAATGAGGAAGGTCTATTTGAGGAAATGATTCATGTGAAGATGATGAACCAAGGTTAGTGGAGGGTGATGGAGGTGTGTGAGGAGGAATTTGAGATGATGATGGCATAATTTGCATAGGGATAGGTTGTGGAGTTGTGAAATCATCATGGGCGATGAAGACCTCCCATGGGATCCCTTGTTGTTCTAGTTGGTGTGAGACAATCACTTTAATGAGGGAATGATGAAAAAGGCTTGACATTTGTTGGGATGGAGGCCACTTTTGCATGATGGAAGACATTTTATCAATAATTTTACAAAGGTAGTAGGGAAAATGTAGCATCTTGGTTTTGGTGAAATGCATGAGGAGTCTTATGTAGTAGGAATAGACTCTGGAGAACCTACCCTCACAAGTGAAATATTTCACAATGACCTTCATTAGGAGAGAATATATGTGCAATAGATGAGAGAAGGGGAACATGATTTTGCAACCAGCTTGACAACTCGGTTTCAAGAATGGGTGATAGTGGCTTAAGTCCAGATGCATTTGTTTGAACCATCTTTCTCCTATGCAAGGTATTCCAGTAGCCATAGAGATGGCATGGGTGGTTAGCTCAAACTTCACCCCAGCTAAGTGTACTTGGTGGTTATGAATGTTTAGGGCAAAGATCTTGGTCAACTAATGGTGACTCTAGATCTTTTGTACTTTTTCACATAACTCATAACATCCTAATTCTTGAAAACAAGAAAATATGGTAGGAGAGGTCATCAGTTCTTTAGTGCTTATAGGCTCAAAACTATTTGGCTTCCCACCCTTCCTTTGCTGCTCTTTAGGCCTTTGACTTGCCTCATCAATGTCAACTCTGCCTTCCCTAGGAATTTTGTCCTTCACCCTTGCCTCAAGACTTTTTGAAAAGAATTGACACTGCTTGTGGAAGGATGTGAAAATGGTGAATGAGATGGTGAGGTTCTAATTAGGTCAAGACTTAGCAGTGTATAGGCCAAGTGTTTTCTTTAGGATTTCACTGCCTTCACTAAAATCAACTTTCAATTTTCTTTGTAACCTTATCTTTAGAAAAATAGGAACATGTGGGAAAAGCTCAAAATACCTCTTAAAGTACCTCCACAGCTGAAAAAACTGGCTCAAAACACCTTGTGGGCAGGTTGGGCGCCTCTTGAATGAAAATTCGGGCATCTCATGAACGCGCTGTCGTGCAGCTCCTGAATGGACAAGAGCGCAGTATGGGCGCCTCCTGAACGCAGTTGCATGCAGCTCTTGAACACAGTTGCGTGCAGCTCAGGCGGCCCTGAATGCACCGTCGTGCAGCTCCTGAATGGAGTTGTGTGCAGCCCTTGAATGGAGTTGTGTGCAGCTCAGGCAGCCCTGAACGCGTTTGTCGGGCGAAGGTTGCACGATGTTGGCAGGAGCACAACACACTGTCTCTACACACTGGTCGGGCAAGAGCTAAACACAGTTGGCCGGGCAGAGTCTGCACGGTGCCTCTTCTACAGGTGCGCAACGTCTCTGCACAGGAATGCAATGCCCTTCCATTAGGGGAATTTTGAGGTCTAAAATGGGCCTCCTAAGGAAAATGTACAATTAAAACTCACTTTACGAGAACCAATCACATTTTAGGGGATGACATCATCCCTAATGGTTGAGGTGGCATTGCTTGAGTTAAAGATACTTACTTGTCACATTCTTAATGGTGGATAAAAACTCATGGTTAACCATGGTAGTGCTCTAAGTACTTTTAAAGTCAAAGTAAAGTACTCATAATAAATGTCATTTCAAACTTTTTGAATAAAATAATATTATTGTCATTTCATATTTCTTGAAAGAAACAATGCATATCCCTATACATTTATTATTTTATTTTATTTTTATATATATATTAATTACATGTTATTATACAATTTAAATAATATAAAATTTAATTAATAGCATATACTATCATTAAGAATTTATAAATTAATATTTATATTTTATTTTAAGTTATTTAAGTAGAAAGGACAGATGCATTAGTTGTTCAATGATAATGATTTTTTCTTGAAAATCTCATTCTTATTTATAGTCACATCAATACAATTTTTTTATTAATTTTATTTTGGTACAACTTTTGAATTGAATTTAACTATGGTTACATGGGTTTTGGTGCAAAAAGTGAATTGCAAATTCATAAATATTATTTTATTGGTTTAGCTATTATTTTATTATTTCCTTAAGAGGCCCATTTTCGCCCTCAAAAATCCCATAATGGGGGATTTGTATGGCAGCCTTGCACAGGAGCGCAGCTCCTGGAAAAACTGCCCGAAGACTTTGTTAGGATTTTGAAAATATTAAAAATAACCTCAACTCTTTTGCAAATAACCAAATGGAGCTGGAAGATGCTGTTTGGGTTGTTTTTATACCCCTTTTTGAAAAAAAAAGAGACAAAAACCCACTTTTCTAAGGTTTATTTTGTGTTTCTCCCCTTTGCCAATATGCTCTTTTTCTTTTTGCAGGTAGTGTAAAAAAGCAATGTTTTTTGATCCTCTCATTTCTTTTGGGCTGGCACTTTTTCAAAAACCCTTGGCAACTGGTTAATTTGCTTGGTTTTTCCACATTTTCATATTGAAACTATTTCCTCTCTGCTTGACTTCTTGATGGATGTTGACTTTATTCGAGAGTTCTATGTCCTTCATACTGATACCCTTTTAATCTTTTTCAACTTTAGAGGGATGCTTTCAAATGTCCTCTGAAAACCCTTTGTCTCTTTGATGGAGTTGTATGACCTTTTTTATCATTCCTAGAAGGCTTTGGTTTTGTTTCATGGTGTTGATGCATCTCTGTATTTGTGATTTCTTGCATAGATCTCTCACTGGGCAGTCACCTGTTGTGCTAAATAGCTGCAACTCCATTGATACTCTTTGTAATTTTGGCCTTTTCTGTAGTGAAATGATGTTGTCTTAGCAAACCTTAGAAATGATTTCCTGACATCATCTTATAATCTCTGTCTGTAGTCACCAAGGAGGCTTTCCACTCTGGCTTCTTGATTATTGAATCTTTGGTTGGTGCACAATTGTGCTCATGTGTCATTGTCTTCAGGACTTTATGCATGGGCTCTTTGGTGGGCAACACCTTTACAAAAAAAATTTCATGAGACCATGATCCTCTTTGTGAACTTTTAAGCCTATTGTATCTCTTCTGCTGTGTAATGTCATTTGTGAGTTTAGGCCTCTTACTTTGTATCTGTTCTGTTGTTAACCATTATAAATCATTCCTGCATAAATGATTGAACATGTGGAAATTGTCTTTATGCAAACTTAATGCTTGATCAGGGAGATACCTTTGGAGGCACTTTGATGTCATAGGAAAATGATAATTTCACCTTTGTTTTCACTTGACTTCACCTTTGAATATATGTAGAAATAGTGAATTTAGAACCATGACAATGCATAACCTAGGAGACCCTATATGACTTATTGGGATGTCCTTTGGAATAGGTCTTTGACTGAAAAGCTTGAATCAGGGTTTGGAGGTGAAGATAGGGTTTTGACACACTTTTATGCACTGCCATCCTAGACAACTAAAAAAAATTGATTTATCTAAAGATCTTAGAAAGGGAGTTTATAACCACCATTGCTTGAGGCACTTGGTGAGTGGAGGAAAATTTCCGGGTTACTTGGCGAACCAAGGTGTGAAAATAGAGGGCTTAGGCAAATAGAGACAGAGTGTTATAGGATAGTGAGAGTGAGGGACATCAGTTTATGATTTGGTCTTCTCGGAGTGATAGGATGGCCATGCCTTAATAGAGTAGTAGGATAGTGAAAAAATTATCCTAAGGATAATGAAGGCAGTGAGATTTCTAGAACTCACAAGACTTCTATGATTTTTGTTTCAAGAAATATTGGACAAGCATTTAGTCATATAAACAGGTAAAAATTAATTATGATTAACAATGGCTCCACTTGGGGGAGGGCAGCTCCTTTTCAGGTGGTGTCCAGAATTTTAGATCTCTTGGTTTATGAAGACTAGTGCCTCATCCATTGGGCAGATTTTCTTCTTTTCTTTTGTTGTTGCTTTCCTGAAGTAGTGATTTTGATAATCTGAAAGCATGATTATCTCAACTTCACTTATACCTACCCAACCTACTTTCCTAACATTTTCTTTTCCTTGGGTGCACTTGAACTGGCAAACCCATTGACACCTTTTCTTTTTGAAAGAAAATAAATAAGCTATCTACTTCTACACTTATTTCTTCCAAGAGTTCAGATTATGCTACTGAAATCTTCTTATTTTCTACCTAATTTATTTGATTGTCAAGATTAAGCAGTATGACAGACTTAATTCTCTAAGTTATTGACAAGAAATTTAAAGCACGAGTTGAACTAGGATTAGACAATTTGATTCATCATGAGTAGTGGCATCAAGACAAACTACACACAATATTATTTTCAAAAGCAAACAAAACTAGAAGGTGTGAGGGCTAAGTTTCATCATTTTCTAAGCATCCCTATCCTTCTCTTTGGTTCAGATTTAAGCATGTGGAACAAGTATTTTTCATTCCTAATCTATTTTCTTCAACAAGTCAAGGTTCAATGATTTGACCAACATTCTTTCACTAACTTATCAACAATAAATTTAAAACATGTTCAAACATGATTAGGCTAGATGGCTGAACAAGACATTCTCTTTGCACCAATAGTGGCATTTAGACTTGCACACTTTCAGTACTACTATTTTTTGGGTATGGGGTTGTACCTTGTTTTGAATTTTCCCTCTTTTCTATTCTTTTCTATGTTTTTGTGTTTTTCTCTTTATGACTCTTTCTTCACACAATGGTATGTACAATGTTGAGAATGCAACAAGATGATGAGCTTAGTGGAAAGAAGTCGCCTTCACTAAGTGGGCCCGCAGGCTATTTTTGGCGCAAATTCTATTTTTAGAATATGTCTATTTTTAGACATATGGATCATGTTCTATGAGTTGCAGGATGCTATTTGTGGATGGTTGGTCAAGTCGGAAAAAATAGATGGACTTCTATTTTTAGACATACTGGGCGGAATCTATTTTTAGATTGCCAGTCTAAAAATAGATATGTCGAATATTATTAGCTCTCAATAATATTTGGACTCTAAACATTATCTTATCCTCTTGGAGCACTTCAGTTAAGTGCACAGATGTGGCACAACAGCTGACAGAAGGAATTACGCTATTCTTGAGGGTTAAGTGGAGCTATTTCATGATGACTTCAGTTAGAACTCATGTGACAGAGTTTGGTGGAGTTGATTGAGGAAGTTAGTGGAGTTGTATTCAGTTTAACTCAGTTAAACATAGTTGAGCTAGTTGTATCTAGTCTAACTAATTGATACACTAGTGAGAGTGGTGTGAATTAATTATTAATTAATTCACTAATTATTAACTCATAAATCAACTAAAAACTCGTAAATCAACTAGAGAATACATGGAGTTAACTTTAGTGCATGGATAGTTTAATTGGAGACTAGTGGAGAGGTAGGTGAAAGAGCAAGTGTGACTATCAGTTGTGACTATACTGGTGCATGAGTTTGCACCACACATTGATGGAGATGCCAATGAGGATTGCGCAGTGCATACCAGGTGGATTTGAACTCAGTTAGGGCTAATATTCATCTTGGATTGCGCAGTAGAGGCAGGCTAACAGGTGGAGTAGATTGGAGCATGTGTTTTGCTAGATCTGAGCTTATGTAGTGTGTAGCAATTGGAGATTGTACTGAGAGCTTGTGAGGAGTTTGTACAATAATTGTTACATGATCTCTATTACATGTAATATATAGATAGTTGGGGGTTTTCAGCTTTAAGCTTTCCCATAAATACTGTGTTCACATGTGTGATTGTTTATTGTTTTAATGTGCGCATGCGATTGTTTATATTTCCACAATTAATGATCAACGGTAGAAGAGATTATGTATTATGCATGAAGCTAAAATAGTGTGTGATCAGGATAATCTCGGTGAATAATATAATAGTTATTCAAATTTCTACATACAATGAGTGAAAATTTAAAACTAAGGATCTTGACAGTAATGGTGTTTGAGCATCCTGTCTTCAAAAGGATCTCCTAACATCCTTTATCCATTTAGCTCTTTAAACATGAACCATAGTTACCTTCATTTGAAAATGTGGTATAAGGATTTTTCCAGGAATTCTCAAACCATCCATGTTCTCCTTGGTGTTTCTTCTTTGACTCTTTCTCCCCAAATTTGTTTCTGGAAAATACCTTCCTTAGGTAGAAGAAGTATTCTTTATCATCTTTGAAACAAATGATGATGTCATCAATGTATTCCATAGTGAACAGATTTCAAAGGGGAGCCATATTTCTTCGGAAGGTGTATTCAACATTCTTTAGCCTTGGAAGCATTAGGTTAAATATGTAATTGTTCTCAGGAAACTTGAAAGACTCTAAGCTGATTGATTTGAAGTGGTATCATCTGATGGTAATATGAAACACTATCATGCAATGCCATCTGGTTAGAAAACCCTATCCTTTGTAAAGCATGATCTATCTTGGGAAACATGCATTTATCCTTTAGGAAGGGTTGATCTAGGAATATGAAATCTACACACAGCCTGTGTCCTTTTGTCTTCTTTCTAAGTGACATAATTTTCCTAAGGTTCTCATGGTCTTTCTTGAAAGAAGACCCTATAGAAACAATGTCTATGTTATGAGGCTTTAAGCTTTTACTCCTATATACAAGAGCGTCTTGAAAATTTTTGCATAACCTTATGTATTTTAATTTTGTGTGTAATGATAAGGTTCTGGACAACTCAATCATTTGGGGCCTTCCTAGGTTGCCTACATTATATGTTGCTATATCAGTTTCAGCAGACATCCCTTTGGGATTCATAGCAATATGTGTGAGAGTTAATAGCTTTTCTGAGGGGACAAATATTTCTGATGATGAGGTGTCTATATAAGGTATGTTGAATCCTTAGTTAAAATGAGAGGGGGGGGGGGTGAATCATTTTAACACATACATGAGCTTTTTAAAACATTTCATTAAGCTTATTTACAACTTGATTTTATAACTAACTTAATATGTGAACAATATTAATATGAAGCAGCAAGTATTAAGATAATGTTACACCAAGCTTATTATGAGAGCAACAAGCATTAAGCAGATTGAGTAGAACATATCAACACATAGGCAACACACACAGAGACAACAGATTTAAGTGGAAACCCATAAAGGGAGAAAACCACATCTTATTATTGTTGTGATGCAAAGGCAAGCTCCAACTCCCTCTCACCACTGATTTTCTGCAGGCACCAACCTATAGGAGGCTCCAACCTCAGCCAGCTACAACTGACATCTATCAAGCTTCAACTTGATAGGGAAGCTCCAACTTCCTCATTCAATCAAAAGAAAATATTTGCTGATTTACCTCAGATATCAGCTCTGTTCTGTAGCATCTCTTTCTGCTCCTCTTTTTCTTATCTTCTCTGCCTCAATTCTTCATACTCTGCATTCTCTAACCTCTTTTTGCATATCAAATGATATGCTTTATATAGTTTTCCTTATAATAGTTCATATTCCACAGGGAATTCAAAGTGAATAGCCCTGACTCCTTGCCTTCTGCCTCCTCACTTATTTTTCCAGCTCATTTAGAAAATCTTAGCAATTTATACAACTTTCAGTTTTACAATGGAGTTTTATTCCCAACGGAGACTTTCCAGTGCATCACAAACAATATAAACCAATCAAAAAGCATTTACATTCGGTTACAGTATGGATTACAAATCGACCCATTCAGTTTTGGATCACCGTGTATTTGTCTTTTCTATGATTGTCTCTGTCTTTTTGGGCTCTGCTTGCTCTCCTGTTCTCTACCGTGGTGTAACTGCCACATATATGTAATTGTGAAATTCAACTCTCAGCGTTATAACAATAATAAAACATTTTAATAGATAAAATTCCCTTATGGGCCCACTCGCCAAACTTTCTCTATTCTTCGATGCGATGTATCACCTCTTGAATACTTTTGATTGCGGTTAATTTCAATCACAACTTCCAATTATATGTTCCGATGCTCTACTCCCTCTCCGATGCGATGATTCACTGTTCACATATGGAAATATGTATGTATCGTTTTACACACACACACACACACACACACACACACACACACACACACACATATATATATGCCGCTATGCTTTCATTTCCTCTTTAGCTTTGGTTTAACAAACTCGAAGCAAACCTTTATTAGTCTTATCTTTTGAATGGACCCCACATGCCATCTATACTCCGCTCATTTATTTCAATCGTAATAGCAGCATTCACAATGCTCCTGTGACTTGGTCCTTAGATTTTCGCCAATGCGATTAGCAAAGGCCCACCATATAGTCAATCAAATCATATCCGAAATCCATCCCTCAGTGAATCTGATGGCTATCATCCAATTGCTCAATCGCAATCGGGACTTTCAGTTTGGTCGATACTCTTTCACCTCCGATGCGATGAATCTTTCCAATGCACTTAAGTCAGAATTCAAACAAATATGAGAATCCCGTGTATAATGAATCGGGTCTGCTATCTCCATCGGAACTTTTTTTAACATGTTCCGCTGCCATTAGTTTCTCCGATGCGATTCATGAGGGTCCCACCATATGGTACTTCGTTTGTTTTAACTTGAACAATAGAACCTTTTGTTCTGTTAATCTCGTGCACAAGAATATAGTACATCTTCTTTGTATTGTAATCTTGGTATTTTGTATATAAAGCGCTACACACACACACACACACACACACACACATATACTTTGCTGCTTGGGTTAAGATTCTCGGAATTTTATGTAGGGGGTCCCATACTTGTTTATAATGATATAATGCACTGTCTAAAGTTTGGGTTACCTCTTCGTTAATCTGCAACATAGTTGGGGTCCACATTTAATATATATAAACATATCAACCATTCAGCATTTTTTCCAATGGTTAATCACTAACCATTAACGTGATACTTCAACTGGGCCCACCGCAACTTATATTACATATACAATGTTTTATATGCCTTTTGTTATAATCTTGGTCCCCATTTAATACAGTGCTCATACTATATTGAACCCCTTTGTGATATTTCATACTCTCAATACTGTATTTGCATATATTACCTCCTCCATCATATTTCAAACATTATACCGTGGCTTTGAATTAAAGCTGACCGTTAGGCCCACAATGCATTGTGACTTACCATCAGCCTGTTAATTTATAATACACATAGTACACAGGACTTCGTATAATACTTGGGCACCACAGAAATGAATGTAGGTCCCACAACATGTTTTATATAATATATATCAACAAACTTTAACAAACATTATAACGCCCTTTGAATGTATAATGAATAGTCCTCATAAGATTTCGACTTTAAAATTTGGTTTATATTTCAATTTTCAACAAACGATTGACTTGGACCCACAGTGCTTTGCCACATTAACCTTTGTTCATCGCGCAAGTGTAATCACCGTTGATCTCCCAGCCTTGGAAATCAGACGGACACTGTTGATATCGCGTTTTTCTTTGGGCCGATGGTTAGCACTCAGAAATTACGCGATGTAAGTGGTATCCAAATACCACCCAAGGACATGTGTCCATCAGCGACATAGATCACGTTCAAAAAGGTGAATTCAGCTTACCACTCAGGGGTAGTGCGATATAGGTTGTTTCTTCCACCGAAACCACCATCACTATTCCTCATGGTTCCGTCTTTGACTCAGGGTTCCGGTATTTTATAATTTCGCATCAATGGTTTATTAAACCTCCATTCTTCTTTTAAATGTACAGATTGTGCTTTAACCCATATACACATAACCCTGCTATTATTGTGCTTTTCGGTTCCGCCCTTACTTGTTCCATCTCTATTATTCTCTGTCACTATCATTCTCTATCTCTGCCTATGATATTCTTTGTCTCTATTTCACTGTACTCTTTGCAGCCTCTGTATTCTCTATCTCTGTTGCACTATACTCTCTGCAGCCTTTCTCTGTTGCTCGACTGTTTCATCTCACGGCCCTGCCTCTGTATTTGTTTATTTGTTTATTCCTTCCTCGTGAACCCTCTCTCAACTCTACTCTGTACCCCCAGATTTCTCCTATTATTTTGCTCTTCGCTTCATGTCTCATGGTCCCTCTTCTTTCCTCTCTTTCTCTGCTTCTTGTATGTCACTTTGTGCTGCTTTGCTTCTCTTTTTGCTGCCTCTGCTACTTTGCTATTTTGCTTCTCTTGTTGCTGCCTCTGCTACTTTGCTATTTTTCTGTTTTGCTTCTCTCCTTTACCATCAATGACAACATTTCCAACAAGGTAAAAATATCACTCTTTTGATTCAAATTCCCAAAGTTTTCTATTATGTGAGAGTATTTTAGCTCTTCTAGATTGGGAAAAAGGAACAATTATGTTTTTGAGGTTTGTTCTTTATTTGATCAACTTGTTTCAGATTCTATACTGATTTTTGGTTTTGAAATTTTATTTTCAATCTGATGAAAGTCAAGTTTAATTCTATCATTAGGTGGTTATTCAGGGTCATGATAATTCTGACTATCAAATTCATCATAGAGGGACTGATTTGGCTGTTGTAGCGTGCCTAGATCTTCGTGATCTTCATTCACTTGTTCATCAAGGTCATTTTCATTATACAAGATGAATGAGTCCAAGCCTGAATGAATGGAATAGATAGGGGTGTTGTTGGGTCTATCTAGGCTACTCACCATATACTTCATGTGAGATTCTTGGTAGAGTCTCCTTGTTTGATTAAAAATCGGGATGGTAGCATAAGACATGTCAAGTTGGAGGTTTCCCAATGGCTTAGCTCCCCAAGATCAGGACAAAAGCATGCCATACTTGGGGGGAATGTCAGCCACTACTATGTCCATGAACAGGCTCTTAGCAGGGATTTGTGCCAGATTGACACATAAATCCTTGATTAGGCTCGAGCACTTAACCCTGCTTGAATCGAAGGAATACAGATCTTTGTAGGGCCTAGTTATTTCTAGGCCTAATCTTTCCATCACTACCTTTGGCATGAGGTTGTGAGAGGCACTAGAGTCTAGCATGGCATTATGTAGAATTTTGTAGTGTATGTTTAGGCTAACATAGAATGGGAGAATGACTCCTTCTTGGTATTTTCCATCTACTTCGAGCCCAAACAATAGCTCTGGTTTGTCATCTATCAAATTCAAAGTATTGGTATCATTTCCTAAGTTCAAAACTTTCAAAACTTGAGACTGGTACATATCCTGAGTTACAAGTTCAGTGAGAGGTATGGTTATTTTGATTTTAGTGATTTTAGTGATCTCTCCTTCAAAACTGAAATGTACTTGAGTTTTCTGAGGGCCACTAGTGGAGGTACTAGGAAAAATTGTGTTAACACTTGGTTGGCTATTTTTGTCTTTAATAAGATCAGTTTTCTTAGCCATGGTGTTGTTATTGTCTGCTATTCTTTTAAGAATGTTTTTGGGAGTTTTCTTAATAGCAGTGCCCTAGTTGTTTTGGTTTTTCTTACTCCTAAGATCATATTTTATATGGACTTCCATTATGGCATTTTCTAAGCCCAATTCGTGGTCTTCAGAATCTTCATAACTTGTTTCATCTTGGTTTGAGGAGAAAAAACCTTGTTCTTCTTCTGTGAGAAAACAATCACCCTCACTATCAGAGCCTATTAAGTTTAGATGATTTTCATCTGGTTGTTCAACATCTCTTTCCCCTTCATCAACATAGTTATCTTGGAAGGGTGGCCTGATTTGTCGATCATTTTCCCTTTGTCTGATTTGGGGTGTGTCTCTTCTAAAGTTCTGATTTTGGTTTCTGTTTAGGGGATTTGGTTGGTTGTCCCTAGGGGGTGTCCTTTCGTTTATGCTTATTCTCTCCATCATTCTTTCTATGGTTATAAGAAGGTTGTCAATTTTGGAATCAGATGAGGAGGTTGAGGGCATGGTTTCATCTTTGTATGTTACCCTCTTTTTTTATCTGAGCCTAGCTCTCTTTTCAATTAAGTTGGCCTCTACACTTATAGCTCCCTTTTGCATGTCTTCTAAAGTTAGGGGTTATCTTTCTCTTAGATGATAGGCCATATTGGGTTCAAAACCTTCCAGGAATTTAGCTAAGGCTAGGCCTGGTGGTGGTTTCATGTTTGGCAGTAGTGCGTTGTAAACACTATTGAACCTAGTGCAATAGTCTTGGACACTTTCCTCCGTGGTTATTTTAAGATTTCTATATTCCAAGAGGATCTGAAGAGGGTTTTTCTTGATTTCCCATTTTTTTATGAAAGTTTGGTAAAGGGAAGGGATATCATGTATGCTATTGGGAGTTAGGATTTTGAACCATTTATTAGCTTCTCCTCCTAGGCTTTGGGAAAACATTGTCATATTCATGGTTTCCTCTTCTAATTCCATGTAGTCAAAAGCATCATTCATTCTATCTACATGCTGTTGGGCAGTGGCAGATTCTGCCTCGGTGAAGTGTGGGATTTTGGATTGGTAATCATTTGGCAAAGGTACCAATGGTTGTGGTAACACAAGGGGTGCATACCAAGTTGCCATGATGGGAGCTAATGGTGGATTTACAAGTGGAGGATTTGCGATATGAGATGGATTGGTTTGCACAATGGAGGTGTGAATGGGTGTGGTAGAAGTACTTGGAATAACAAACTAACTCTGAGCAGACTTGGGGTGAAAAGAGCCAAAGTGGTGGAGAAGTTGGAAATCAGGTGGTGTGGAAGGAGAAGCTTCTCCACTAAGACTTTTCTACAAGTCTATGGGCTCAAGATTGGTTTGGTCAATTCTACTCTATGACTTGGTTCTGAAAAGGTTTCTTGTATGGCGCAAGTCAAACAGGGGATCCTGCAAGGTTGTAAGATGTTTAGGTACAAAGCTTGCTTTATGAATGGGCCTATTAGTAGCTAAGTTTCCAGTTTTATATGTCTGCCACAAAATATTTTCTTGGTCATCAACTATAGTAGGTCTGGATGAGATCTGGTATTGATTCTTCGCGAAGCTAGATTTCAAACTCAAAATTTAGAGAGGCTGAAAGTTTTTGAACTTTTTTGAAAATTTTACCTCTTTTTGTGTTTGCGAAACTCACATAGTGTGTGACTAGGATTCAAGACTTCTCAGGGTTGATTTGACACAATCCTATAGGAGTCTATGGATCCTGGTAAAGTCAGAAGACCTACTGGAGGCTAGTGGAGTCGCAAGGTGGATATTTTTAGTTGTTTTGAAGATATGTATCTATGGTCCACCACCAATACTGACAAAAAGCCAATCTAGAAATGTTTTGGGGTTTTCTGAGTTCTTATATGTGGCCCTAATGTTTGTGAGAATGTCCTATAACTAAGTCATCAGTTTGCTAGGATGGTGAAAAAGCTAGATTCTACTCTCTGGCTATCAGTTGAGTTATCTATGATTTGACGAAGGTTTATGAAGTCCTAAGGAATTCTTAGATTGTCACTGACATCATAGGTTGCATCATGATCACCATTATGTTAGTGATAATGATGAGATAGCTACAAATCATAGGATTTCAAAGTCTAACTGAGGGTTAAATGAGTATATAAGAGTTTCTTAGGCTACTATGTACTCAGTCCCACCATGATCGCCACTATGTTAGTGTGGTGATGAGGTGGCAGATAAACCACCAGATACTATTAGTCAAAATCGAGGGTCTAAAGAGTCTTAAGAGGTGTTTAGGTAACTATATACTCAGAAGGTCCCACCATGATCGCCATTATGTTAGTGTGGCAATGAGGTGGCGATGGATCAATGGATACTATTTGACAAGGGATTTCTGAGTTTTGAAAGAGTACTTAGGGCCGAGACTTACTCAAAAGGTCCCACCGTGATCGCCATTATGTTAGTGTCTTGTGATTTGGCAGATTGGTAAACCAAATGACAGGGTAACATTAGACCAGTCTTTGGAGTCCTAGGACCTAGCCTTCCTGGAATCAGAGAGGGCTCTCTCTATTATGCGAAGGATGTGAACTTGTTCGCTTTGGATGGTTGATTTTAGGCTAGTTGTTAAGTGTAGGTTCGTTGTTTGTTTTGGTTGGGGTAATATGATCAAATAGGATAGGTGGAGTGAGAGGTTATCAAATCAATTAGGCTATGGATTCTATGATGTCATTTATATCTCGATAATGAATCAGGGTACATCACAGGGAAAATATAGTGTAGTTAATGGATCTTTAAGTTTATGTGTGAGGTGAAATGGACATTAAGTTTGGAAACCAAGGTAGGGCAAAGGGCAATTAAGAATCCCTTGTCAAATACCTATGAACAGAGAGATATTGAATAATGATAAGAAAAAGGTACTAGGTATGAGATAGGGCACACCATTTACTCAATAACTATACTTTTAAACAAATACACATTCAAGATATACAATCCAGTGGAGCAAAAGAAGTAAGACAACTTATCTAACTTCAATGATTCTACTTTCCAGATTTGAAAACATATAAGAGACAAATAGCATCAATAAATGAAGAGGGAATGCCTAAACATCATTCATTAAACTATAAATAACTTCGAAGAAAACTGATAAGCATATTCAAAGGGCAAGATCGAAACAAGACCTCTTTGACTTAACTTATCAATCAATACATCAAAGAGAGATTTCAAGACAAAGTTTAGATAACATAAAACAAGCACGGCTTACCAGGAATCATGTTTGTAAACTAGCATACTAATCCAATAATGAAATAGAAAAGCTTAGGTGGGCCTAAGGAGCAACTAAGAATCCCTTAAGCTAACCCAACAGAAGAAAATATGAAGACAATAGCAAACAGGAGGACTGAGGTGCCTCTAACAACATTTCTCAGCCTATACTCTTCTGAGCTATTGCAATATAGAAAGATGGAAATATGATAAACAAAAGAAAACATGAAAAAATGAGAGATACTTCACCATTAACTAAACTTAGGAATCCTGTAAGCAAGCCTTCATCACAATCAAGCAAGGCAAATCATCCACAAGCTCCAAAAAACTAGATTGTTCTTCAACTTCTGAAAACCATGTATTTCTCTTAAACACATCAAGTCCCAACTATTTACAATGAATCCTCATGCATTATTTAACAAACAAGGAAGAGGAAATCCTACTAGAGCATCTAGAAGCCTATTGGCCAACAAGAAATATCCTAACTTGTCCTTGAGGCCTTGCAAGGCCCAAGGCACAAAAATATCTAACAAATATCTTTTCCAGCCACGAATAGGAATTAAATTGACTTCTAGGCCTGACATGCCTCTGAAAACTTGCTAAACGCACATTCTGCCTATTCATCCACAGGAGTGCGGCACACTGTGTCAAACTCTGAAAATATGCCAGGAGCGCAGCACACAGACATGAAAAATAGGTCTTTTTGCAGCAGTGTTTTGGAGGCTTTCCCGATGTCAGAAAAGGATCCGTGATGGCTCATTGGAAAGCCATTGAAGTATAATTTCCATATATACCTTTATTTCTTAAATATGACCTCTTAAAGTTGCCCAAAAAGTGAAAATTCCAAGACTTCCAGGAGCGCAGCACATGCTTAGAAAAGTGGGCAGAATGGTAAAAAAAAATGAGTGTTTTTTACCCTTTTGGGGGGTAAAAGCTACTCCAATTGAGCTAAAAATGGGTGAGCATGCTCCTCTCATGATGAGGAATCCAAAAATGTAAACCTTTCTTCTTGAAGATACCCTGGGAAAAAGCGCAACACCTAGCCTCAAAATTTTCAAAAAACAAAAAGTTGTTCAATTTCTCCCAAATTTGGTAGGTAGGTGCCTCATGGGTCCTGGGAGACCTATAGAGAAGCTTGCGCCAAAATATCAAGGCTAGCTTGGTATTTTTCCTTTTTTAGCACTTGGACCTCATTTTGGGAAATTTTGAGTTTTTCCCTTGCAACTTGATTTCTTTGTGCATAGTGCTTAGCCATTCTCCTCTACAAGTCCAACCTTTTGTTGGTCTTCTTTAGCTTGGCTTCAAGGTGTATGTTAGCCCTTTCAAGCCATGATTCCCTATCATGCTAAATTTCCATGGCAAGAAGTTTAGTGTGGGGAACTTGTTGTGCTTGGGCTGATCCTTCTTCTTTTTGCTTTGCCAATGCTTTCCTAAGACCCATGGTCCTAGGTCTCCTTACAATTTGACCCTCTTCATCACTACTTTCTTCATAGGTGCCCATGAACTCCTCTAACTTTACTTGTGACCTTTGAGCCTCTTTTCTGTACTTGAGTGCTCTTGCTTCATAGATGGCCTGTTGGGCACTCATCTGTTTGCTTTGCATCTGATGGAAGTAAATGACATCTTTATCTCTCTCCAATTCAGCTTCTAAGTCCTTGATATGTGCGTTCCTGTCTTGTAAAAGGGAGTTTGCAATTCTTATTTAATTTTCCTCATCACTATCTATGTGGATGAGTTCAAATTCTCTTTCCTCCTCATGATTGTCTTCTTCCTCCTTCATTTGTTGTTTACCTTTGTCAATCATTTGAGTTGAGGAAGATGGCATGGTCCCTTGCCTTTTTGAGGTAGCAAACACATGCCTCTCTTCTCTTTGATAGGTAATGGAGAAAGGTAAAAAAGTTTCATTTGGAAACCTTGATCATTAGTGACCTTAGAACTGCTTTTCTCCTCATGGATGATCTCTGTGTGTGCATCCTTTTCACCTTGCTCTTGACTGCCCTTTTGATAAGAATTCTCACTATCTCTTATGCCATCATCACTGTCAAGACCCTTAGGACTGCCATCCTCTACTTTTGCAATGCTAGAAGTGTCTTTATCACTACTTGGTACATCTTCATCTTCATGACTGTCCTCTTCTTCTTCTTTTGACCCACTATGTTCACTGTCAAACTCAACCTTTGTATCACCGTTTGTACTCTCTGTGGGGTCACTATCATATGAAATCTCATTAGTCCCTCTTTTACTTTTATGGTCACTTTCTTCCTCACTAGGTGAGTTTTCTTCACTTCTCTGCCCACTGTCTTCTCTGTCTTGCATATGGTCTTCACCTTCAATCTCAACCTCTGTTTCATAACTTGTATCATTTTCATTTTTGCTATGCTCACTACCCTTGTCTTCAGAATTTGTCCCTTCACTATCATGTATACTCTCCTCTTGGCTGACTTCTTCTTCACTGTTTGGTTCATTACCCTCATATTTGGCTCATCTTCATTGTTTTTCCCACTGAAATCACTTTCAAACTATGTTTCTTGGCTGCTCTTTCCATATTGGTCACTATCTTCTTTGTCTTCTTCACTAATTTCATATGCCTCCTCTCCACTGTCCTTTGTATTGTCAGCGTCATCTTCTTCATTGTTTACTTCTTCTCCTTGACTATCATTTGTTTTTTGACTGTCATTAGGCTCATTGTTTTCCTCTTTTTCTAGCTCACTGTTTTCCTCTTTTTCTAGCCCACTGTTTTCCTCTTGATAAGCTGCCTTTGTCCCTGTCTCCTTGGAGTCATATTCTTCATCATTTGACACACCGTTTTGGTCTTTTTTCTCATCATTAGGCTCACTGATATCATCTCTGTTTTCTTCTTCATCAATACTTTCTTCTTTTTCACTGCCTTTATCACTTTCTTTTTCCTCTCCTCCAATGATTTCTTCATTTTCATCTTCCTCTCCTTCACTAATTTCTTCATTTTTATCTTCCTCTCCTTCACTTCTTTCTTCATCTTCATCTCTGCTTTCTTCTTTTTCATCACTTCTTTCTTCTTGGTCATCTTCCTCTCCTTCACTGCTTTCTTCATGTTCTGATTTCTTAGGGGAAGGTGAATGAGGAAGGTCTATTTGAGGAAATGATTCATGTGAAGAGGATGAACCAAGGTTAGTGGAGGGTGATGGAGGTGTGTGAGGAGGAATTTGAGATGATGATGGCAAAATTTGAAGAGGGATAGGATGTGGAGTTGTGAAATCATCATGGGCGATGAAGACCTTCCATGAGATGCCTTGTTGTTCTAGTTGGTGTGAGACAATTACTTTGATGAGGGAATGATGAAAAAGGCTTGTCATTTGTTGGGATGGAGGCCTCTTTTGCATGATGGAAGACATTTTCTCAATACTTTTACAAAGGTAGTAGGGAAAATGAAGCAGCTTGTTTTTTCTGAAATGCATGAGGAGTCTTATGTGGTAGGAATAGACTCTGGAGAACCTACCCTCACAGGTGAAGTATTTCATAATGATCTTCATTAGGAGAGCATATATGGCCAATATATGAGAGAAGGGGAACATGATTTTGCAGCCAGCTTGACAACTTGGTTTCAAGAATGGGTGATAGTGGCTTAGGTCTAGATGCATTTGTTTGAACCATCTTTCTCCTATGCAAGGTATTCTAGTGGGCATAGAGATGGCATGGGTGGTCAGCTCAAACTTCACCCCAGCTAGGTGTACTTGGTGATTATGAAGGTTTAGGGTAAAGAGCTTGGTCAACTAAGGGTGACTCTGGATATTTTGTACTTTTTCACAGAACTCATAGCATCCTAGTTCTTGAAAATAGGAAACTATGGTAGGAGAGGTCATCAGTTCTTCAGTGCTTATAGGCTCAAACCTATTTGGCTTCCCACCATTCCTTTTCTACTTTTTAGGCCTTTGACTTGCCTCATCAATGTCAACTCTGCCTTCCCTAGGCATTTTGTCCTTCACCCCTGCCTCAAGACTTTTTGAAAATAATTTACACTGCTTGTGGAAGGATGTGAAAATGGTGAATGAGATGGTGAGGTTCTAATTAGGTCAAGGCTCAGTAGTGTATAGGCCAAGTGTTTTCTTTAGGATTTCACTTCCTTCTCTAAAATCAAGTTTCAATTTTCTTTGTAATATTATCTTTAGAAAAATAGGAACATGTGGGAAAAGCTCAAAATACCTCTCAAAATATCTCCACAGCTGAAAAAAATGGCTCAAAACACCTTGTGGGTAGGTTGGGTGCGTCCTAAATGAAAATTCAGGCAGCTCCTGAACACGCTATCATGAAACTCCTGAACGGACAGGAGCACAGCATGGGCACCTCCTGAACCCAGTTGTGTGTAGCTCCTGAACACAGTTGTGTGCAGTTGTTGAACGGACAGTCGTGCCTCCTGAATAGACAATCGTGCCTCTTGAACGCAGTTGTGTGCAGCTCGAGTGGCCCTAAACGCATCATTGTGCAGCTCCTGAATGGAGTTGTGTGCAGCCCTTGAATGCAGTTGTGTGCAGCTCTGGCGGCCTTGAACGCATTTGTCGGGCAGAGGCTGCACGATGTTGGCAGGAGCGTAAGACACTACCTCTGCATGTTGGTCAGGCAAGAGTTGAATGCAGTTGGCCAGGCAGATCCTGCACAGTGCCTCTTCTATAGGCGCGCAGCGTCTTCGCATAGGAACACAAAACCCTTTGGGGATTTTTATGGCAGCCTTGCACAAGAGCGCAACGCCTAGAAATACTGCCCAAAGACTTTGTCAGGATTTCGAAAAAATTAAAAGAAACCTCAACTCTTTTGAAAATAACCAAATGGAGCTGGAAGATGCTGTTTGGGTTGTTTTTATACCCCTTTTTGAAAAAATTAGAGAAAAAAATCCACTTTTATAAGGTTTATGGTGTGTTTCTCCCCTTTTCCAATATGCCCATTTTTGTTTTCCAGGTAGTGTCAAAAAGCAATGTTTTTTGATCCTCTCATTTCTTTTGGAGCTAGCAGTTTTTCAAAAACCCTTGGCAACTGGTGACTTTTCTTGGTTTTTCCATTTTTTCATATTGAAACTATTTCATATATGTTTGACTTCTTGATGAATGTTGACTTTATTCAAGATTTCTATGTCCTTCATACTGTACCCTTTTCATCTTTTTCAACTTTAGAGGGCTACTTTAAAATGTCCTTTGAAAACCCTTTGTCTCTTTGATGGAGTTGTATGGCCTTTTTTATCATTCCTAGAAGGCTTTGGTTTTGTTTCATAGTGTTGATGCATCTCTGTATTTGTGATTTCTTGCATAGATCTCTCACTCGGCAGTCACCTGTTGTGCTAAATAGTTGCAACTCCACTGATACTCTTTGTAATTTTGGCCTTTGCTGTAGTGAAATGATGTTGTCTTAGCAAACCTTAGAAATTATTTCATGACATCATCTTATAATCTTTGTCTGTAGTCACCAAGGAGGCTTTCCACTCTGGCTTTTTGTTTATTGAATCTTTTATTGTTGCACAATTGTGCTCATATGTCACTGTCTTCAGGACTTTATGCATGGGCTCTTTGATGGGCAACACCTTTACAAACAATTTGTCATGAGACCATGATCTCTTTGTGAAATTTTAAGCCTGTTATATCTCTTCTGCTGTGTAATGTCATTTGTAAGTTTAGGCCTCTTACTTTGCATCTGTTCTGTTGTTAACCATTATAAAGCATTCCTGTAGAAATGCTTGGACATGGGAAAACTGTTTGTATGCAGACTTAATGCTTGTTCAGGGAGATACCTTTGTAGGCACTTTGATGTCATAGGACAATGATAATTTCACCTTTGTTTTCACTTGACTTCACCTTTGAATATCTATATAAATAGTGAATTTAGAACCACGATAATGCATAACCTAGGAGACCCTATATGACTTATTGGGATGTCCTTTGGAATAGGTCTTTGACTGAAAATCTTGAATCAGGGTTTGGAGATGAAGACAGGGTTTTTACACACTTTTATGCACTTCCATCCTAGACAACTAAAAAACTTTGATTTATCTAAAGATCTTAGAAAGGGATTTTATAATCACCATTGCTTGAGGCACTTGGTGAGTGAAGGAAAAAGTTTGGGTTACTTGGCGAACCAAGGTGTGAAAATAGAGGGCTTAGGAAAATAGAGACATAGTGTTATTGGTAGAGGTGGCAAGCATAGTGAGAGTGAGGGACATCAGTCTATGATTTGATATTCTCGGAGTGATATGATGGCCATGCCTTGACAGAGTAGCAGGATAGTGAAAAATTTATCCTAAGGATAATGAAGGCAGTGAGATTTATAGAACTCACAAGACTTATATGAGTTTTGTTTCTAGAAATCTTGGACAAGCATTTATTCATCTAAATAGGTAAAAATTAATAATTACTAACACCACGATCTGGCTCACCTCATCTTAGATTACTTGGACGACCTCACCATACAATCCAGGAAATGAGGTGACCATCTGAAGGACTTACGATTAGTATTCCAACGATGCCGACACTACAACCTCTTTGAACCCTCTCATGTGTGTCTTCTGCGTTAATGCGGGAAGACTATTAGGATTCATCATATCCCAAAAAGGGATTAGAGTTGACCCCCTCAAGGTCCAGTCAATAAAAGAAGTACTGCCCACCTAAAAATCTCAAGCAACTTTAAAGCTTGTAGGGGAAAGCCAACTTCTTACGATGCTTTGTCCCCGACTATGTCACTTGCATGCAAGGTTTCCTATGCCTAGTCCATCAAGACATTTCGTTCAAATGGGATGATCAAGCTCAAAATTTGTTTGAGGAACTGAAAGACACATTGTCTTCAACCCCCTTCATCAACCCACACAATTACGACAAAGGCTACAATTTATATTTATCTACATCAAACACATCGATAGTTGGGGTGTTAGTCCAAGAATGACCAGATAATAAAGAGCACGTAATCTATTACATTAGCAAGAAACTATCTAGCCCTGCTTTAAAATACGAACCAGAAGAAAAAGCTGCCCTGGCCCTATAACACACAATACAAAAAATTCAGCATTACATCATCCCAAGGACTACAACAGTTATAGAAACTATCAACCCCATGCGATACCTGCTAACCCGCTGTATGATGAATCATAATTACGCTCGATGGGTAGTCATAATTTAGGAATTCGACCTATAGTTTAACTCCCCCAAGAGAAAAAAGAATTAATCTTAGTTGAGTTCATCACCAACTTTCCCGTTCTGACTCAAGGATCCCCAGTTAACGACTCATTACCAGATGAACATCTATTGTTAGTGACGACCGAGGCCCCTTGGTATGACGACATCCTTCTATTCTTGTGAACCCAGATGTTCAAACCACAGCTCACCCGCGACGACCGAAGGTGCATAATCCATCAAGCCCCCTGGTACCTTATCATGGGGGACATCCTTTATCGAAGAGGTGTTGACACTATTTTACGTCGATGCCTCACACACGAACAAGCCGAGCAAGCCTTAAATGACTGCCATAGTGGGGCTTGCGGCCACCTCTTAGGGATTTCCACTAGCCAAAAAGTCTTGCGAGCTAGTTTTTTGGCCCACCTTATTCCATGATTGCATTCAAGCAGTCAAAAGGTGTGAGCGACGCCAATGATTCACCTATAAGGAAAGAGCACCCCCTGCTCTTCTACACCCGATCATTGTAGCATGTCCCTTTTGAAAATGGGGAATCGACTTTATGAATTACAACCCTATGTTGTTAGGCAACCAAAAATACATTATTGTATCCGTCAACTATTTCACTAAGTGGGTAGAAGCCATGCCTACTTATGACAACATGACAGAAACTGCAGGTCGATTTCTCTTTAACCATGTCATCGCAAGATTTGATGTATGTAAGGAGTTAGTCTCCAACCATGGAAAGCATTGCGAAAATGAAATATTCCAGGAGCTATTCCATCATCTAGGATTTACGCATGAGTTAGCATCACCATACTAGCCCCAGTCCAATGGTTAGGTAGAAGCTGTTAACAAAGTACTCAAAACAATGTTACACCGTATGGTCAACAACCATAAAACTATGAAAACATGATTCACCCTACAGGAATATTGCACAGAGGTTAAATATTCAACAAGATTCACCCCTTTCCAATTATTATATGGAGTGGAGGTCGTGCTTCCCATTGAATGTGAAATCCCCAACTTACATGCAGTTATTGAACTCCTCCATGATACCCAACCTTTAGAACAACGGTTGGTATAGTTAGAGCTCATCGATGAAAGCTAGCGAGGATATCTCCAACATAATGAGGCACACAAGAAAATGGTAAAAACATCATTCGACCGCAACATCACCCCTTGCTCATTTTCTGAGGGGGAGTTAGTCCTTCGCTATGACGTTGCAAAAGAAGCCTTAGGACCCAGGAAGTTTGAAACATTATGGAAGGGTCCTTACATCATCAAACACTACCTCCTCAAAGGAGCATACATTTTGTTTGAGCCTAACAGTACATGCCTAGCTAATCTTGTTGTTATCACCCTAATATTTTTTTTCCTAAACTCTGTAAGTTTACACTGTTTTACTCATAGTGTCAAATAGGTTTTGAGTCACTTTATTCTTGATAAAGGTAGGTGATAGGTTTAGAAGTCTTAAAAATTCAATTTTCAATTCCAAATAAGGTCTTAGGTCTCATCCCATGGTTGAAAAGTCTTATCATTCATTTAGAAGTCATGTTTTTAACCTTTGAAAGAAATCTTCTACAATAAGTCATGAAACCGTAGTTTCGTAGCGCAGCCAGTTGAAAAAACCAGTTTTGCGCTACGAAAGCGCTGCTACTTTCGTAGCGCATATCACTGAAATTGAACTATGCATGCTACGAAAGCACAGATTTGTAGGGAAGTCATGTCAAAACATCAAATTTGTTAGAATCCGTTAGGTTTTCATCATTAGGAGTCAGTTAGGGGTCATGTCCAAAATGTGTAACCATTCAAACTCATCATTACAATTGTAGAGGTCTCATTTATGAAAAACAAGTTCAAATTTGAAAGACCTACATGCATTATTCACTCCAGTTTTCATGCAAAATAGTTCAACATATCTGTTTCAAGTTTTAAGCTTATGGTTATCTTAAACCAAAGCTTTTCTCATCTTCTATCAAGCGAGGATGATCTTTTGAATTCAAGCGAGGCTGATCATTAAATTCTATAGGAAGCAGACAAAAAATTTTGAAGGAAAGAATGACAGAGGAGAAAAGGAATCACAGGTCAAGGCATTGCTTGAGGTTGAGGTCAGAACCTGAAAGCATAGGAGCCCTAGCTAAAGAAAAAACAATGTTAGAGGAATTCAAGAAGGCAGGGTGTTTGAATTTTTGTGAAAATCTGCAGGGAGGACACAGTCAGGTAACAAAGGAATTTGCCTTGAATTTCAGTGGTTCAAACACAAAGATTGGAACCTTAAATTTTTCAGTTACTCCTGAGACCATAGCCTTGGCAACTGAGATTCCTAGAGGGAAAGAAACATGGTTTAAGGGTTTCATATTTGACATGGAGGCATGCAAGGTGTTTTTAAAGCCAGAATTTACAGAAATGGACTTAAAACAATGCAATTCCCAGGAGCTGCATCAAAGATAGCTATGCTAATTTACTCTTCAATATCCAGAGGTATTTTACCTATGAGGGTAGGTACCACAAAGTTTATTCATACCATTTCAAAATTCTGTTACACTTTACAGGTATGATATCTTTAGACTTGCCATTTTTCCTGTATAGAAGCATTTCTAAGATGTCAGACAAGGTTCAAATGAAATCTGAAGGGTGTGAAACTTCTCTATTTCACCATGGTTTAATCAAACTGATGGTCTTAAATGAACTCTAAAAGATTAACAGAGAATGGTCATCATTTTTATTCTTATGTGGATTTGGAGTAGAAGCTCAAGCTAGAGTCAGTAACCCTAAGGTAAAATAAAGTCCACCAGCAAAATACAGCAAACCTATAGTGACAAAGACAAAAAGGTTTGTGAAGTTAAAAACTAGGAAACAAGTGAAAGAAAAGGTAGGAAAGACATCAATTTTCATTGAAGAAACTCCTCAACCTGCAAAACAAAGGTTAGATGAAATTGAAGAAACTACACATAAACAGACAGATGGTAAACAAGTTCTATAGAGACTGACTAGGAGTCAAGTTGCAAAATCAAAAGGGAAAAAAATGTTTTCAGGAATAAGTGATAGTCCAAGTTTAAAAGGGAACCTAGATGATATCTTGCAAGCAATAGACATAGAAGAGTCTCCTTTAGTACAAGTTGACTTCATAAGAATTGATGAAGGTAAACAGAAAAAGATGAAGTCATCTAAGAAGCTGGAGTTCAAAGATGAATATGAAACATTTTTCTTCAAGGCTAGGAAGCCTGTAACTATACATTCAAAGAGGATACAAGAACTTAATGCTGAGCTGGAGAAAACAGAGGAAGCACCCACTGTTTATGAAGAATTAATAGATCTTTCTTCACCTATATCAGAAAAGGAAAAAAACAAAGTATTCTCAACACAAACAACAAAAATCAGTTATGAAGAGATGGAGGAAAATTTGAAGTCAGCTAATCATGAAATTTCTAGGTTAAAGAAGAGAGCTAGAAAGCATGCTATTGAAAAAACAAGTTTCAAGAGGATAAAAGTCCTTTGGGAAGGTGAAAAGTTTTCTAGATCAGAAATTCCTAGCAGTGAGGAACAATTTTTCACTTGGACTGTACTAGCCATAAAAGAAGCAAGATTTGTGAGAATTATGAATACTAATTTGAGGGCCAGCAACAGGAGGTTAAGAAGACAAGTGGAAGACTTGGAGATTCAACTAACAAGATCTCAAGAAAAGCTAAAGGAACAGTGAAACAAAGTAATGGAACAGTGCAGAAAAATGATAAATTTTAAACGAGTCTTTCATTAAGGTGAAGATAAAGTTTTATGAAAATCATCTTTTTGAGGATAAGTTAATATGTTTTGAAATAATATCAGCACTTATGAGGTATAAGCATCCCCAACTCAAAATTTTTTAGACTGTTTATAAGACTGTGTTGAAAATCATCTTGCACAGCAGTTTCATAGTGCGCTACGAAACTGCTGAAGATGTCTTTTTGCATATTTTCATATAAGTTTTGGAGGAAGGTTGATGAGTTTTTGGTTTAAATTTTCTGGTGGAAGCATGTATATAATAGGTGAAGGTTCAAATGAAGAAAACAGGAGAAAAAATTATTAAAACGAAAGGTTTTACACTAACCTACAAATTGCGCTACGAAAATAGGCTACTTTCGTAGCACAGAACTATTTTCTATTCCTTTACATCATTTCAGAGATGAATTTCTACATAGCTGGAAGATTAAAGGTTTTAGGTAAATTCTTGGAAAATGTGACACATGTGAAATTGATCTATTAATGATCACAAGTGCTAGAAACGGACAATGAAAGTAAAGGGCTAAAAAAACAGGAAACCTGTCTCCTGATTTCTAGGAAAGTTTTTTTCATCATCAATAGGATTACATCAAAGATGGAGACATCGTCAAAGTTCGAATACATGGGATTGCAGCTGTCAAAGGAAGAATTAAAGTTTAGATTATTTTGTTGCAAGCATATTTAGGAGTTTCACTCCTATTAGAATTAGGATTTTTCAAAGGCAGTATAGCTGTCATTTTGTAATTAATGGCATGTTTAAGATTATGAAAGGTGTCAAAGTAAGTGAATTCCAATTCTCTAGTGGAGGATCAAAGAATACTATATTGTAAATGCTTTATATAGAGCATAGGGTCGAATTCCTAGGGGTTGGGCATTTTCATTAGCAAATAAGACTGTGTGTTATTGTATGTCACTGTTTCTTTTCAACTTAATACAGAGATCTGTTTTGACAACTCAAGATTCATAAGGATTTTATGTTCATCATTTTTCTAATGGCCTTCTTCAATATCTATATTTGCAGTGGTATTTGTATGTGATACTTGGAATTCATTTCACAATGCTCTAACTTCCTTCATATGCAAATGGACTGTGTGTTTCACTGTGTTATTGTTTTATTCATCTGCTTAGACTCCAAATGCCTTGACTTCCTTGCTTAATATATTGTGATGTTTTGTTGAAGATTATCTTGACTCCATGGCCCAATGAATGTTTGCTAATCTGTGATATAACTAGTTATATCATTTTATCTTTTTACCTTAGAGTTAGCCATATATCCATTAATAAAAAATCATAAACCTTTGAGAGAGCCCTCTCAGGTTGAGGAGGCTAAGCCTCAGCCAAAAGATTGGTCTGAAACAGTTACACAAATTCCACTGATGAGCAGCCTATCAGGTCAGATTTTGTGATAAAATTTTGGTGCGTCTATTGAGAGCCTGAAGATTACTCATTCCCGAAATCAAGAAGCTGAACTTCTAAAGGTAGCAGGAGCTCAAGAAGCTTTTCGAGGCTACAACTACCTTGGTGACTCCACACATCAAATAATAAAATTGGAAGGTGACTCCACTACTTAAAGATCATAGCTTGATGAAGTTTCAAGATGATTTCCATTGCAAGAATAAATTCCAGGTATGCCCCTATGAATTAGTCTCATATCCCTGGTTTGCCAAATCCCATGCCAAAGGTTGAATGGTTAGATGATATTCCAATATTTAAAGATGAAAAGAAAGACAATGCTGCTTTTCATTTGGTTAGGTTCCATATGCATGTACACAGTCTTAAGGTTCAGCTCCCTTAAGATTGTATCATGAAGATGTTTATGGCCACCTTAGAAGGAAAAGCATGGTCTTGGTATGAAAGCTTGCCAAATGGGTCATTAAATTCTCTTTCTGATTTCCATGATGCATTCCATGAGATGTATAAAGAGTTTCATCCCTCCTTATTGCTGGTCAAAGATTGTTGTAAACACTCTGTGAGTTTTATTGAATATTTGTAGTATTGTTATGAAGATGATGAGTTCATGGATGAGGAAATTTTAGAGGCCCTTCATGACAATACATTTCAACACCAAGAAGAAAGGATAATATCTCCATTGGATGAAAATGAAACCCAACAAGAGTTTACTTATGAAAACCATGTTACATCCTCTGATTTTGATAAAAATTTGCAGTAGACTTGTCAGTCATTTGGTCATCAGGAGTATGAGAATCATAGCAAACAACAAGAGGAAATACTGGGAGATAGTTTCTATAACCCTCAGGGTGAGGAAAGGGTTGATTTTATATGTCATTCCTTGCAACAACTTACATCAAATAATGATCATATTAATGAAGAAGAATACATTGTTTTTGGGGATCAGTTTGAACAGCAGTTGGATAGCATACAAAATAAATCTTATGTGGCTGAGAATCAGTTGTCTGAAGTTACATAATGTTATGAGGATCATCAAACTAATCATGTATTCTTGGACCCTATAGCTAAATACATGGAAGAGCTTTACTCCCCAATGTTTCAGTTTCATTTTTATTATGAAGATTAGATACATTTTCAGTGGCATTGGTCATCTCAATATCATGGTTACTTTGAGTTCGAGTGCAGTCAAGAGCCTCAACTATCAGATAAGATAAAATATTGGCTTCATTGGAAATTTCATGTTGCCTAAGTTAAAGTGGAGATTACAACTGATAGGGTAGGTAGGAGTGTGTGAATAAGCTCAAAGGCGAATGAGAATTTTTTTTAGTAGGTGCAGTTTGGGTGCTTCTTGCAGAAATAATCAAGCTTGAGCCCGAGGTGAAGGCCATTAGAGCTTGAGGAGAAGCTTGGAAATTTCAAATTTCTTTCTATTTTGGTCATGAAAATGGATAGTAGCACTAGAGCTATTGGTTCTTAGTGTACCACAGGGGCACACTATCCCAAGTGGAGCCACTGTTATCACCCTAATTTTTTTTTTTTTTTAAATCTGTAAGTTTACACTGTTTTAGTCATAGTGTCAAATAGGTTTTGAGTCACTTTATTCTTGATAAAGGTAGGTGATAGGTTTAGAAGTCTTAAAAATTCAGTTTTCAATTCCAAATAAGGTCTTTAGGTCTCATCCCATGGTTGAAAAGTCTTATCATTCATTTAGAAGTCATGTTTTTAACCTTTGAAATAAATATTTTTCAATAAGCCATGAAACCGCAGTTTCGTAGTGCAGCCAGTTGAAAAAACCAATTTTGCGCTAGGAAAGCGCTGCTAATTTCGTAGCGCATACCACCGAAATTGCACTAAGTGCACTACGAAAGCACAGATTCATAGGGAAGTCATGTCAAAACATCAATTTTTTCAGAATCCGTTAGGTTTTCATCATTAGGAGTCAGTTAGGGGTCATCTCCAAAACGTGTAACCATTAAAACTCATCATTGCAATTGTAGAGGTCTCATTTATGAAAAACAAGTTCAAATTTGAAAGACCTACATGCATTATTCACTCCATTTTTCATGCAAAACAGTTCAACATATATGTTTCAAGTTTTAAGCTTATCGTTATCTTAAACCAAATATTTTCTCATCTTCTATCAAGCGAGGCTGAATGATTTATCAAGTGAGGCTGATCTTTTGAATTCAAGCGAGGTTGATCATTAAATTCTATAGGAAGCAGACATAAATTTCCGAAGGAAAGAATGACAGAGGAGAAAAGGAATCACAAGTCAGGGCATTAATTGAGGTCAGAACCTGAAAGAACAGGAGCCCTAGCTAAAGACAAAACAATGTTAGAGGCTTTAAGCAAGGCAAGGTGTTTGAATTTTTGTGAAAAGCTGCAGGGAGGACACAGTTAGGTAACAAAGGAATTTGCCTTGCATTTCAGTGGTTCAAACACAAAGATTGGAATCTTAAATTTTTCAGTTACTCCTGAGACCATAGCCTTGGTAATTGAGATTCCTAGAGGGAAATAAACATGGTTTAAGGGTTTCATACTTGACATGGAGGCATGCAAGGTGTTTCTAAAGCTAGAATTTACAGAGATGGATTTAAAAAAATGCAATTCCCAGGAGCTGCATCAAAGATAGCTATGCTAATTTACTCTTCAATATCCAGAGGTATTTTAACTGTGAGGGCAAGTAACACAAATTTTATTCATACCATTTCAAAATTATATTACACTTTACAGGTATGATATCTTTAGACTTGCCATTTTTCCTGTATAGAAGCAATGCTAGGATGTCAGACAAGGTTCAAATGAAATCTGAAGGGTGTAAAACTTCTCTATTTCACCATGGTTTAACCAAACTAAAGGTCTTAAATGAACTCCAAAAGGTTAATAGAGAATGGTAATCATTTTTATTCGTATGTGGATTTGGAGTAGAAGCTCAAACTACAGTCAGTAACCCTAAGGTAAAAGAAACTCCACCAGAAAAATCCAGCAAACCTGTAGTGACAAAGAAAAAAAGGTTTGTAAAGTTAAAACCTAGGAAACGAGTGAAAGAACAGGTAGGAAAGACATCAATTGTCATTGAAGAAACTCCTCAACCTGCACAACAAATGTTAGTTTAAATTGAAGAAACTACACAGAAACAAACAGCTGGTAAACAAGTTCTATAGAGACTGACTAGGAGTCAAGTTGCAAAAGAAAAAGGGAAAATAGTGTTTTTAGGAATAAGTGATAGTCCAAGTTTAAAAGGGAACTTAGATGATATCTTGCAAGAAATAGAAATATAAGAGTCTCTTTTAGTACAAGCTGACTTCATAAGAATTGATGAAGGTAAACATAAAAAGATGAAGTCATCTAAGAAGTTGGAGTTCAAATATGAGGATGCAACATTTGTCTTTAAGGCTAGGAAGCCTGTAACCAGATATTCAAAGAGGATACAAGAAATTAATGCTGAGCTAGAGAAAACAGAGGAAGAACCCACTGTTTATGAAGAATTAATATATATTTCTTCACCTATATCAAAAAAGGCCAAAAACAAAGTATTCTCAGCACAAATAGCAAAAATCAGTTATGAAGCGATGGAGGAAAATTTAAAGTCAGCTAATCATGAAATTTCCATGTTAAAGAAGAGAGCTATAAATCATCCTATTGAAAAAAATGTTTCAAGAGGATAAAAGCCCTTTGGGAAGGTGAAAATGTTTCTAGATCAGAAATTCCTAGCAATGAGGAACAATTTTTCACTTAGACTGTACCAGCCATAAAAGAAGCAAGATTTGTGAGAATTATGAATACTCATTTGAGGGCCAACAATAGGAGGTTAAGAATACAAGTGGAATACTTGGATATTCAACTAACAAGATCTCAAGAAAATCTAAAGGAACAGTCAAACAGAGTAATGGAATAGTGCAGAAAAATGATAAATTTTAAATGAGTCTTTCATTAAGGTGAAGATAAAGTTTTATGAAAATCATCTTTTTGAGGATAAGTTAATATGTTTTGAAATAATATCAGCACTTATGAGGTATAAGCATCCCCAACTCAAAAATTTTTAAGACTGTTTATAATACTGTGTTGAAAATCAGCTTGCACAGCAGTTTCGTAGCGCGCTACGAAATTGCTGAAGATGTCTTTTTGCATATTTTCATATAAATTTTGGAGGGAAGGTTGATGGGTTTTGGGTTTAAATTTGTGGGTGGAAGCATGGATATAACAGGTGAAGGTTCAAATGAAGAAAACAGGAGAAAAAATGATTAAAAGGAAAGGTTTTACACTAACCTACAAATTGCGCTACGAAAACAGGCTACTTTCGTAGCGCAGACCTATTTTGTATTCTTTTACATCATTTCGGAGATGCATTTCTACATAGAAAGAAGATTGAAGTTTTTAGGGTAATTCTTGGCAAATGCGACACATGTGAAACTGATCTATTAATGATCACAAGTGCTCGAAACTGACAATGAAAGTAAAGGGATAAAAAAATAGGAAACCTGTCTCCTGATTTCTAAGATAATTTTTGTCATCATCAGCAGGATTACATCAAAGGTGGAGACATCATCAAAGTTAAAATACATGGGATTGTAGCTGTCAAAGGAAGAATTAAAGTTTAGATATGGTTGTTGCAAGAATATTTAGGAGTTTCACTCCTATTAGAATTAGTATTTTTCAAAGGCAGTATAGCTGTCATTTTGTAATTAATGGCATGTTTAAGATTAGGAAAGGTGTTAAAGTAAGTGAATTCAAATTCTCGAGTGGAGGATCAAAGAATCCTATATTGTAAATGCTCTATATAGAGCATAGGGTTGAATTCCTAAGGGCTGGGCATTTTCATTAGCAAAGAAGATTGTGTGTAATTGTATGTCACTGTTTCTTTTCAACTTAATACAGAGATCTATTTTGACAACTCAAGATTCATAAGGAGTTTATGTTCATCATTTTTCTAATGGCCTTCTTCAATATCTCTATTTGTAGTGGTATTTGTATGTGATACTTGGAATTCATTTCACAATGCTCTAACTTCCTTCATATGAAAATGGACTGTGTGTTTCACTGTGTTACTGTTTTATTCACCTGCTTAGACTCCAAATGCCTTGACTTCCATGCTTATCAGATTGTGATGTTTTGTTGAAGATTATCTTGACTCCATGGCCCAATGAATGTTTTCTAATCTGTGATACAACGAATTATATAATTTTATCTTTTTACCTTAGAGTTAGCCATCTATCCATTAATAAAAAATCATAAACCTTTGAGAGATCCCTCTCAGGTTGAGGAGGCTAAGCCTCAACCAAAATATTTTTCTGAAACAGTTACACAAATTCCACTGATGAGAAGCCTATCAGGTCAGATTTTGTGATAACACCTGTCAATGGGCTCTACCTCAAAAAATTACAACCATAGGGCAGGAAGTCTCAGCCTTAAATAAAATATGAATGTAACACAAATTTTTGAGATGATCACAATAATCATGGACTTGTTATAAAAAATTCTCTTGTGTCATAGATGGATCATCCCCCCATCCACTATTTTGGATTTGTTGATGGAGCATCTCGATGGTCACAAAATCCAGAAGCAACTTCCTAGTCCATATACTCTCATGACCAGTCACCATTTCTCACCAACAGAGTATGTAACGGATAAAATACCAATAATCAAGAAAAATATGATGCAATCATCGTGATGCTAAGCGGTGCCTCCAACCAAGGCATTCACCATCTACATGTATTTCTTGATTCCTAGTTAGTGGTACGATAATTAAACAAAGTTTTCCAAGTACGAGATTCACACCTATTTAGGAAATACTTGCATGCATGATGGTTGAGTTGTCAATTTGATCACATTACATTTACACATATACCAAGAAATCAAAATCATATAGCCCATCGCATAACGAACCATATCCTAGAGTGGAATGCATCTCGTATAAATCATCATTCAGAAATAGAAAAGGCATAAAGCATGAATATCCATCATATGTACATAAGATCCACCATAAAAATATACAAACATAAACCAAATAATAAACATAGACACATGTTGGAGCAGGGTCCCCTAAGTCCGACAATTTTGCTGTATTTTGTAACAATTTAGTCCTGTGTAGGGGTTTTAGGGCGAGTCAAAACCCCTCATGAATTGTAATGGGTCAAAGGGTAGACCAAGGGGCAAAAAACCATGCAAACCATGGTTTGCGGACCATAGAGTAGTGCATGCTAATAGTATAAATAGATGTCTAGATCAAGTCTAAGAAGGCAAGTTTTGGATAAATTGGAATACGAATGTTAGATCTTGTGACTTTGTGATATTTTGTGCGGGTGTGTCTGGGTAGAAGGCTCCCGTTGGATGTGTGCATGGATACCTTAGTCCTACTATGTGCAGACCTAACTGGCTGTGTGTGAGGGTTGTTAAGTGATTGTATGAAGAATCTTGACTGATATGAATAAAATAACATTGTTGTTGATATCCAAGTTCTGTATACATATGATGAGTATGTTATGAATATTTCTGAATTGTCTTTCCGATTTCTATACTGTCTGATTTCTTGCACAACTTTGGTTGAGTTTATATGAATGCTAAGTGGATGGATCTAATGAGATAAGGATTTTTTATTACATGTTAAGGGTTATTGCTTGATTTATATTTTCTGTGTTAGCGTGCGAAAAAAATTATGCATATTCGACCTAAATCTGTCTATAAGGGTTTACTGGTTAGGGTTGTTGTTGCGAAGGTCTATTTATGGTTGTTTTAGATCTAAAGGCACCCACATCACTTAATTCTCTCTTAGGGTGTGGAAGCCTGGTTCCAACACCCCCCCATACTGCTTCGGGTGAGACTTTGACTTGCACACGCAAGTCATTGCCGAAAGGGCCAGTAGTAAGAGGGTTTTGTTGGTTAACCTCAACTTTGAGCCTGGGTCAGGACCTCTCAAGCTAACAAATGGTTCTGGTTCCAGGACCAGGAGAATTTTGAGAGAGGTTAGGTGATGTGAAAAGGTCATTGGCAACCATTAAGACATGAAATAGAGGACTGGTTTGAAAAACAAATTCAGGAATTTTCCCTAAAAGAAAACCGAAGTAAGAAATTGTCGGCAGAAGAGTGGAAGAACATGTATATTT
The DNA here is from genome assembly GCA_034641835.2 of Pinus albicaulis. Classification (NCBI taxonomy): domain Eukaryota; kingdom Viridiplantae; phylum Streptophyta; class Pinopsida; order Pinales; family Pinaceae; genus Pinus; species Pinus albicaulis. The sequence continues at coordinate 350,737 of JAXQQM020092249.1, read as the reverse complement.
TTACTGATATTCATGATATTTTCTTCGTAACCTTTGCACACAAATTATAGGAGTGGTTGTCAATATTAGAAAAATTCCAAACCTATTGGAAGGACGATAAGGTCATGGAGTGGACCCTTGAATTGATCCAATAGTTGGAAAAAGCTGATAATTCCATCATGAGGACTGTTGATCACTGGGTTGATAGTGTCTTGGGTGGGTTTGTAATAGAGTTTGCAGTCGATCAGTTTGGTCCCACTCTGAAGCTGAAAGGATATTTTTCAAGGGATTAAGGGGTAAGTTCTTACAAACTTTTCCTCTACTGATTAAGATGATATTGTGTAAAAATGGTATTTTGTGCAGCCACACCAAGTGAATGACCCCTAATCATAGCGAAAGAACTACGCGCAACGGTAAATACTATCATGTCAACCAGAAAGGGGATAGATTTGTATACAGTCCTTTGAAAAACTCCCATGATCTAAATGGAATTGGGGTTACGCATGCAAGAATAACCCTCTTATATTTACACCACCATCAAACTCGTGCACGGGTAAGAATCCTCCTACCCCACTAGCACCCCACCTATAGACAATATGGCCGTGCATATGAAGTTACCCACCTTTAAGGATGCCGTGGATGAGGATATGGACCGATTTTGGTTTGTGGTGAATGCGATGTGGACTACGCAGAATGTCAACACTGATGTTGTTAAGAGAGTGCAACTGGATATGGCCTTTGAAGATCATGCTTTAGATTGGTTCATGGGATACCTTGATCAGCATGTAGATCCCACTATCTAACATATTAAGGATGCGCTGAAGAAAAAATTACAAAAGCCTAAATCTTATTCTCAATGCGTAGTAGACGTGATAGATTTTAAGCAAGGGCCTATGGAATCAGTCTAGGAAGCTGACCAATGATTAAAGCAAGTCATCAACAATGGGGGATTTAATTATTGTGAAAATTAGCATAAGGAATGGTTCATTATGATGCTATTGCCACATCTACGCGGGCCCATGGATCAACAGAAGATTAATTTGCAGGAAGAGGCCCTGGAAATTGATATGAAATTAGAAGCTGCGCTGAGGGACGATGCTCAGTTTAGAGTGCTGCATATTCCATGCTAATTAGAAGCTATGCACTTAGAAATTCAGAATTTAAAAAAATATCAGGGTAAAGAAGCTAGCGCAGATGTCTGGTGCATACGCTGCAGGAGTGATGGCCACGCCAAGGAACAATGTCATCTATTTTCAGAATATCTGCAAGCTGGGGGACCAAATCCACTATGCCCCAAGGATGCTGTGGGGCCTAGCACCCCCACGTTGTGGTGTGTATACTGTAGGGTCATGGAATGACATGATACAAACCACTTTCCATGATTAGGAGCATAAGTACTAGAACTGAAGCAACAGTGATGCAGATTCTACTCTTCCATTGGTCACGAAGAGCACAACTGCCGAACATATGACTTGATGATAGACAGAGTGAATATTTAAAGAGTACGGGGAGGGGGGAGAGGTGCAAGAGCAGGTCGGGGGAGAGGGAAACTGATATAATATTACTGCTTTGACATTGGGCATTATGCGTGTGAGTTCCCCAATCCTGCGCGACAATCCTGCATGTACTGTAGACAATATGATCATGTAATTGAAGTCTGTCCTGTGCTAATATCTAAAATTCAGGAAAAAGAACAGACACCTACGTAGAACATACATATGGTTAAAGCTGAAATGCATGACGATGGTCCAAGTGTCAATGTAATTACACGTAGTGGTGTTGCCACTGGAGGAAATGAGGAAAAGGTTTCCATAGAACCACTGATCATAAAGGCATATGATAAGAAGGAAAGCCTCAACCTACAAAAAAAATAAGAAGAGATTTTTATTGAGGCCAGGAAAGATTTTGTCGATGCAGGGGCATCCACGTCAGGAACTTCCATGGAACTAAAGGATGATGACGAATTTAAAAAATTCCTACAAGCCTGAATTGAGCTACTTCGCAATCAGAAGGTATTTGATAATCTCCAGGCCCTGATAGACAACTGCACAGAAAGAGAGGTACCTCAAACAGAGACCAAGGCTATGAACAAGGTTTATAAGCAGAATAAGAGAACAGGTAGGGAGATGCGCATGACTGTGCAGATTGGAGACTATGAGATGGATTAGGTCATCTTGGATCTGAGGTCTGACGTGAATGTCTTACCTAAGAAAACCTGGCAGAAGATGGGAGAGCCAAAGTTAGAATGGTCCACCATTTAGCTACGAATGGCCAATCAACAAAATATCATTCCACTTTGTAGACTTCCACAAGTTGTGGTAGACATTGCAGGAGTAAAGGTATGTGCAGATTTCAAAGTAATACAAATTTTAGATGATGCAAACCGCTACCCTGCACTGATAAGATTGGATTGGGCCATTCACATGGGAGGCATCATCAATTTGAAGTGCAGAAGTGTTGAATTTTTCAACAAGAAACAATGAAATTGGCATCCGGAAGCAACATCCTTGATTCGAGTGAAAATTAAGCACCTACACTAGGTGGGGCCCACACAGGCTATTTTAAGGTGTATGTCTATTTTTAGAATGGTGAGAATATTATAAAATTAGTAGGATGTTGATTCTAGATGGTTGAGAAAATTCTATCTTTGGATGAATTTCTATTTTTAGAAGATGGGCGAAGTCTATTTATAAATCACTAATCTAAAAATAGAATGCATGTCGATTATTATTAGCCCTTAATAATAATCAAAAAATAAATAGTAACTTATTATCTTGGAGCACTTTATTTTAGTTAACTGATGTGGAAAACCAGTTGATTGAAGGAATTTAAAATTCCAAGGTTGGTTGGTGACTCATACATGGAGAACTTCGTTATAACTGATAGTGGAAAGTTGTAACAGAGTTGGAAGAGTAGTTATGTGAGTTGTTATTTAGTTTAACTCAGTTCAGTGAGTTAAACTCAGTTGTGCTAGCTGTAACTAAACATACACTAGTGAAACATGAGTGAATTAATTATTTAATTAATTCACAAGTAGTGACTTACTTGCAACTGAAGAAATATAGAAGTTAACTACTTGCATGTCAGATCTAGTGGAGACCTAGTGGAGATATAGGTGAAAGGGTGAGATGGACTATCAGTTGTGACTATAGTGATGCATTCAATGCATCTAAACACACATTGGAGATGCTTATGAGGATTGTGCAGTCAAGACAAGGCAAGGTCGAATTCATTCAGGGTTCTTCTTCAGCAGGGATTGCGCAATGGAGGCAGGTTGTTAGGAGGCAAGAAATTGGTGCATGGAGGTGAAAATTTCTGCAAGACTGTGTGAGATGATTGTATATTGTACTGAGAGCTCTATGAGTTGATATTTGTATGAGATATATGAGATGTTTCATGATCCATTGATATAAATAATATATGATAGTTGGGGTTTTTAGCTTTAATCTTTCCCGGTAAAACATCTTGTAATGTGTGATTGATTTTTCTTCATGTGTTTGCAATTGGTGATTTAATTTTCACAAAGAATTAAGTAGAAGGATTATGTATTTAACATAAGGATCAAATTGTTAGATTAGGAGAATCTGGTAATATACATGCATATTTTATAATTTCTACATGGTATTGGAGCTGAAGAGATGGAAATAGTGAAGCAGTGTTGAGTTTTTGTTGGTGGAAACAATTCAAAATTGCTGCAAGAATTTCTTGGTGCGACAGTTGAGTATACATTGAAATGGCTTTCAATGGGTGGCAGTTGGAGTATGCACTCAAGTGATTTAACTACATAGCCTGGAAGGACAGGATGGAGGCGGTGCTTGAAGATAATGGCTTCAAGGAATTCATTGAGAGAGATGTTCCTGAGCCCACTTCGGTGGATGCTGCAGTACTTGATGCATGGAAAAATAAAGTAGCAAGGGCGAGGAGGATTCTATTGGAAGGTGTGAAAGACCACATTGTGTCAAGCCTTCATGGGAAATCCACTCTATATGCTATGTGGAAGGCTTTGAAAGATCTTTTTCAAAGCAACATCGACCATACAAAATTGGCGCTAAAGGATAAACTCATAAAAATCAAGATGGAGAAGAACAACACTATTCCGGTATACTTGAAAAAGTTTGTCCAATGTAGGGATGAGCTTGGGAGTATAGGAGTCAGTGTTGTGAATGATGACTTGGTGAGCTTGGATCTCCTTGGGCTTCCAAAGAATTGGCACAATTATCAAGGCTCTGTCAATGGACGGGAGAAACTGTCGGATTGGGAGCGACTGTGGTCGGATCTTGTGCGGGAGGAGATAAGGCGGACCACCAGGGATGGCTCTTCATCAAAGCATGATGATGAAGAGGATTTTTCTTTGGCTTCCAAGGTGAAGAAGAAGAAGGGGAAGAAATTACATTCTAGATCTGAGGCTAGTGAATATGGCAAGGAGCACAACATGTCCAAAGTGAAGTGTTTTCACTTTCACGAGTTTGGACATATTGCCACAAATTTTCCACATAAGAAGAAGAAAAAGATGGCTGCTAGAGCTGCAGCTGGTGAGGCCCTTGCCTCATAATTTGAGCTTGAATTCTCATTGATCGCATGCATGGCGTCTAGTGCATTGGGATCAGGGTGGTACTTTGATAGTGGTGCTTCATTTCACATGACGGGAGATGTGAAACTTTTCAGTGAATTGGTGGAGAAAGATCTCCAGATGCATGGTGAGTTGGGTGACAATGGACAATACAGTGCGAGCGGCATTGGTACCATTACCTTTCAAAGTGTGTTAGGTAAACTCCATTTAAAATATGTTGTGCATGTTCTAGGTTTAAAGAAGAATTTAATCTCAGTCGCAATGTTAGAGGATAGAGGCTATGATGTTGTCTTTAGTGAAGGAAAAGTGTTCCTACGACACAAAGAAACAGGGAAAGCCAAGAAGGTTTGGATTCAAGTTAAGAATCTCTACAGACTTGAAGAAGATGGGATTTATACGAAGCTTCCTACTGTTGGGAAGTGCAAGAAATCCATCCAATTGAAGCTTGAGAGGGAGCAGGATTTGCATGCAGGTAAGAGTGAACCTCAGGATGTGGAGCAACCACAATATGAGGATCATGGAGTGGGAGCGACCACTCATCTAGAGAAATTTAGTGCCAGATGGGCAGAGAGAGTTCATGCGACTATACCACTAGGTGAGAGGTGGGGCTACATGCATGAGTAATCCTAAGAAGATATTTCTGGGAAAGATTCATTGAGATGGTGTGGATCTCATGAATTGAACCTGGCTACAAGGAGCCCACAAAGCAGCAGTAGTATGATTATTTTTATTGATGTAGTTATATCAAAGTGATAGTGTTAGATACTGGAGCGCGGATCAGAGTTGATAGCAAGTGCAGAGTGCGTGGGTGCAGAGTTCAACAACGCAATGGTTCCATAAGACATGTGCAGTTGGTACTAGCAGAAGTCAAAATACTTTGATGAAAGATGCATTATAATGATTTAGTTGTTTAGAGACTATTCAGTTTCAGAAGTGTTGCATGCAAGTATTGCAGGGTGAATGCATGGAGTTGCATGTCGCATGCAAAGACATTCCTTTGTTGTTGAGAGGGAGTGTTGAAGTTTGCAACAAGAAACAATGAAATTGGCATCCAGAAGCAACATTCTTGATCCTAGTGAAAATTAAGCACCTACACTAGGTGGGGCCCACACAGGCTACTTTTAGGTGTATGTCTATTTTTAGAATGGTGAGCATATTCTAAAATTAGTAGGATGTTGATTCTAGATGGTTGAGAAAAATTCTATCTTTGGATGAATTTCTATTTTTAGAAGATGGACGAAGTCTATTTATAGATTGCTAATCTAAAAATAGAATGCATGTCGATTATTATTAACCCTTAATAATAATCAGACAATAAATAGTAACTTATTCTCTTGGAGCACTTTATTTCAGTTAACTAATGTGGAAAAGAAGTTGATTGAAGGAATTTCGAATTCCAAGGTTGGTTGGTGACTCATGCATGGAGAACTTAGTTATAACTAATAGTGGAAAATTGTAACAGAGTTGGAAGAGTAGTTATGTGAGTTGTCATTTAGTTTAACTCAGTTCAGTGAGTTAAAATTAGTTGTGCTAGTTGTAACTAAACATACACTAGTGAAATATGAGTGAATTAATTATTTAATTAATTCACAAGTAGTGACTTATTTGCAACTGAAGAAATATAGAAGTTAACTACTTGCATGTCAGATCTAGTGGAGACCTAGTGGAGAGATAGGTGAAAGGGTGAGATGGACTATCAGTTGTGACTATAGTGATGCATTCAATGCATATACACACATTGGAGATGCTTATGAGGATTGCGCAGTCAAGGCAAGGCAAGATTTAATTCATTCAATGTTCTTCTTCAACAGGGATTGCGCAGTGGAGGCAGGCTATCAGGAGGCAAGAAATTGGTGCATGAAGGTGCAAATTTCTACAAACAATGTGAGACGATTGTATATTGTACTAAGAGCTCTATAATCTGAGATTTGTATTAGATATATGATATTGTTTCGTGATCCATTAATATACATAATATATGATAGTTGGGGTTTTTAGCTTTAAGCTTTCCTGGTAAAACATCCTGTTATGTGTGATTGATTTTTCTTCATGTGTTTGCAATTGACGATTTAATTTCTGCAAAGAATTAAGTAGAGGGTGTAGAAACTTGAATAAATGTTAAATTATTCACCGAGATTATCCTGATCACACACTATTTGAGCTTCATGCATAATACATAACCTCTTCTACCATTGATCATTAATTGCGGAACTATAAACAATCGCATGCGCACATTAAAACATCAAACAATCACACATATAAACACGGTGTTTATGGGAAAGCTTAAAGCTGAAAACCCCCAACTATCTATATATTATAATGATAGAGTTCATGTAACAATCATTGTACAAACTCCTCACAAGCTCTCAGTACAATCTCCAATTTTTACACACTACACAAGCTCAGATCTAGCAAAACACATGCTCCAATCTTCTCCACCTGTTAGCCTGCCTCTACTGCGCAATCCAAGATGAATAATGGCCCAATCTGAGTTCAAATCCCTCTGGTATGCACTGCGCAATCCTCATTTGCATCTCCATCAATGTGTGGTGCAAACTCATGCACCAGTATATGCACAACTGATAGTACACCTCGTTTCTTTCACTCACCTCTCGCACCGGTCTCCACTAAAATCGTCCATGCACTAAAGTTAACTGATGTATTCTTTAGTTGATTTATGAGTTAATAATTATGAATTAATTAATAATTAATTCACACCACTCTCACTAGTGTATCAATCAGTTAGACTAGATACAACTAGCCCAACTATGTTTAACCGAGTTAAACTGAACACAACTCCATTAACTCCTCAATCAACTCCACCAAACTCTGTCACCTGAGTTCTAACTGAAGTCTCCATGCAATAGCTCCACTAAACCCTAGGAATAGCGTAATTCTTTCTGTCAGCTGCATGTGCCACATCCGTGCACTTAATTGAAGTGCTGTAAGAGGATAAGATAATGTTTAGAGTCCAAATATTATTAAGAGCTAATAATATTCGACATATCTATTTTTAGACTGGAAATCTAAAAATAGATTCCACCCAGTATGTATAAAAATAGAAGTCCATCTATTTTTTCCGACTTGACCAAAACCATCCACAGATAGCATCCTGCAACTCATAGAACATGATCCATATGTCTAAAAATAGACATAGTCTAAAAATAGACTTTGCGCCAAAAAATAGCCTACGGTCCCACTTAGTGAAGGCGACTCATTTCCACTAAGCTCATCATCTTGTTGCAATCTCAGCACTCCCTCTCAAAAAGATATGGATTATCTACAACCCCAATCCTACCCCTATGGTATTCGAATGTGCTCCTCGTGAGCGCCTTCGTCAAGATATCAGCATCTTGATTCTCCGTGGGAATGTATGAAAGTAACATGATCTTCCGTTGCACACAATATATGATATGATGATACCGGATGTCAATGTGTTTAGATCTATCATGAAATACTAGATTAACCGAGATTTTGATGCAACTCTGATTATCACAATAAATCACAATAGGATCTAAGTGTGAACCGAACAACCCGACCAGATCTTCTCATCCATATAGCCCCGCATGCCCAAACTTGCTGCCATATACTCGCCTCCACCGACCGAGTGCCACTGACCGTCTGCCATATACCAAGAAACTGTCGACCCGACATCGGGTGTCCCTCCGTATGTGCTTCGTCATGGCTCTCACCCACCCGCATCCCTGAAGCCACATAGCCTCACCTCATCCTCCTGTCTGTACCACAATCCATATCCCGATGTGCCTCTAAGATAATGCAATACATGCTTGCCTGCCTTCCAGAAGAGCTTGGTTGGCTTAACCATAGCTTGTGAAAGCTGGTTAACAGCATAGCATATATCAGGTCGTGTATTGACCAGATACATAAGCGACCCCACCAACTGTCGATAAACAATGGCATCCACTACCTCCGCCAAAGTAGCATCCTCCTTCCTCCAACCTCCAGGAAGAGGAGTATCAACAGGCTTGCAGCCATGCATGTTGAACTTCTCCAGTATCTCCCTAGCATACTTACCCTGAGAAACAAACAGTCCATCACTGCGCTGCCAAATTTCCAATCCCAGGAAATAATGAAGGAGGCCCAAGTCCTTCATCTCAAACTCTTTTGCAAGATCCTCCTTGCATGAGAGTATCAATAGCTCATCACCTGTCAAAATCAAATCATCTACATAAAGTACAATGATAAGCAACTTACCCTCCACCACAATCTAGTATAGGTTAGGATCCGCCTCACTCTTGGAGAATCCAAGTCCGGTGAAATAATTGTCTATCCATGTGTACCAAGAACGAGGTTCTTGTTTCAACCCATACAACGCTCTCTTGAGCCTGCACACATGCGACTCGCTGCTGAAGATCTCGAAACCTTCGGGCTGCTCTATGTACACCTCCTCCTCAATGACTCCGTTGAGGAACGCAGTCTTCACATCCATCTGATGAATGTGCCACCCCATCTGCGCTGAGAGAGCAAGAATCGTTCGTATGGAAGAATACCTTGCGACAGGTGCAAAGGTCTCCTCATAATCGATCCCCTCTATCTGTGAAAAGCCTCGGGCAACAAATCTTGCCTTGTACTTTTCCACACTCCCGTCAGCTGCCTGCTTCACTTTGTAGATCCATCTCGAACCCACCACTGATTTCCCTTCCGGCCTTGGGACAATCTCCCATGCACTGTTTCTGACAATCGAATCATACTCTTCCACCATGGCATCTACCCATGCAGGATCCTCCACAGCTTCCTCGAAAGAGGATGGCTCAGTCACGATACACTTGCTCATAAGAGCCATGTATCCAGTATACCGGTCAGGTGACTGTCTCTGTCTGCGCTGTGATGTAGGTGCTCCTACAACCTTCTCTGCATCTTGAGCCAGTCGCTCAGCTTCTGTAGTGCACTTCCGCCCTCTGATGGTTGGCGTTGCATGAGTGGTCTCTTCCACTCCATGAACCTCATCTTGTGGCTGATCCACATCCCGAGACTCATCCTTAGGAACTAATAGCTCCTCATCTGCATGCAAGTGTGGCTCCCTCTCAAGCGAACACTTCATGGCTTTCTCCTCATGAAATTTGATATCCCGTCGCACAACAGTCTTGGGACTGTCTGGAAAATACACACGATATTTGTGGGGCGTATCAGTGTACCCCACAAATATCCCAACCTCCGCAGTCGGCTCCAGCTTCTTCCTGGCATCCTTCGTCACATGAATGTAAACAGGTGAACCAAAAATCCTCAAATGGGAAATATCAAGCCTCTTACCAGAAAATGCCTCCTCGGGTGTACTCATGCCAAGTATCCTGTGAGGACAACGGTTCTGCACATATACTGCAGTATTGCATGCCTCAGCCCACAAGTGTATGGGAAGGCCCTGATCATGTAACATCGCTCGTGCAACACCCACAATCGTTCTGTTCTTCTGCTCAGCAACCCCATTCTGCTGTGGGTTATGAGGTGCTATGAGCTCTCTTCGAATTCCTTCTGCGCTGCAAAAGTCCTTGAATTCGCCAAAGATGAATTCACCACCATTGTCGCTCCTAAGAGCCTTCACCTGCTTCCCCGATTCTTTCTCCACCAGCGCCTTGAACTCACAGAACTTTGAGTATGTCTCGCTCTTCTTCTGCATGAAGAAGATCCAACACTTCCGAGAAAAATCATCAACAAAGATCACATAGTACCCGTGCTTTGCTGTCGAAGCTACTGAGAAAGGTCCACACACGTCTGTGTGAATTCTCTCAAGGATCGTCGTGGCACGACTATCCTTCTCGTGAAAGGTGGCTTTCACAAATTTTCCCAAGGTACATCCCTTGCATTGATCTGACTGCGCAAGAGTACCCTTAGGAAGCCCAGTAGAAATCTGCTGCAGTATCTTCAAAGCTCCATGGTGAAGGTGGCCCAATCTCTGGTGCCACAACTCGCCATCATCCCGGCTCACCACTCCTTCTGCCTTGCCTACCATTGCTACGCAACCATCTACCTGCAATTGATAAAGGTTCTTAACTCGAACCCCTATCCTTTGGGTCTCACCAGTTGCCTTACTACACAAGAAAGCCTTTCCCTCGCTAAAGACAACATCATATCCCTTGTCTTCTAACATCGCCACAGAGATAAGATTCTTCTTCAATCCTGGAACATGCATCACTTCCTTCAATACGAAGGGTTTACCAGACTCCCTCTCAAAGGAAATGGTACCGATACCGGCCGCACTGTATCTACCATCATCGCCCATCTCGATGTGCACTCCAAGATCTTTCTCATCCAGATCAGTAAACAAATCTCGATCTCCTGTCATGTGAAAAGACACACCACTGTCCAGAAACCACACTGAACCCATCACACTTGAAACCAAGCATGCGATCAGCGAAAAATCCAGCTCAAACTGCGAGGCTAAGGCCTCTCCAGCTGCAGATGTAGCAGCCTGCTTATTTTTCTTCTTCTGCGGACAATTTGTGGCATAATGTCCGTGTTGGTGACAGTGAAAGCACTTCACCTTGGACATGTCCTGCTTCTTGCCTTTCGCACCGGATTGAGAAGATTTCTTGCTCTTCCCCTTCTTTGCTTTGGCAGCCAAAGCGCAATTCTCTTCATCAGAGTTCCTTGATGAAGATCCGTCCCTGGTACTCCGCCTTATCTCCTCTTGCACAAGATCCGACCAAAGTCGCTCCCATCCTAGCAATTTCTCCCGACCATTGACAAAGTCCTGATAGGAATGCCAACTCTTCGGAAGCCCAAGGAGAGCCAAGCTCACCAAGTCCTCATCATCAACAGTCACCCCCACACTTCCCAGCTCATCCCTGCATTGGACGAACTTCGTGAGGTACTTGGGCATACTGTCGCCTTTCTCCATCTTTATGTTTCTGAGTTTATCCTTGAGCGCCAACTTCCTCTGGTCGCTCTTGCTTTGGAATAAATCTGTCAAGGCTTTCCACATCAAGAATGGAGAAGCCTTACCATGCAGGCTAGACACTATGTGATCCTTCACACCCTCCAACAGAATCCTTCGACATTTTGCTATCTTCTTTTGCCATGCGTCAAGTGTGGCAGCATCGCTAGAAGCAGGTTTTGGGACTTCTGCATCTATGAACTCCTTCAACCCGTTTTCATCTAACACCACCTCCATCCTATCTCTCCATGCAATATAATTCGAGCTACCCTCAAGGGAATACTCCAATCGCAATCCTTTATTAGACATTTCAACTTTGACACCAAGAAAACACTGCTGCAAATTCGAATTCCACCAGCACAAAACTCAACAGCTTCAATGTAATGCAATTGCTCTAATGATCAATATAGCTCTGATACCATGTAGAAATTTGAATAAATGTTAAATTATTCACCGAGATTATCCTGATCACACACTATTTGAGCTTCATGCATAATACATAACCTCTTCTACCATTGATCATTAATTGCGGAAATATAAACAATCACATGCGCACATTAAAACATCAAACAATCACACATATAAACACAGTATTTATGGGAAAGCTTAAAGCTGAAAACCCCCAACTATCTGTATATTATAATGATAGAGTTCATTTAACAATCATTTTACAAACTCCTCACAAGCTCTCATTACAATCTCCAATTTTTACACACTACACAAGCTCAGATCTAGCAAAACACATGCTCCAATCTTCTCCACCTGTTAGCTTGCCTCTACTACGCAATCCAAGATGAATAATGGCTAGATCCAAGTTCGAATCCACCTGGTATGCACTGCACAATCCTCATTGGCATCTCCATAAATGTGTGTGCAAATCTCATGCACTCAACTGATAGTACACTTTCTCTTTCACCTACCTCTGCACTGGTCTCCACTGAAACTGTCCATGCACTGAAGTTAACTGATGTATTCTTTAGTTGATTTATGAGTTAATAATTAGTTAATTAATTAATAATTAATTCACACCACTCTCACTAGTGTATCAATCAGTTAGACTAGATACAACTAGCTCAACTATGTTTAACTGAGTTAAACTGAACACAACTCCATTAACTCCTCAATCAACTCCCCCAATCTCTGTCACCTGAGTTCTAACTGAATTCTCCATGCAATAGCTCCACTTAACCCCTAGGAATAGTGTAATTCCTTCTGTCAGCTCCTATGCCACATCTGTGCACTTAACTGAAGTGCTCCAAGAGAATAAGATAATGTTATAGTCCAAATATTATTAAGAGCTAATAATATTCGACATATCTATTTTTTGGTAGAGTCAAATAGATTCATGATATGTCAAGGGAAGTCATCCTTTTTTAAAACTGACCAACATCCACAAATACATACGCAACTCATAAATACAGTCATATGTCTAAAAATAGACTTTGCGCCAAAAATAGCCTGCGGGCCCACTTAGTGAAGGCAACTTCTTTTCACTAAGCTCATCATCTTGTTGCATTCTCAACAGAGGGATTTTGTATTTAACATAAGGATTAAATTTTTATATTAGGAGAATCCGGTAATATACATGCATATTGTATAATTTCTACAAGAAGTATGATTTTTTAAAATAATGGTGCGCGGGTGATAGTCCCGCTATATCCAGCAAAAAGAAAATGATACATAGAACTAGTGCGTGAAGGGGACGATATTGACCATATCTATAAATAGAATACGCGCGATGAAGACTAGATCAACCCTACGGCTAAGGGCATGTTGAACTGGGAGAAGGATAGCTCCTGTTTTTCCAATTCCGACGTCGAAATGGAGAACTGGCAGAACCAGTTGCACGATGTCTCTGCGCTACACTACCTCAAGATCACAAAGGACTTCCGGTACATCTCCTCTGAGGTAAGAGAAATACCCTACATTTATGGTTCTAGTAGCATCAAAGAAATTTTGAAAGCATTGGAAAAAACGGTCCCAGAGGAACGAAGGTTTTTGGCACTTGATTTGGCTATGCATGCAACTCCAACGCATTGGTGGGAAACACACAAGGGAACTTTCCAGGACTAGGAGGACTGTAGAAAAATTATGGTGCTATGCTTTGAACCTCCAGCCACTTTTCCCATTGAGTTGTTCGACAATCGGGCTGATCCGCGCAAGCACCTAGTCATGTGGATGGAGGTTTGGGATGAAAAGACATGGAATGAGTAGGATGATAATATAGTAGGAAATATTGCCAAGCTGCTGATAGAGTATCAAGATATGTTTCCTACAAATTTCTCTGAACTCAAGGGAATTGTCGGAGACCTGGGAGTTATGAAGATTACCTTGAAATCGGATGTGCGCCCTGTCAAGCAGCACCCATATCGCTTAAACCCCAAGTATAAGTAGAAAGTGAAGGAGGAATTAGAAAATATGGTGGTTGTGGATATTACTGAGCTAGTTGAATTGTCCGATTGGGTAAGTCCAATGGTGGTTCAGGGGAAAAAGACCAAAGGCGAGATAAGGATATGTGTTGATCTGCGCAAGTTGAATGATGCCTGCGTGCATGACCCATTTCCTACACCATTTTCTGATGAAATCTCGGATAATGTGGGAGGAAAAGAAGCGTATTCATTTATTGATGGATTCTCGGGGTACCACCAGATCAAAATTGTGCCTGAAGATCGCAAAAAGACAACCTTCGCCACTAAGTGGGGTTCTTTGCAATATATTGTCATACCATTTGGATTGAAAAATGCACATGCAATCTTCTCCCACGTGGTCATAGTTGTGTTCAAGGAATTCATGCATAAATTATTGGAGGTATATTTTGATGACTGAACGGTGTTTGGATTGGTTAAGAACCATGTGTCGAACCTGCGCATGATGCTTGATGCTTTTAGAAAGAACCATATTTCTCTTAACATAAAAAATGTATAGTCTGCATACCTTTTGGGATTTTATTGGGACATATAGTCTGTAACCAAGGATTGATGGTAGACCTAGCTAAGATAGCTGTTATCATCAACCTAGAGGTTCCCACTGCTGAGAAATAGCTGCGCTCCATTTTATGACACACTGGTTACTATAGGAAGTTCATTCAAGGCTACGCTCTGATCACTACACCAATGGAGAATTTATTGAAGAAGGATGTGACATTATTTTGGGATAAGGAATGCCATAAGAGTTTTGAGCTACTTAAGGATAAGATGGTCACAACACTTATCTTTATATTCCCAGATTGGTTTAAGGTTTTCCATGTCCATGTGGATGCATCAGGTATAGAACTTGGGGGGTTGTTTTAGTGCAACCAGGAGAAGGAGACATCGATCACCCCGTTGATTTTTACAGTAGGAAGCTCTCTAGTTCTGATCCCAACTATTCTACTACAGAGAGGGAAGGATTGGACATGGTGTACGCTCTGGAAAAATATAGGCACTATCTGTTAGGAGGGCATTTCAAAATTTTCACTGAACACTCTGCTTTAAAGTACCTGGTCAATAAGCTTGTGTTGGGGGGGAATATCTATAGATGGTTGCTGCTATTTCAAGAGTATGACTTTGAAATTATTGTTAAGCCTAGAAGACTGGATGCTAGATCTAATCACCTGTCACAAAATGAAAGTGGGGAGGAGCCAACCAACCTGGAGGAGGGGTTACTTGGTGCACAACTATTTTCTATCAATTTGGTGGACGAGAATTTAATAGATATTTTTCACTTCCTAACCACTGGAAGCATGCCTACGGAGTATTCAGTACAACAGATAAAGGAGTTAGTGGCACGCACAACTGATTTACTTTGATTGCGGGTCAATTGTATAAGTTAGGAGCAGATGAAGTATTAAGAAGGTATGTTTTGGAACATGAAAGAAAATATATCTTGGCTGAGGCTCATGGAGGGGTGGCAGGAGGCCACTGTGGAGCCCTGATATTGCACCAAGTTTTTTGCAACTCCCAGGGGCTTCCCTACTTTACTTTATCAACCCGGGGTTCGTAAAAAAATTGAGGTGACAATGCTATATACACAGGAGATTCATTTTGTTCATGTAATCCTCTTTTGATTTATGAAAGGGTGCTATTTATTAAAATATGAGAACAACTCAAAATTAAATTGTTGGCAAGAAATGACATAAAGGAAACCAAACTAAATTGCTGAAAGGAAATGACAAGAATGAAACTAATTTAATTCGTAGGAAAAAAGTAGCAGAAAGGAAACTAATTCTAAACCACACTTAACTTGGCCAAACAACTAAATGCACTCTACTTATCCTATGATCTATCTACCATTCTCCTGTCCATGCAACTAAGCTATCCATGACTTAATTCTAATTAAAAAGAGTTAATTTGCAGCTTGGAGGGAAGAAAAGGGATAAAAGAGGCTAATGGGGGGTTTAACACATGAAACAAGGTTTGGAAGCGAAAAGAAAGGGTTAAACCCTTATGAAACATAATTATAGCATGATAAATGAATTTGGAGTAGAAAGAATTCAAAAGTGTGATGGCGGAGTGCGATGGAGGACAAAAGTTGCAATATGCGATGTCGTAATTGCAACTTCGCAAGTTTAACGGGATAGCGGTAAGGATTGACAAGAATGAAATAAGTTGTGTGAAGTGCGAAGTGCAACGCGGTAAAGGTTGTGGGTTGCGATATTGTAAGTTCTAAAAAGTGTGAAGTGCGACGAGTGACATGGTGGAGTTATCGTATCGGTGGAATGACAGGTAAGTGTTATGCGGAAATTTTAAATGGTGCAAAGTGCGATTTGTGATTTCGCAATATCGCAATCGCAAGAATGAGCGGTAAGTGTTTAAAGGTAAAATATAAATGATGCGAAGTGCGATGGGTGACATGGTGGTGGGACCGACGACAGAGCGTGATTTCACAATATTGCAATCGCAAGAACAGACGGTAAGTGTTAAGGGAGAAAAGGTAAATGGTGCGAAGTGCAATTTGCGATTTCGCAATATCACAATCGCAAGAACCGGCGGTAAGTGTTAAAGGTAAAAGGTAAACGGTGCAAATTCAATTTGTGATTGTGCAATATCACAATCGTAAAGAAAGAGTGATAAGTGTTAAAGGTAAAAGGTAAATGGTGAGAAGTGTGATTTTGCAATATCGCAATCGCAAAGAATGGCGATAAGTTTTAAGGGAGAAAGGGAAATAGTTGCGAAATGCAATTGTGATGTACAATGGCGGGATATTCAAGGAGAAAAGGTGGAGTTCACACTCTAATGGGTTTGAATGGTTTTTCACGTGTTTTGCATAAAAAGGGTAAGACAACCGTGAACAAAGAAAAGAAAAGAAATAAGGCTTGAAGGGCTTAAGTGTGTTAGGTAAATACAACGTTAAAATGAGAGGAAAAGGAGGGGAATGGAGGCATAAGGGTAGTGCTCAGAAGTGAAACACACCTGCAGATTCATCCACGAGAAATAGATATGCGTGATAAAACAACGAAATAAAGGTTTGGGCTTGGTAATACAAATTCTTCCCAAAACTCAAACAGAAAGAAATTTTGGCCTGTGGGAAGGTCTGCCCTACTCGAACTCTATTGAGAGAGATGAGAGGGGGAGACTTAACCACAATTTTTGGAGTTTTCCCTCTATTTTACTACGCATATGCAATTAAAAACCACAACAGCACAAAAACTAAACAACAATGAAATTTATCAGAAGCAGATCTAACTTAAATGGCAGAAGCAAAACTAGCTAAATGACATAAAGGACATGATAGGAATATAAGAGAAGCTGAGGCACATGGATTGGGCCCTAACCCACAAGCCTAGCTATCTGAAACTAGATGAATATAAATTCATCTCAATACTCATTGCATTAAGAATACATTCTTAATACATCTCGAAGGTCTTAACAGCAAAAGCCTAATAGCTTGCAACAAAAGTTTTGAATGGAATCAAAGAATAAAATGGAATCAAATAGAATCAGCCCAATGGATAACTAACTACCTCCTTCTTAGCTCTAGCTCTGCTCTATTTATTCTACAGGGAAGCCACCAACAACTCCCTTGAAAATGGTGATTGAGTCCACTTTGAATCCAAGTAAACATTGATTGAGTGCCCTTCGTCTTCAGTTGCTTGGCTGCCTCTTGGAATTCAATTTGTTGGAGACTCCAAGTGAAGTATGGCTTGAGTGCACTTGGTCTTGAGTTTCTTGGTTGCCTATAGAATTCAAATTGCTGGAGGGGGATCTCATGAGGATCCTTTGGCTGCCTTTGAGAGTTAAAAAGGGTGGAAAATCCCCTTTAATATATCCAATATTTCTCCCTAATTTCCTGATGTTGTGCTCATTTATTCTCCAATCCTAATCTTTCAGTGGTAAGGAGAAAGTCCCTAAATCATCTCCTTCTCCAAATCTATATAACCTGCCAAATATTCTCACAATATTCTACAAAAATAACCAATATTAGGCAAAAATATGCAACTACCTTTAGTCCTTCCTAAGAACATATTAAAGCATAAGAAAACATTATTAAGTGCATAAGGAGAGATTTAATATATCCTTTTATGTGCATAAGGAAGGTAGATGGGCCTAAGAAAGGTTATATGGGCCTTATTTTATGTCTAATTTAGAGACCTTGCATCATATCAAGTTGACTAGGTTGCTAGGGTATCCTTGGAGCTACATAACATAGCTTCTTTGGTGATTGCCTTGCTCCATTTTCTTCTTGGTAAAATTCTTTAAACATGGGGAATGATGAAAAACATTTAGTAGGATATGATTTTGCATGGATAACAAAAGTATCAAAATCTTCTTTTTTCTCATTTTGCATTCTTAACATTTCTACTTGTTCACTTAGATTGTTAAGAATTTCTGTTTTAAAGTTATGAAGCAAATTTCCAAGTTCATCTTGCCTTACCAATGTTGATGTTGATTTACTTACTCTTTCCCTTCCTCCTGATATGCGCTTGCATGTTTCACAAATTTCTTCAAATGACAATTGGTACACATCTCCTCTACTCATGGGATTAAGGAGATCAATCCACTCATCCCTAATTGTTCTAAGTAAGAGGGTTTAGTGTGTCAAATCCTAGATGATGCAATTTTTCCCTCTTAAAATTATACATGAACCTCTCTATTAGATCCTCAAGGCTCTCATCTTCTTCTTGGTTCATTCTAAAAAATTCTTCTCTAAGATCACGATATTTATATTTTTCTAGAAATATCTTTTGCATATCATTCCATGATCTTATTGAATTAGTACCTAGAATCATGAACCATTTAAGAGCTCTATCCTTCAATGTTGTAGGAAAAAATCTTAGTTTTTGAGTGTGTGATAAGTAGCCATAAGACCTACAAAGTATCTCAAATTCAAAGAGAAATGTTTCCGGATCCTCTATCCTCATACCATGGAAGTTGGGAAGAAAAGATGGAGGGATGTTATTCATAGGTATACTGATGTCCATATCTTGAATGGGAAACCCAATAAGATCTTCTTCATTGTCATCATATCCATCCATCTCTTCTTCCTTCAAAAGTGTATGCTGATGTGGTTCTTACTGCACCACGTGGTCAAGTGTGGGGCGGGTTGGTATTGGAGAAGTATTTTATTTTTATAAAAGATTCTGAGTATCCTTACTCCTATGAGGCATGAAAATCAGATTTTTTTTGTATTTTTCAATATTTTGGAAACAACATGAAAAGGAAAGCATAAAATAATGCTAAAATAGAATCACAACATCCACTAGACACCTCCCTAACAATGATGCCAAAAAGTGGTTAGCCCTGGTATTGCACTAAGAGTGCTGCAACTCCTGGGGGTTGCCCTACTTTACTTTATCAACCCGGGGTTCATACAAACTTTGAGGTGACAGTGTTGTATACACAACAAATGCATTTTTTTCATATCATCTTCTTCTGATTTACGAAAGGGTGTTATTTCTTAAACTATGAGAACAACTTGAAAGTAAATTGTGGCAGGAAATGACAGAAAGGAAACTAAACTAAATTGCTGAAAGGAAATGACAAGAATGAAACTAATTTAATTCACTCGAAACAAGTAGTAGAAAGGAAACTAATTCTAAACTTCACTTAACTTGGCCAAATGGCTAAATGCACTATAATTATCCTATGATCTATCTACCATGCTCTTATCCATGCAACTAAGCTATCCATGACTTAATTATAAGTAAAAAGAGTTAATTTGCAGCTTGGAGGGAAGAAAAGGGCTAAAAGAGGTTAATGGGGGGTTTAACACATGAAACGAGGTTTGGAAGCAGAAAGAGGGGGTTAAAACCTTATGAAACTTTATTATAGCACGAGAAATGGCTTTGGAGTGGAAATAATTCAAAAGTGCGATGGCAGAGTGTGATGGAGGACAAAAGTTGCGATATGCGATGTCGCAATAGCAACTTCGCAAGTTTAAAGGGATAACGGTAACGATTGATAAGAATGAACTAAGTTGTGTGAAGTATGACACAGTAAAGGTTTCGGGTTGCGATCTGTGATATGGTAATTTCTGCAAAATGCAACGAGTGACATGGCAGAGCTATCGCATCGGTGGAATGAGCGGTAAGTGTTATGCGAAGAGTTTAAACGGTGCGAAGTGAGATTTTCGATTTCGAAATATCACAATTGCAAGAACGAGCGGTAAGTGTTTAAAGGTAAAAGCTAAATGATGTGAAGTGTGATTTGCAATGGGTGACGTGGCAGTGGAACCGACGACGGGGCACAATTTCGCAATATTGCAATTGCAAGAACTGGCTGTAAGTGTTAAGGAAGAAAAGGTAAACGGTGCGAAGTGCGATTTGTGATTTTGCAATGTCGCAATTGCAAGAATCAGAGGTAAGGGTTAAAGGTAAAAGGTAAACGGTGAAAAGTGTGATTTACAATTTCACAATATCTCAATCACAAAAAATGAGCAGTAAGTGTTAAAGGTAAAAGGTAAACCATGCGAAGTGCGATTTTCTATTTCACAATATCATAATCGCAAAGAATGACGGTAAGTGTTAAGGGAGAAAGGGAAAGATTT
The DNA here is from genome assembly GCA_034641835.2 of Pinus albicaulis. Lineage (NCBI taxonomy): Eukaryota > Viridiplantae > Streptophyta > Pinopsida > Pinales > Pinaceae > Pinus > Pinus albicaulis. Next base: position 330,332 of record JAXQQM020092249.1, on the reverse strand, counting down.
GCGAAATGTGATTGCGATGTACGGTGGAAGGAGATTCAAGGAGCAAAGGTGGAGTTCATGTTCTAATGGGTTTGAATGGGTTTTCACGTGTTTTTCATAAAAAGGGTAAGGTAACTATGAATGGAGAAAAGCAAATAAATAAGGCTTGAAGGGCTTAAGTGCATTAGGTATGTACAATGTTAAAATGAGAGGAAAAGGAGGGGAATGGAGGCGTAAGGGTAGTGCTCAAAAGTGAAACACACCCGTGGATTCATGCACGGAAAACAAATAGAAATGCATGATAAAACAGTGAAAGAAAGGATTGGACTTGGTACTACAAATTCTTCCCAAAGCTCAAACAGAAAGCAATTTTGGCCTGTGGGAAGGTCTGCCTTACTCTAACTCTATTGACATAGATGAGAGGGGGATACTTGACCATAGTTTTTGTAGTTTTTCCTCTATTTTACTATGCATAAGGAATTAAAAAATACAACAACACAAAAACTAAACAGCAATGAAACTTATCAGAAGCAGATCTAACTTAAATGGCAGAAGAAAAACTACCTAAATGATAGAAAGGAAATGATAGGAACAACAGAGAAGCTGAGGCACATGGATTGGGCCCTAACCCATGAGCCCAGATCTCTGGAACTATATCAATAGAAATTCATCTCAATACTCATTGCATTAAGAATACAATCTTATTACATCCCGAAGGTCATAACAACAAAAGCATAATAGCTTGCAGCAAAAGTTCTGAATGGAATCGACTAGAATCAACCCACTAGCTAACTAACTAACTCCTTCCAAGCTCTAACTCTAATCTATTTATTCTAAAAGGCAGCTACAAACAACTCCCTTGAAAATGATGATTGAGTCCACTTGACTCCAAGTAAACATAGATTGAGTGCCCTTCGTCTTCAGTTGCTTGGCTGCCTCTTGGAATTCGATTTACTGGAGACTCCAAGTGAAGTATGGCTTGAGTGCACTTGGTCTTGAGTTGCTTGGCTGCCTCTAGAATTTGAATTGCTATAGGGGGATCTCATGAGGATCCTTTGGCTTCCTTTGAGAGTTAGGGAGGGTGGAAAATCCCCTTAAATATATCAAATACTTATCCCTAATTTCCTGATGTTGTGCTCATTTATTCTCCAATCCTGATCTTCCAGTGGTAGTGAGCAAGTCCCTAAATCATCTCCTTCTCCAAATCTGTATAATCTTCCAAATATTCTCACAATATTCTACAAAAATAACTATTATTAGGAAAAAAAATGCAACTACCTTTAATCTTTCCTAAGAACATATTAAAGTGTAAGAAAACATTATTAAATGTAGAAGGAGAGATTTAATATATCCTTTATGTGCATAAGGAAGGTAGATGGGACTAAGAAAGGTTATATGGGCCTTATTTTATGTCTAGTTTAGAGGCCTATCAACCACTATGCTGGAAAAGGCATTGCATAGAAGGTGTTGCGTGTTGGGTTATGGTGGCCCACCCTACACAGTGATGCACATGCCTATTGTCATGCTTGTGATGCATGTTAGAGAACAGGAAAGCGCTCACGTAGAGATGAAATACCCTTGCAACCACAGATGGCCCTACAGGCCTTTGATAAATGGGATATAGATTTTGTTGGCCCCATCAACCCCCTAGGAAAGAAGACCAAAGCATGTTATATTATTACTGCAATTGATTACGTAACCCAATGGGAAGAGGAAAAATCAGTGAAGGATTGTATGACAGATACTACTGCGTACTTCATCTTTGAGGACATTTTGACCAGGTTTGGCTGTCCAAAGATTCTGATGAGTGATAGAGGTACGCACTTTATTAATGAAACCATTGAAGAATTGATTGAGGAATTTCAGATCCACCACCAGAAGAGTACCCCTTATCACCCACAAGAAAATGGCGCAGTAGAAGATTTCAACAAAATTCTAGAGAACATGCTCAAAAAGATCTGTAATTCCAATCAGAATGACTCGGATGTGCGCATATCTTTGGTGTTATGGGCTTACAGAACTACATGTAAGAAATTGACCGGGAAAACACCTTTTAGGATGGTCTATTGGAAAGAAGCCATCATGCCAATGGAATATATTGTCCCCATCTTGCACATCACAAATTTCACTAATATGGATGAACCTGACATTATGGAGGAACGCTTGTCATAGCTCGTTGCCTTAGAGGAAGACTGATTCATTGCTAATTTTGACCAGCAAGTGCAGGAGGCGCACGAAAAAGCCTGGCATGACAGGCAAATAAGGTATAAGGTGTTCAAAGAGGAAGATTTGGTTTTTCTCTATGAAATTTAGTTTGCACACCACCCAGGTAAGTTCCAAAAGCATTGGTTAGGGCCATATGTTGCGAAGGAAATCAATGATAGAGGTGCGGTACTCCTAGCCACACTCTGCGGTGAGAGTCTTCCAGGATATATTAATGGGGGAAGGTTGAAGCCGTATAGGGATAATACGATGACGACCAAATGACTATATGTATGGAGCATCCAAATCAAAGGGTTTGCGTAGAGTAGAAGGGAATGACGTAGGTAGGTGCGACGGGCGTGCGAGAAAAGAAACTAGCTGTTGGAACAGTAAAACTAGGTGAAAAAGTGAAATTACCATTGGATGGAGAAGGTTCTTCACATTTAATGAGGTGATATTGGAGGATTTTTTACCGTTTTCTTGAAGGTAAGTGGAAATTAATGAGAATCTGACCGTTTTTACCAAGGATGGCTTATATAAAGGCAGGTGTGGGTCTCAATTGGTTCCTTTGCTGTTTAAACAAATGGTGCCTTATGACTATCTATAATATCTATTCTCTGGATATATGTGATTTTTGTATGATTGGGTGTGAATGCCTCTCTAAAATTAGTAACCCTAAGTTCATATTCTGGCCGAGAACGACGACAGCTAATCCCTCAGATGAGCCTTCTGTGCCTATGACTGCATCGATTGAGATGGGGTCAGATGAAGTCCAAAATTAATCCCCGAAGCTGAAGAAGTATTTTCCCCAATGACCAAGGATAAGAGAAAGGTCTCTAAGTGGGCTTTCTTAAAGCTGCACACCTCCCCGCGCAATGTGACATCCCCAAGGAAAGCTACTAAGGACTGATCCCCCATCGACAATCCATCGAAGTGACCAATGAGTTATAGGCAGGAAGCTCTGTTTGTGGAACCTATTTCATGGCAACCACTCTATGTTAAGCCACGAAATCCCTCTGTGCACAAGCCATAGAACATTGATACTGTGCAGGAGTATTTGCAGATGCCGTTAATTCCTGAGAATGTCGCCCTGGTCAGCGAAATGTTCGGAAAAATCCCTCAAATAAAGTTTGATGATTATGACCTTGCCAATGAAGCAACGTTCCTAGAGCTTGCACCAGAGAATTACTTGGAACATGTGTTGTACGATGATGTGTCAAAGGTGGAACCGATTCCCTAGTCGCGTGGGTTGCACAATGTAGGAATCCTCAATCTGCTCTAGATTCCATAATTTGGGTGGTACCTTATCACAGGCATATGCATGTGGAAATTGTTGGAATTGGTCCATGAGGGATCACTGTGGATTCAGGTATGAGTCCTTATAGATATTGCGTTGATCCATCGGATCACCGACTTGCCCAAGAAGGGGTCTCACCTGATGAAGGGATTCAGGAAGAGAAACGATTTGAAGGTAGCAACGGATGTAAGAGACAAATACAAGGTGGGACGAGATAAGCAAGGCTTCCTGGTGCATACTATCAATGACCCGATAACGCGCATGGGAACCCTTGTCCTCGGCTGCAAGCTTATGAGGAAGTGCTGGCTGAAAACAGTTCCCACACACGTGATTGCCTTGGCGGGGCAATGTGAGAAAGGGATGTTGTACAATTGGTCACAATTTTTAAGTGAGGAATTTTTGGAGAATGTGCACGAGGCACAAGAATTGGGGAAGCAGTTCTGCTTTCTCGTGGATTCTACTGCTGATTGCGTTGGTGGCCTGGAAGACCCTAGCTGATGCAGTCCTTCTTGAAATCAAGCCCGACATATGCGAAGGGGTGCGCTATGCAAACTTATGGGACTCCTCCAATGGCCAGTGAGTTGAAGACAACAAAATTTTCTGGGTATTGTTTGAAGGTGTGGTTGCGCAAGCCATCCACTCCAGATCGTGACTCTCGCCGATGGTCCATGAAAAATACAAAAAGGTTGCAGATTTTTGGGTGACAATGCATAATGTTATGATGAAGGTGCGCAAGGACTCGAATTGGTACACCTTACGTTACATGGTCATAGAGGTAGAGGTTGACGATGTCATCACAACATGGACGAATTCATGGAAGATCAGGCTTGGCTCCACAAATCCCATTACACCATCCACCTTTGGAAAAGGAACAACATCAAAAGATAAAGCCCTGATAAAGACAACTCCCAAAGACACAACGCCAAAAGATGTGACAGAGCCACGCACGGAGACAGGAAGAAAAGATAAGGGTGATGAAGTAGGAAAATATATAGAGGCCAAAAATGACAAAGATCAGGAATTGGGAGGTGACCACGAGGAGGTATACCTCATAGGATTAGATGGGCTTGATGGCAATGGTGCTAACTCTCCATGCGACACTAAGAGAGGTGATGAAACATCTAAAGGCCCATGCAAGAAGAGGAAAGGGTATAAGGTCAACGGAGAGGAGGAGGTCACTCTTATAGAGGAGGACCTCAAAAAAATTGCTGATGCAGTCACTTCAACCTTAGAGGACCGCTAGAACATCATGGAGACCCACTACAAGGTCGGGGTGGAAGCTTTACAGTCGATTTTTCAGGTCTTCCAGCTCAAAAAAGATACACTACAAGCGAGCATGGATCAGGTGAGGTCGGTGCAAGTGAGCCTACCATCTACATCGATCATCCCAACTACAGGTAGCAGACTCTACCCCCTCCCAGGTGCAATAGTGTCCATGGAGTAGGCATAATTGTGCGCATAGATCCAAACCTGCCCAAGGTCAGCGTCAAACTTGTTAAGTTTCTAGGTGGGCAGCTCCATGCGCTACATATTTTCATATCTGTATAACTATAGAGCCCAGAGGCTCATGCACAACAACAGATTAGCGAGGCTGAGAAAATTTTAGAAACAAAGACAACACAGTCTACCCAGGCTCAGAAAACACAATAGGAAGCCATAGCTGAGCGCACGGAGCTAGAAATCCTAATTGACAGATTATATGGTGAGATCCCTGACATCATTATCCCAGCATATGCCGCACCACAAGACAAACTTGAGAGCCTGGTTGTAAACCTCAAAGCTTCCAGGTCCGAAATTTAGTCTATGAAGGTAGATTTCGAGTAGCAGATTGCTGCCTTGCAGGCGAAGCTATAGCCTGAGACTCCCCCAGAGGTGCACGCATAGTGAGAAACCATTATCAAGAATGCCTCGAGAAGTATTTTAGTATATGTTTCCTTCAAATCCAAATTTCTAGAGAAGGCTCTGGGACTGTGGACCTCTGTGCAGACAAATCCCTTAGTGAAGAAAATTACCCAGGACCTGCGCGCAAAAGAGCAGGATTCCGATGACTTACAGGAAGCTTTGACTACATTCATCCCTTCTCAGAGAATGACACGCCTTAAAACCAACCAGGCATTGCAAGACGAGGTGGAAGAGCTCCACCGTAAGAAGCAAATAGTTATAGATCACATGAAGCCATGGGAGGATGAGGCCATGAAGCTCTCTTAAGACCTTGATGCTGCAGTCCAAAACTTGAACTAGACAATGTAGAGCGTCATTTTGGTCGCTGAAGGGCCAAATTCAGAAAAACTAGTAGAGACCATGCAGAGCGAAGCAGACCAGAGCGCGGGTGTCTTGACTCCATTTATTGCTTCCATCGATGCGCTCCAACTCAAAATGAAGAGTCCAGTACCAATGTGACTCGGGACAAGTCACAAGATTGTATTGGGGTCCTGTTGGAGCAAGATACCCTAAGTCTGACACTATTGCCATATTTTGTAATAGTTTAGTCTTGCATAGGGGTTTTGGGGTGGGTAAAAACCCCTCATGAATTGTAATGGGTCAAAGGGTAGACCAAGGGGCCGCAAACCATGGTTTGTGGACCATTGAGTAGTGTAGGCTAATAGTATAAATCGATGTCTAGATCAAGTCTAAGAAGGTAGTTTTTGGATAAATTGGAATATGAATGTTAGATCTAGTGACTTTGTGATCTTTTGTGTGGGTGTGTCTCGGTAGAAGGCTCTTGCAGGCTGTGTCCATGGAGACCTTAGTCCTACTATGTGTGGACCCTACTGGTTGTGTGCATGGGTTGTTAAGTGTTTGTATGAAGAATCTGCACTGATATGAATAAAATAACGTTGTTGCTGATATCCGAGTTTTGTATGCATCTGATGATTATGTTATGAATGTTTCTAAATCGTAGTTCTGATTCCTATATTGTCTAATAGCTGGCGCAAATTTGGTTGAGTTTATATGAATGCTAAGTGGATGGATCTGATGAGATAAGGCTCTTTTATTACGTGTTAAAGGTTATTGCTTGATTTATAGTTTTTGTGTTAGCTTGCGTAAACCATTCTACATATTTGACCTAAATATGTCTATAAGGGTTTACTGGTTAGGGTTGCTATCGCGGAGGTCTATTTATGGTTTTTTTAGATCTAAAGGCACCCACATCACTTAATTCTCTCTTAGGGTGCAGAAACCTAGTTCCATCACCCCCCCATACTGTTTTGGGTGAGGCTTTGACTTGCGCAAGCAGGTCACTGCCAAAAGGGCCAATAGTAAGAGGGTTTTGTTGGTTAACCTCAACTTCGAACCTGGGTCAGGACCCCTCAAGTCAACAACACATCATAAGAGTCACAAAAATATACATCTCGCATATATACATCAAAAAATATGTGAGTCCCAGTATACAAAACATGTGACTGACCATCATGTCAATAAAAAATATACATGTCATCGAAACAGGGAAGCATCCTCATAATGGGTGCTTTCCCTAACCATACAAAAATATCTAGGGCTGAGCCCCACTTGGTGGGTCATCTGGACCCACAGAAGCACCCTGTTCCAGTATAGATGCAATAACTGCAATTGCAAGTGCTTCCCTGTGTAAATTTGGGTGATGCACCCTCTCTCGAGCCATCACCGTCTCTAGCCAGATGTCGTCCAGGTCATCAAAAACCCTAGTCGACATGCCTACAGTCAACCTCTCCAATCGACTCCACGAATTGGATATACATTCAACACGAGCATTTTCAGCCTCATCCTGAGCCTCTATTTCCATCACTCTAATTTTAGCAGCAACCAACAGCTCCTCGATCGCCCCCACCCGTTCCTCAGCTAACTCAGCACATGAAATAAGAGAAACATCCCCACCCGTAGCTACAACGCTGCTACCCTCTTCCGAGGGACCCCCTGCACCACTCCATACCCCAACTTGGGCCTGACCAGCCCCAAGAGAGTCCCTCCTCCTAGGCTGGTGGCCCACAAAATGAGTGGCAGGATGCCCTGCCATACCCATGTCTACAAGAGAAACCAAAAAAAAGTATCAGTGTCACCATCAAAGAAATATACATATATACACAATAAAAATCCTTAAAATGCAGAAAACATCAAAATTCATACCTACTGGACCCCATGCATAGATTGCAGGAAGATCCATATCTGGAATTCCATCCCTGAATACAGGAAGTCAAGGAACATTTGTGGTTTTGACTTGAACCACACCTCGAATGTCACATCCCAGTCATGACCCGCCTCTCCTCCACCACCTTTGGGAATCACAGTTATTCACCGACTCATTCGAGGATCCCTTGGAGGACCCAGGGGCACCACCACAAAAGGCTGAAGCATCACAACCCTCTTATATATGATGCTACAGAGGATGCTCGCATAAGCGAAGAAATTAATATCCCCCCCACCCCCCCTGGGACTTGCTCAGCTGAGTAACCATGCCATGGTAAACATAACAAGCCCAGTCAAAAAGTGATCGGCCTAAAGCCGACATAAAACCGCAAGATGTAGACCCGACACTCAATGGGGCGATGTTGACCCATATAGGTGAACTATCATCACCAAGTAAGCTCTCTTAGCCAGTTCTGTCATAGAGCTCAAATGGATACATCCTCGGGTGATAGCATCTGGACCGTAGTGCTCCTCATCCTTGACCCAACGATAGATGTTCACTCCCCGAGGAGGGAGTGGATAGGGAAGGACCTCCCCCTGAGGCAAAAAACTAGTCTCAAAATAAACGTCGGTCTCTATATGGATCATGATGTCTGTACGACATAGGACCATAAACCATCATCTCTTGTTCCAACATTGGACCAGGTATCGCAGTAACCCATCCTGGGACCTTAGTATGTTGTTCTATAAGAACTTTAGTAAACCATACTCAGATAGGATCCCCTGAGCATGGAGGTCTTGGGCCACAGCCGCACGAAGATCATGCTAGTCCCTCTCCTGCCAGAACATCCCACCAACAGAAAAAACACTAAAAACCAGTTTTTACAAGAAATGATAAAAAAATTTCAAAAAACTGATTTCCCCATGCCTGTGAAAAACTTAGGCGTGATGACCCCGCGCCTGTAAGAAATATAGACATGCAGTCCATTGCGCATAATTTTTCTCAACCGGGTGGTCCATCACACAATTTTTCCCAACCGCGCGGTCTTACCCAAAAATGGGTATAAAATCCATACAAATCCATATTTGTATGGACCCCCCATTCAATAAAATGAAAAAAATGAAAAGTGAGAATTTTAAGGTCCTTGCTGACACTGACAATGTTATCATTCTCCCCGACTTCCTAGGCAAAAAATAGGAGTGAAGAAAGGTAACCACAAACCAAATTTTAGCTAAGTAGCTAGCCCTTCCTAACCAGAGAGGGCTCTCTCTATGTCACTTTTTAAAATATTCAATTTTAGGTTGAGTACTAGATTTTAGGCCAGATATAAGTAAATATGTTTGAAATTTGTTTTAATATTTTCTTTTCTGGATAAAAATAATGATCAGTGAAACTAAAGATGATTTCAAATACTGAATTGCAGAGAATAGAGTGAGACAAGCTGGTAGATAAACTTATTGCACATAATTAAGTTGTCATTTGTGTATAATGGTAGAAAAAAGGCAGGGGTCTGAATGAGCATATAACATGAATTCATTATGCAGAATAAAAGACACATTTGTATAAATCTTAATAAACACAACATATAATTGATATCTTTTTATAAACGGATAAGATTTTTACATAGAAACTGAAGTGGAAATGAAATAACAGAGAGAAAAGCATAGTGCTCAAAATAAATACCACATGAATCTCACAGTATTTGTTGCAACTTCTTTGATTTCATTAAAATAAACAATAGCTCCACAGTAATACACAGAGTCTCAAAAAACTCAATTATCCAACCCAAAATACTTCGTATAGTGAAGTATTTATAGAAAAACAAAATTACAATAGATTACATTAAATTCTATCATAATAGATAGCGCTTTATTTGCCAAACTAAACTCTAACTGTAACATGGAAATAAATTCGATTTGCTATGTTGGAGCTGCTCTAAATAAAAATAGTTATTGAAAGGAGAGAATTATGGGCTGTGCTGGCTGTCAACTAACTGATGATCTGGAAGAGGTTGAATTTTCTTCTTTTACCACTTACTCTTGAAATTCACACAAATTTTCCCAGCGCTCTTCATCAGGGATGGCCAATTTTATTACCTTACGGTAAAATTCATCTGTTTCAGTGTATTTAGCAAAAGTGAGCCTCACCACGAAAGCATGTTTTATTTCATACTGAATATAAATATCATTGCTTATTGTTCCCAACAACACCCTTTTTGTCATTGTGCCTTTGATTTTTGAAAATTTGGCAGTATCTCTGGAAATTTCTTGAAGCCTTGTCCCATAACCTTCTTTGGTCATCAACTTGTCATTAATTACAAAGAGAGAGGGAAATCCTTTCTGAGTCAGAGGTTCTATTCTGTTAAAAAATCTCTGAACTGTGATTTTTAGACTGTGACACTTCTCCTCAAGTTGAAGAATTAAATTCTTCTTTGTGATCATCTGTCCTATCATCTATGCCAAATTCATCCAGCTCATACATCTTATTTGAATTCAGAAATTTGAGAATATTGTTTGCTAAAGAAATCTTGTATCCTAGCTGTGCTTTAATTGTGTAATGGCCTCATTTTATTTCTCTATCAACTCCTTTTGTTAAAATATAATCTGTATACTTGGCCAAATTTCACTTATAGATTCTGTGATGTTTGCCCAGATTATTTCTTTTACTTGGCATAAAATATTTCCAATAGCTGATTACTTTTGTTCTTTTTGCAACCTCTTGATTAGCTTCTTAGCTCTATGTGCTTCAACTACAAGTGAACTTTCATCTTTAGATTTCTGATATTGCAATAATTTTACCTCATCCTGTAATTTCTTTGTCTCCTCTTCTTTAATTGACATATTCTAAACTGCTTTAGTGAGTTGCTCAGCTCCATCGTCAGTACTTGCTATAGAAAGTGTGGTTGTAGGAATTGTGTTAGTGTGTTTGGTGCACGCATGTACAAAATCACACCAACTTAAGGGGTGTGGTTTACCCTCTTAAGTTATTGGTCACAGGCAGAAAAAGAAGTGGGGTCAAGCAAGTTAGTGGAACATGCTAGAACATAAGCATACTAGATATAGAAATAACATGCATATTCAAACTAAAACAAAACTAAAACAAAAACAAAACAAAAAAAACGCTCTGAATAGAGTCAAACAACTGCAATAATCCAAACGGTGGTGCTTTCGGCCCCTCTTATTGAGTGCTGGTAGGAAATGAGGATGAAAATTTAACCCTCTTGCCAAAGGGCCCTTAGAACTTGGGCTCTAGGTCCCGATGCAAGGATGTCTTTATTTCCAATCTTGTCTCGGTGCAAAGTCTCCCTCTCTCTAGTGTGGTGGAATAAACTTGTTGGATCGCCAAAAATTGAGTCCCGTCTATCTCAGCTTTGGATAACACACTGTTGGTATTGCTTGGGGAAATTCTGGCCAGCATAACAATGTGCTCTCCAGTTGTTCATCTCTTGCTAGCCTTTCATAGGAGAATTCAAATCCTCCTTCCCTCTCTTGGTACATTGTGGATGGTGACCCAAGAGAGGGGGATGATTCCATTGTGTGCTCCCTTGATGTCTAAGGAGGCTTTGGTGGTTGTCCTTAGGTGGCTTCAAGTGTGAAATCACTGTCCTGGAGTGTGATTTTTGTGGTCCCAAAAAGTGGCTTTCTCCACTCCCAAGATTATGCGCATTTTGAGTTAAAAGGCACACAAAGGCGCTCTTCTCGAAGGATTTTATGTGCAAAAGCATTTATGACTTGCTCAAATTTGAGTTTTCCTAGACCTTAGATGTTTTTAAATACTTTCCAGATTCTCTAATGTCTCTCAGCCCTGTAAATCCTTCTGCCTGACATTAAATAATGTCATCTTTTCTTGTGCGATTTTCCAGTGTTAATAGTTTCCCACTAATGTGTGAGGTCTAGGAAGAACTGTATAGCTGAAATAAATTCTAGTTTCTTTTCTGTATACTATGCGTAGAGAGAGAGAGAGAGAGAGAGACCTGCGTGAAGCTTGGAATTGGAGACACCCTGCACCGGTTCAAAGAATGACCATGTCCTATGGGACCCCTGTAAGCAAATATAATACAATATATATACAAATTTTCTATGTGGCGAGCATGTCCCATGCTCGTAATGCTGTGGCTAGTTAAAAAAATCTATTCGACAGATACATGTTTTGTCTGTGTCACTAATATGGTAGTGATCTGTTGGTTGATGACGACGACTGCTGACACGTTCAGGGGCGTTTTTCCTTTGATGATAGGTGGAATATGGTACCCATATGCGTAAACTTGGTATGGCATATAACTGCACATTGTTCGCATAGGTGTTGGCTGGGACCTTACCGTGTAAGCATTGCTGAAAGAGACACTTATGAAGGCACGGGTCTTCGACGAATTTGATCAAAGTGCAAAGGTTGTAAGGTACGATATCATCTTGACATGAAAGCTTGTGTCGTAGTCAAATGTCAAGAGGATTGATGACATTTGTGGGAAATGATGTCTCCCACAGTGCCACCTGAGGATGCCCCTTTTATGGAGAGGGGTGATCCAAGGTATCACTTCCTTTTTGGAAAATAGGTGTTGAGGTCGACAAAAAGGAAGCCTCAACCGAACGGGGGGTCGCTGATATGACGGGCTAGGGACCTACATGGTGTCGATGGGTGACTAAAAACTGATGATGGGGATTTAGTGGCCTAAGGTCAGAGTATAATAAGTAGCTTGGCAGCAGTCATAACTATTTCTGATGGGGAAATACTTGGAGTCGGTAGGACTTCCAAGGTGGGTATAAACTAGCTATGAATGTCATGGGGGCCTTTGCATGAGGGTGTGATACTCTGACCAAGGGTGTTCAGGGACTGCTGCCATGTTAGAAAAGATGAATGAGTCGGTGGGAGACGTAGTGCACCGTTTGCGGTCTTTTTACACTTACCAAAAGAATAAAATAATGTGGTTTGGTTTGTACAAAACACAGAGACGGGTGCCCCAAACATGAAAGTGTTCGCTCACTGATGACATGAGGAAGGTCTTTTAATGAGGGTGGGGGCACCATTTGTTGTTATCATGTGTGAGGTTGATGAAGCAGATGAAAAATTATCGCAGATGGGATTATGTTGATTAAGGTATGGTGGGCCAAATGTGAGGCGTGGTAGTGCGCTTTTGATATGCTTGTACAACTTGACCATCCGGGAAAGGGGTTTTTTGTATGGTAAAAATTGACCTTATGCATGGTTGATGGATGGGCATGAGGTTCTTCCCGGACTAAAGTGGTATGGACATGGCGTCACTTTTGCTGTGATATGTGGTCTATTGTGGGTGACGAGCACCATGGAGGGGAGGCTCTACCGACCAACGACGGTGTTTATCATGTGCAGGTTGAGGTAATGATAAACATGGTAAGATATATGGAACCTATGGTTGATTTCTGATGGAGAAATTATGTCAGGATATGCAGATTTTTCTAGGATTCTATCATGCCGGGGGTAGAATGATACCTGCCCTGGAACTTTCAGTGGATGGAGTTGTGGATGGTTTGTGAGCTTTCCTGCAAAAAAAAATACCTCAAGTGAAAGCATCTTCTTTATAAAATATTATTGAAATTCATGAGATTTAAAAAAGAAGATGAGAGAGGGCATACCTGCCGGTGTTGAAAATTTATTTTTTTGGGAGTGTGAATGTGTGGCATCGCCTCTGGGTGTTACAGAGTGCTGATCATAGTGCTGCTTTCGGTCTGGTGATCAGATACTCTAAGCTCTAGTTTTCCCTTAGGAGTTGTTACTTGGCTCCTAGTTTTGATTTCAGTTGGGGTTGCCCCTAGACTGAGATCACGGGGGGCGTTGCTGGTTACTACCCCCTGTCCAGGATCTCCCCTTTTGTTTGTTCCTGGGCTTATTTTTGCAACATTTGGAGAATTATCATAATTATCTTGGTTGTATGGTTGCTGATGAGCCTAGGAAGGATTGCACTATATTTACCGGAGCATTACGTTGTTCCAGTGGTCCATTTGGTTCGGGGAATGGGGGATATTAGTTCCCTTGTCCCTGGTTGGTATATGAGTGTTGGGGTGAATTTCATGATAGCTAGGTTGTGATACATTTTGATTTGAATTGTATGAGTATCTAGGGCATTGATTACTTCTGCCTAGGTGTCCTTGGGCTAAAGACCCGATCAAACTTTCTGCCATTTTCGACGTGCATGGTACTACTGCTGCCTAGATGATCTTGGGAAAAATACCCGATAAAAATGTCTGCAAAATTGACGTGCATGGTACTATTGTTGCCTAGGTGATATTGGGAAAAAGACCCAATCAAATCATCTACAGAATCGACGTGCATGGTACTATTGCGGCCTAGGTGATCTTGGGAAAAGGACCTGATCAAGCTATCTACAGTATCGACGCGCATGGTACTATTGTTGGCTAGGTGATCTTGGGCCAAAGACCTAATCAAACCATCTGCAATATTGACCTACCTGATAACTTCCTGAGTATCAAGGGTGTTACTACTGCCTAGGTGATGTTGGATCAAAAACTCGTATCAAACCGTTTTCAGTAGTCGACGCACTTGGCCACTCCCCGAATAAAGATTACTGCTGCCTAGGTGACTTTGTGTAAAAGACCCGATCAAGCTGTTTGCAGTAATCGATGCGCCTGATAACTCAAGAGGATGAGGGAACTAGGTTCCCCTGTCCTTGGTTTGTGTATGGTGGTTTGGGGGGAGGAGGGACAAATGACTGTCTTTTTGGTGCCCGTCGTTCCTCATGTAGGTACAGGATGATACGAGGTTCATCTCCAACAGACTGGGTGAAGGGATCCTCTTGATAGGATCGCTTGATGGCATGTAAGGCATCCCTATATCACAGGATCTGTGGTCAACGATGGGTATAGTGCCCATAATTTCTATAGATGGTGCATGCGTGATTGGTACACAATGCTTTTCCTTTACCTTTGGTGGCAGGTTCCTTTTTATGGGAACACAACGTCGCGATGTCTGCCTCAGAGCTGAGGAGTGGTTTTAATTCATCTAGATATGGGCATATATGGGTAGGGTTTCCTATTATGTCACATATGGCACAAACCGGTGATTCTCGTTGTATGGCAGGGATTTCCATCTTCTTTCCTCTCTTCTCGGTTTTCTTAACCGCAACCATCGGTTTTGCAATGGGAATTTCCTTTGCAGGGATGGCTGCGACCATTTCTTGAATGGGTGGGGTCTCCTCGGGACTGAGGGGCTTTACCCCTGTGGTAGTGATGTGTGTGGCTCTTGTTCTTGTAGGGGGAACAAGATACCAAACTGGTATTGCAAACGATATGTTTGGTAACACCACTATTACCAAAACCTGCTGGGAGATGAAACCAGCTGGGGGTTAGAGGAAAGGGGTTTGGGAAGTGGCATAGGCTAGAGAGGTTGCCATGGCAGAGGACCCGGTGTCATTTCTACTTGTGTTCGTGTCCTGACTAGCTTCGGCGCTTGATGTGGACATCATGTACAGTGCAGCCCCTGCGACATTAGGTGATGACTCAGGTATAATGGGGGGGATCTCCTATTAATGATCCTAGGATGGACGACGGCTTGAACTGGCCAGGGCCATATTCTTAGTACCATGAAAGCGTATCCGAGGATGTATCTACATAGGGTAGAATTACATTGGTGTTTTCCAGGGATCGTTTCTCGCTATGTGTCAATTGGTCAACAGTAATGAAGAGATCCTCGTGTGGGAACATCATAATGCAGAAGAAAGAGAAGGCTATGGCTGACATGGCGTACATATAACTTCGATCAAGGAGTATATTATAGTCCAAGTAAGCGTCCAAGAATTTGATGTCTATATGTACCGTCTTTCCAGCTAAGCATACCGAGATGTTTTGGTAGAGACCGACGGGGCTTGAAGGACGACTATCATATGCTCTAAGTGTGATGACTGATGGTTTTAGTTTGGGAGACCCTCACTTCTACCAAACATGTTTTGACATGATGCACGTGGATGCACCCTCGTCAATGACACATCAGTGAATGGTGATATTATGGATCGACATTGGTATCTGAAAGGCGACCATCAAAGGAAGCCTGGGGGTGGCTTTGTCTAAATCAAAAGCCATTAGGCGCGTATCGACATGGTTGATAGTGCCTAAAGCTGGAAGCAAGTCTTTCCGTTGTTTTGGGCATGACTGCAATACTTCCAAAGCTGACATAGCAGCGGGAGATTGGGCTAGGTCGTCCACGATGCTATAATTATGGGTCGCTTTAGAGTAGTTTCCTGGTTGCCTATTTGGTCCCTTAGTCATCTTTGGTAATGGTTCAATAGGCATCTTTGAAATGGTCAAAGGTGTAGTTGGTGCACTGGTACTAGCCCTTGATGCGTTGGTGTTTGGTGGGGTTTCGTAATTGCGATTCCGTGTTTGAAAAAACATTTCTTCGCTAGTCATGTAGATTTCGTCGCTGTTTTTTCTGGAGTTGTCTGGATTTGGTTGCTGAGTGCTAACTGTCCCTTGATGGGGGAAAGGTTCCCGCATCACAACAGTTTGTTGGGAAGATCCTCCTTGTCCTTGGTTAGTCTGCAACTTCTTTAGCTTACGGAGATCGGGAAAATAGTGAGTATAATGGCCGTACTCACCACAAATCAAACAAGAGTGGTTTGTTTGGAGAGGTGGCCTCTTGCTCTACCGTTGGGAATTTCTTGGCTCTTGGCTCTGATTTTGGTTGGAGTTGCCTCCAGCCTGAGATCGTGGTTGGAATTTCTGGTTGTTGCCCCCCTACCCAGGATTCCCTTTGGGCTTGTTTTTTATTTTTTTCTTCACCATGTCAGGAGGGTAGTTCTCCTAGTTATATGATTGTTGTGGTTGGTTTTGGGAAGGCTGCACAAAGTTCACCTATGCATTGGTCAACATAGGAGGGTCTTGTGCTGGGGACTAAGCATAACGCGGTCCCTGGTCTACACCTGGTTGTTGGGGGGGAGATCTTCCATTAATATGTCTCTCTGCATATTGGGTCCCTTGAGCTGGAGGATAGGGTCCTCCATGGTGATACGATTGCACCCTATTGGTAAATTTGTTTTGAGGCATATAATGAATTTGAAAACCGGGTTGTGATATGTTATAAGTAGAACTATACATATAACTGGGGTTTTGATTGCTTCTGCCTAGGTAAATTTGGGTCGATGACCCAATTAGACCGTCTACAGAATTCGACACGCTTGGAAATACTTGATAAGTTTGCAGGCGTAGCGCATTCAATAGGATATTGTAAATATATCTTGACTGCGTATAAATAAGCTCAATCTATTGGGATTTGCTAATTGTATCCTCTTCGGATGTGGGCCTTTGTTGTGCCACATCCTTTGAAATCTCTGCCGTGAGAGTTTTCAGGAACAAGTCTAAAAGTACTCAATCGTCGAGTTTAGCTTTACATAAACTATGATGCCACCTCCATTCGTGGAGATGGTCCGAGATATGGACAATGAGGGTTTGTCTAAAGTGTGTCAGTAATTCCATTATAGAGTCATGGTGAATGGGTAACTAAAAATATGCTAGGAACACGGTGGTGAGGGTGAAAAATATTCCATGTGAAGCAGAGGGTTTCTCCATGTACCATTTCGCTGCTACTCCTGTCAGAGTGTGTTGAAATAGTCTCAATCGAATAGTGTCATCAATGATACTATTCGATGAGCACCATAGGTGGAAGGTCATGACATGATTATCTGGGTCTTTTGCTTGCTTTCCTTTGAACTTTGGAATATCCGAAGGGAGCTTCATGGGCATGGGAGGCCATGTAGGGTTGTGTGCAATGGGGTCATTTTTCAGCTTGGTTAAATTGATTAGATTCAACGAAACTAAGAAGGGTGATTGTGAGGTTGAAGCCATTGCAACTTGTGAAGACACAAAGTTATGGTTAGGAAGAGGGTTTGTCTGCAACATACCCTCCTGTGTATTCGACTGGCTTCCTGAATGGGTCACACTCCTCTGCCCTCTAGGGGTTGTGAGAGGAGTGGTGTGTGGTGTGGCATTGGGAGACCAACCAGGGTTCCCAAATAAGGATGCCCAAATAAAGGACGAACCAATAATGGTGGCAGTGTTCCGTCTTTGACGCCTAAATGGCGAAAGACCTAGAACCCCTCCCAGTAATGGGGGGATGTCCAAAAGACGTCTAGATCGACGAGGTCCCGTTGGGTCCGTTCTGGTATCGACTAGGTCTGGTTTTGGAAAACTTTGAGAGGATAGAGAATATGATCAAAGAAAAATTCTAATCACATACATAAAATAGAGTGCAAATAAAATAAATTTTCCCTTTAAATTAATCCTATGTGATCAGTCAATCAAAAAATGGTTTTTTTTTGTTTGCATATGGTTCTCAAATCCTAGAAGACCTATTTTTCCTCACACACTCAAATGTAACTGGGCCTTGAGAAGATATCTTGCAAGTATTGGCACAACATCCTATAAGAGCTGGCGACGCCCCCAGTCAGCCGAAGAAAATCCACCAAGGTAAGGGTAGAGGATCTAGTGCTTGCTTGCACCATCACCTATAGGGAAAGGATACCTGAACCATCACCATCACTAAGTATCACCATCCCATGTGAGTTTTCGAGTCTTGGGATTCTTGGTAAGTCAACTAACAGTACCGAGTATCAGCCGGGTCAGGTAGCCCCAACTGATACCGCACGCACTGCGCTTAAGCCTAACCCCCTCTGAAACGAGTTTCTGTCGCGCTCGGGTTTTCTTTTCCGTGGGATGATAGGTGGATTTAAAGCTCCCTAAACAATCAAATTCTAAGTTTCAAGATGAAGAATGATCAAGGTGGCTTATTGGATGCCTAGCCCTTGATCCTAACTTAAATTATAAATTCTTTTGTGGCCCCTGTAGGGAGAATTTAGTGAGTTTTGTTAAGTTAGTTTTAGGTGTCTTTGATTTGCTTATTGTGTGGATGTGTGTGAGAAAAAATTGGTCAAGAACATAGTTTGAATGTGTGGATATGCAATGATCCTTTTCAAAATCCCCTATTAAACTATGTTGTATTGTTCCTTGCTCAAAAGAAAAACATGTGCAGATATGTGTCGCTTTCTATTTTTCCTAGTTAATCTATGTGATCAACTAAAGGGATATGGTGAGTTGTGAATAGAGAGTGTTCATATGCTTTCCTAGGATCACCTAAGGGTGCAAAGGCAGCATAGATTACTTGCTCTTCTATCAAAAATTTGATCCTAGTCCCGAAATCCTAGTGCAAAAATTGAACTAAACTAATTACTTTTACACTAAAAAAAAGAAACTTAGCTAAGCATGTGTGGACTTGAGCCACTTACTTTGGCTAATTATCTAGGTGTGTTGGTACCTAAATTTTCAAAACATAATTTTTTTTCAAAATGCAAGTTAATTTCCCCCCCTACTTAAACTATGTGTGAACTTTGCAAAAATCAACTTGAAATAAAACTGACACTAAGCCTACAAAAAGAAGCTAAGAGTGAGCTTTAGCAAGCTGCAGGGTACCTCAACTAGTGTTGGCAGATGTATTATGGGCTACCAAACAATTTAAAAGCAGGAAAAGATAGATATTTTTAAACACTTTCCAGATTCTCTAATGTCTCTTAGCCCTGTAGATCCTTCTTCTTGACATTAAAAAATGTCGTCTTTGCTTGTACAATTTTCCAGTGTTAACAGGAATAACTGCAAGAGGCACTGCTTCTAAAGTAACTTTGAATGTTTTTGTTGCTTGTCCCTTTTCCTTTATCATTTTCTATAGCTCTGATTCCATCTGATTTATTTGAGCATTATGTTCCATAATCAAATTCATCATTTATGTTTTCTTGGATTCAATCTCCTCAATGTATTTTACCAGAGGATCTTCTGTAGCTAGAATCTTAAATTTCTTCCTCAATGTTGCTATGTCAACATTTTTCTTTTTGATGATTTCTTCTATTGCATTGACATTGGAAGGATCATATCCAATTTTGATCACCAGGTATTCCATAGTTTTGATTGTTGTGTCCTTAGAAAATGAAGAAACTTTCTCCATTTTCAGCTGTGATTGTACATTAGCCAATGAAACCTACAATATTGAAAAACTCATAGCAGTGTTGGTGAGAGTGGATGAAATCATCTCACCAGTTTTTTATGTAAATCCATTTTATCTATTGAATGTATCTCCTTAGTATCAAACTTAAATGCAGTCCTTTTGTAATCTTCTTCTGACTTTGGCTGTGGAATTTGTGCTTGAAGATAAGAAAACTACATTTTTCCCTTTTCTAAATCATAAGTTGAGAGAAACCTACCCTGAGAGCTGGGAATTTGTTTCCAAAACTGATTGTATGTGCCAGTCTTCAGCATTTCATTCTTGAAATTTATCTCCCCGAAGGTATCAAAGATAGTTTTCTCCTTTTCCCTTGTAACAACCGTACTAGTTTGATTGGCTTTCTGCTGATCTTGAGAAACTGCTGAAGTAGTAGGATTAGAAGTATTTTGATCACCTGCCTGTGTGGAAGGAGGTGGATCTTCTATAATAATAATTACTTCTTGCTTTGAATCCTTGCTAGGATTGAATTTTGGATTGAGCTTTGTCTTGTTTCTGTAATGAATTTTAAATTCTTTGCTAGATGAATCAGTCATTGGAGATGACTAATCTTCTTTGATAATTTTCCCTGCTCTTTCCTATGCGACATGAGTCTGTAATGCTGATGTAGGCACTGTTTTTTCTTCAGCCTCCTGTAAATTACCCTCAGTCCATTCAAGCTGATTCATATATTTCTCAATCTCTAGTCTAGGTGTGTGAAAATAAGGTGTAGATTTTTTCTCTACCCTTAGTTTAGAAATTACACCAACTGGATCATAAGACGATGTGAAACTGAGGCTAAACTGCATCTCTGTCAAAAATTTATTTGCTTCCTCCGCTGTTGTCCTGCTATTATAGATAAAAGGTCCTATTTGTGTTTTTATTTTGAATTGTGATTTCTTTTTAGCAGATACAAAATTCACTTCATCAGCATTAGGCATTTGTCTAATGTACTCTAGCGCAAAAATCCTCATTAGAAGGAATTTTGGCAACTTGTAAGGGGGAAGCTCGCAACCATAGACTCTGAGTTCTGTGTAGTTTTGATAAAGATACCAATCCCTTGTTTTGGATTGATCTAACAACTGCAATACATTTTTGATTTCTTCAATGATCCTGGGCTCTATAGTGATGTTTAGTAAACTGAGTGTTGGATGAAGAAACAAATCTACAAATTGCTAATAAGAATATTCTTTTTGTTCCTTTATCACTAATGAAGTCCAGAAAATAATTGATTTTTGATTTCCTTCTTCATCCAATTTTTGTAAGGAAAATTTGAATTTGTCTCCCTGAGAATATAAGAACAAATGAACTAACACAGAGGCATATTTGAAAACCTCTTCATTTGGGAATTTAACAAACTGCTCATGGATGGATTCTACAATGAATTGACTGAAGTTGAATTGATGGAGGGTTTAGAATCTGTGGATAAATTAAACATGAATCCTATGATGGCTTAATCTACCCATTGGTCTGAATAATAACCAAGAAGGTAGGAAATGAATATAATTATTTATTTGGATCTTTCAGGGAAAATGGATGATGGAAATGGAGGGGTTTTCTTGGGTAATGGATCATTTTTAGTCATAAACAGCTCAATAGTTTGAGCTCTTTGAAAAATGTAACTTATGATATATTTCAATCAATGATTCTTGGGAAAATGGAGTGGAATTATCTATGATGGGGGCTTACACCATTTGTTCAATGGTTTGGGCAGTGATGGTCACTAAAATCTCTCCTGTAGGAGAGATAATAGCTCTTTGATTGGACATATACCGGGCTTGGCATATTCTAACAACTTTTGGAGCACTATGGGTGTGAGGAAAGATATAATGTGGAAGGTTGGAATCCCACAGTCCTATATCATCAAATTTATCTAAGAATTTATCCTGTAACCAACAATACATTTCAAATAACTCAAGTTCACAAAGGGTTTCATGGATCTTATCGTCTCTGCCTGCTAACGGTATGTGATGAAAGTCAATTGGGGAGTGTGGTAGCAAACTTACTGGTTCTTCTGGTCCTTTGTTCTTTGGAGGCATGATTGGCTCTATTTGAAATGGCGAAAGCAAGAATTTCTGATGCAAAACAGAGGCCGAGACCGAGGAAAATCTCTATAGATTAGAAGAATATTATCAGTTGTAAAGGAGGCTTTAAACGATGTAAGGTTGATTTATGGAGTTCTATAAATAACTTTGAATTTGTAATCCTGTGTAGAGCAGAGAAAATAACAGAATGAAGGTTTAAAACGAGTGTTTAGTGACGAATTTATAAACATTTTGTTTATTTCCCATTGAAAGTGGCGCGGGTACGTTAGCCTAATGGTTAGGATTGAATTTATTGGCTAACAACTATTGGAGTGCGATAATTTATTTTATTGGACAGTCCTGAGTCCACATTGGCATAACACGAATGGTGGGCGAATTAGTGGTTTCATCCAACAGATAAGCATGATTTCAGAGGGGTACATTAGCAGTAAATGGTTTCATGTGGGGGGGGGGGGGGGCGTGGTGGGGTGCGAAATCATATGCTTTTGACACGTAGCGGTGGGGTCTGGTTTTGAAACCACCCTTTTTGGACTACCTCGCTCCCCCCCGTAGTTAAGTTTTAGATGATTTTGGGGGGCCGAAGTCACATGTGGGCCGTCGGATGTGATTGGGATGAGATGTATAAACGGGAATATGGGGGGATATTTAGCACATGGATGAGTTTTATAAATGGTGGGGTAAGAGTATAATGAATGCGATATGACATGGATAATTCACGAGTAGGGGTATGCGACATGTGACATGAGTAGTGGGGGACAATGCATAGGATTAAATCCTATGGTCTCGAGAATGATTTTTCGAATTGTTTAAGAATAAAACTTTGATAAACATGCGATTTTGAAAATAATTTTCTTCAGTAAATCTCTTCATTTCTTCTCGAATACAACAAAAAAATAGGAAATTATAATGACATGCAAAGTTTATTTTGAACTATAAAAACCGACTTGATCCTTCAACTAGAATTTTATGAATGAAATAGAGGTTTCACTGCCTTATTTTTAGTGAACAAATTGAAGATTTTTCCATGGGCAGTTTTGACCCTAGATTTAACATATATGAGATGGAGTGACTTGAATTTAGACCTCTAAATGGTGATGAAATGATGTGAAGGAGCATCATATCAAGATAGGACTTGTTCAGTGACCAAAAGATGAGAACTAACTGAAAAATAATTTTTTTTTGACTAATGACATGAGGGAAATCTCTCAAAAGAGCTATTTTTGATCACTGATAAATTGAATCTAACAAACAACATGAATCCCAGGTACTTAGGCTGACCACAATGGAAATATAAGCTTGGGTATAGGATCTTAGCTCTAACCTCAGACTCTCAAAAGAAACAAATGAGTTGAAATTAACCATATTGGCCCATATAACACCCTTTTCTCATTTTTCAACAAACCATAACTGGAGAATAGAGTACCCAATCACAAAACCGCGAGTAACACAGTGATCAAAACTTCATCATGTTCAAGTCAGGGCCCATAAATCCATGCCTTAGAAAAATTCATTTTCAGCCACAATGTCCACCATACTACAGTTCAGGTATGCCCTCTCTTACTGCTTTACATTCAAGTTATTTCAAATATGTTTGTATGAAAAAGATGATTTTTACTTGGGGTATTTGTAGAAATTATATAACTGATATGTTATACATCTGAGATTCTCCTGATCACACACTATTTGACTTCATGCACAATACAGAATCTCTTCTACTATTGATCATTACTTACGGAAATAAAATCAATTGCATGCACACATTAAAACCATAAAAATTCACACATATTAACACAATAATTTACGGAAAAGCTTAAAGCTAAAAACCCCCAACTATCTGTATATTATATGTCATAGAGATCATGTAAAAATCATCATACAAAGCTCCTCACAAGCTCTCAATACAATCTCCAATTGCAACACACTAATCAAGTCTGATCTAGCAAATCCCATGCACCGATCTCTGCCACCTGCTAGCCTACCTCTAATGCGCAATCACCGCTAAAGAATGGATCTGAATGAACTTGAATTGGTCCAGCTTTTCTCATGCAATCCTCATTGGCATCTCCAACCACTGTGTGTTGCAATTCATGCAACACTATAGTCACAACTGATAGTCACACTGCTCTTTCACCTAACTCTCCACTGGTCTCCACTAAAACTGTCCATGCACTGTAGTTAACTGATGTATTATTTAGTTGATTAATGAGTTAATAATTAGTGAATTAATTAATAATTAATTCACACCACTCTCACTAGTGTATCAATCAGTTAGACTAGATACAACTAGCTCAACTATGTTTAACTCAGTTAAACTCAACACAACTCCACCAACTACCTCAATAACTCCACCAAACTCTCTCACATGAGTTCTAACTGAATTTTCCATGGAATAGCTCCACTTAACCCTCAAGAATAGTGTAATTAATTCTGTCAGCTCCTGTGTCACATCTGTGCACTTAACTAAAGTGCTCCAAGAGAATAAGATAATGTTTATAGTCCAAATATTATTAAGAGCTAATAATATCTGACATATCTATTTTTAGACTAGCAATCTAAAAATAGATTCCGCCCAATATTTCTAAAAATAGAAGTCCATATATTTTTCCAACTTGACCAACCATCCACAAATAGCATCCTGCAACTCATATAATATGATTGACATGTTCAAAACTAGACATAGTCTAAAAATAGACTTGCGCCAAAAATAGCCTTTGGGCCCACTTAGTGAAGCAACTCTTTTCACTAAGCTCATCATCTTGTTGCAATCTCAACACTCGCTTTCAACAAGATAGGGATTATCTTCCACCCCGATCCTACCTCTATGGTATTCGACTTTTCTCCTAGTGAGTGCCTTCATCAAGATATCAACATCTTGATCCTCCATAGGAATGTAAGAAAGTAACATGATCTTCCACTGCACAAAATCTTTGATAGGATGATACCCGATGTCAATGTGTTTAGATCTATCATGAAATACTAGATTAACTGAGAGTTTGATGAAAATTTGATTATCATAATATATCACAGTAGGATCTAATTGTGAACCGAACAACCCAACCATGATCTTCCTCATCCATATAGCTTTGCATGCAGCTAAACTTGTAGCCATGTACTCATCCTCCACTGAACTGAGTGCCACGGATATCTTCTTCTTGTTGTACCAATAAACTGTTGTCGACACGATACTGAAAATCCCTCCAAATGTGCTCTTTCTGTCCGTTGGGCTCCCTGCCCAATCTGCATCCGTGAAGCCACACAGCTTCACCTCATCCGACTGTCTGTACCATAATCCATATCCCGATGTGCCTCTGAGATATCTCAATACATGCTTGCCTGCCTTCAAAAAGAGCTTGGTAGGCTTAACCATAGCTTGTGAAAGCTAGTTAACAACGTAGCATATGTCAAGTCGTGTATTGACTAGATACATAAGCGACCCCACCAACTATCGGTAAATAGTGGCATCCACTACCTCTGCCGATGTAGCATCCTCTTTCCTCCATCCACCAGAAAGAGGAGTGTCGATAGGCTTGCAACATGCATGTTGAACTTCTCCAGTATCTCCTGGGCATACTTTCCTTGAGACACAAACAATCCATCACTGCGCTGCCAAATTTCCAATCCCGAGAAATAATGAAGGAGGCCCAAGTCCTTCATCTCAAACTCCTTTGCAAGATCAGCCTTGCATGAGTGTATCATCAAACAGCTTCATCACCCGTCAAAATCAAATCATCTAGAT
Source organism: Pinus albicaulis (assembly GCA_034641835.2). Lineage (NCBI taxonomy): Eukaryota > Viridiplantae > Streptophyta > Pinopsida > Pinales > Pinaceae > Pinus > Pinus albicaulis. The sequence goes on along the minus strand of JAXQQM020092249.1, from coordinate 304,959 downwards.
AAAGTACAATGATCAAAGAATTACCCCTCCACCAATTTGGTATAGGTTCTATCCGCCTCACTCTTGGAGAATCCAAGTCCGATGAAATAACTGCCTATCCATGTGTACCAAGCACGAGGTGCTTGCTTCAACCCATACAACGCCTTTGAGCTCAGAACATATGCTAGCATTTGCCGCCGAAGATCTCGAAACCTTCAAAGACCTATGTACACCTCCTCCTCAATGACTCCGTTGAGGAATGTAGTCTTCACATCCATCTGATGAATGTGCCACCCCATCTGCGCTGAGAGAGCTAGGATCATCCATATGGAAGAATACCTTGCGACAGGTGCAAAGGTTTCCTCATAGTCGATCCCCTCAATCTATGAGAAGCCCCAAGCAACAAATCTTGCCTTGTACTTCTCGACGCTTCTATTAGCAGCTTGCTTCACTTTGTAGATCCATCTCGAACCTACCACTAATTTCCCTTCCTGCCTTGGGACAATCTCCCATGCACTGTTTCTGACAATCGAATCATAATCTTCCACCATGGCATCTACCCATGTAGGGTCCTCCACAGCTTCCTCAAAATAAGATGGTTCTGTCACGATACACTTGCTCATCAGAGCCATGTATCCAGTATATCGGTTAGGTGACTATCTTTTTCTGCGCTGTGATGTAGGTGCTCCTAAAATATTCTCTACATCAAGATTCAGTCGCTCAGCTTCTGTAGTGCGCTTCTGCCCTCTGATGTTTGGTGCTGCATGAGTGGTTTCTTCCACTCCATGAACCTCCTCTTGTGGCTGATCCACATCCTGAGGCTCATCCTTAGGAACTAATAGCTCCTCATCTGCATGCAATTGTGGCTCCCTCTCAAGCGAACACTTCATGGATTTCTCCTCATGATATTTGATATCCTATCGCACAACAAACTTTTCGATTGTCTGCAAATACACAAGATAGTTGTGGGGTGTAATGTGCTGGTACCCAAGTTATACCCAACCTCTCGCAATGCCCTAATTCTTCCCCGGCATCCTTCTGCCACATGAATGTAATCAGGTGAGCCAAAAATCTTCAAATGATAAATATCAGGCTTCTTACCAGAAAACGCCTCTTCGGGTGTACTCATGCCAAGTACTCTACGAGGACAACGATTTTGTACATAAACCGCAGTGTTGCATGCCTCATCCCACAAGTGTATGGGAAGGCCCCGATCATGCAACATCGCCTGCAAAACTCCTACACACCCACGATCATTCTCTGCTTCCTCCGCTCCCAACCCATTCTACCAAGTTGTGAGGTGCTAGTGAGATCTCTTCCTCAATTCCTTCCTCGCACCTGCCAGTGCCCTGGACCAGCTGAGATGAATTCACCACCATTATCACTCCTAAGAGCTTCTCACTTTCTTACTAAATTCTTTCAACCAAGGCCTTGAACTCATAGGTGACTTGAGTGTCTCGCTCCTTCCTCTCGCATGAAGAAGATCCAACGCTGACAAAATCATCAACAAATATCACATAATACCTGTGCTTTGCTATCGAAGCTACTGAGAAAGGTCCACACACGTCTGTGTGAATTCTCTCAAGGATCGTCGTGGCGCGACTATCCTTCTCGTGAAAGGTGGCTTTCACAAATTTTTCCAAGGTACACCCCTTGCATTGATTTGACTGGGCAAGAGTGCCTTTAGGAAGCCCAGTAGAAATCTGCTGCAGTATCTTCAAAGCTCCATGGTGAAGATGGCCCAATCTCCGGTGCCACAACTCGCCATCATCCCGGCTCACCACTCCTTCTGCCTTGCCTGCCATTGCTGCGCAGCCATCTACCTGCAATTGATAAAGGTTCTTAACTTGAACCCCTATCCTCTGGGTTTCACCAGTTGCCTTACTGCGCAGCCTTTCCCTCGCTAAAGACAACATCATATCCCTTGTCTTCCAACATCGCCACAGAGATAAGATTCTTCTTCAATCCTGGAACATGCATGACTTACTTCAATATGAAGGGTTTACTAGACTCCCTCTTAAAGGAAATGGTACTGATACCGGTCGCACTGTATCTACCATCATCACCCATCTCGATGTGCACTCCAAGATCTTTCTCATCCAGATCAATAAACAAATCTTTGTCTCCGGTCATGTGAAAAGATGCACCACTATCAAGAAACCACACTAATCCCATCATACTTAAGACCAAGCATGCGATCAGTGAAAAATCCAGCTCAAACTGCGAGGCTAAGGCCTCTCCAGCTGCAGATCCAGCAGCCTGCTTATTTTTCTTCTTCTGTGGACAATTAGTGGTGTAATGTCCGTGTTGGTGACAGTGAAAGCACTTCACACGGGACATGTCCTCCGCTTCTTCCCTTTTCAGACCGGATTGAAAAGAATTTTTTCTTTGCTCTTCCCCTTCCTTTCTTTGGTAGCCAAAGTGAAATTTTCTTCATCTTCATTCTTCGATGAAGATCCAACTCTGCATCTACTTTATCTCCTCCCTTGCATAAGATCTCACTCACAAAGTCGCCCCATCCCTGGCGCTCCATCATCGGCTTATCTCTTTGATAGGAATACCAATCCTTCGTAATAAGCCTGGGAGAGCCAAGCTCACCAAGTCCTCGCTGCAGATACAAGAACCCCCACACTTCCTAGCTCATCCTCGCATCGACAAACTTCAGAGATAATGGTAGTGATCTGTCATTTCTTCATTTTTGTTCCTGAAGCTTATCTTGAGCTAACTTCCTCGTCGCTTCTTTATTTGGAAAATCTGTCAATATTTCCACATCAAGAATGGAGAAGTTTACCATGAAGGTTGGACACTATGTGATCCTTCACACCTTCCAACAGAATCCTTCGACACTTTGCTGTCTTCTTTTTCCATGCGTCAAGAGCAGCAGCATCGCTAGAAGTAGGTTTTGGAATTTCTGCATCTATGAAATCCTTCAACCCATTGTCATCCAGCACCACCTCCATCCTGTCCTTCCATGCAATATAATTCGAGCTGCCCTCAAGGGCATACTCCAATCGCAATCCGTTGAAAGACATCTCAACTTCGACACCACTTCTAAAAACACTACTACAATCAATTCCACCGAAGAACAAAACTCAACTGCTTCAATGCTTTGCAATTGCTCCAATGATCAATATTGCTCCAATACCATGTAGAAATTATATAACTGATATGTTATACATTCAATATTCTCCTAATCACACACTATTTTACTTCATGCACAATACAAGATCTCTTCTACTATTGATCATTACTTGCGGAAATAAAATCAATTGCATGCACACATTAAAACCATAAAAATTCACACATATGAACACAGTAATTTATGGGGAAGATTAAAGCTGAAAAACCCCAAATATATATATATATTATATGTCATAGAGATCATGTAACAATCATCATACAAAGATCCTCACAAGCTCTCAGTACAATCTCCAATTGCTACACACTAATCAGGTCCGATCTAGCAAATCCCATGCACCGATCTCTACCACCTGCTAGGTTGCCTCTACTATGCAATCACTGCTAAAGAATGGCTCTGAATGAACTATAATTGCTCCAGCCTTTCTCACGCAATCCTCATTGGCATCTCCAACCATTGTGTGTTGCAATTCATGCAACACTATAGTCACAACTGATAGTCACACTGCTCTTTCACCTAACTCTCCACTGGTCTCCACTAAAACTGTCCATGCACTGTAGTTAACTGATGTATTCTTTAGTTGATTAATGAGTTAATAATTAGTGAATTAATTAATAATTAATTCACACCACTCTCACTAGTGTATCAATCAGTTAGACTAGATACAACTACTCAACTGTGTCTAACTGAGTTAAATTGAACACAACTCCACCAACTACCTCAATAACTCCACCAAACTCTGTCACATGAGTTCTAATTGAAGTCTCCATGCAATAGCTCCACTTAACCCTTAGGAATAGCGTAATTCCTTCTGTCAGCTCCTGTGCCACATCTGTGCACTTAACTGAAGTGCTCCAAGAGAATAAGATAATGTTTATAGTCCAAATATTATTAAGAGCTAATAATATTCGACATATCTATTTTTAGAATGGAAATCTAAAAATAGATTCTGCCAAATATGTCTAAAAATAAAAGTCCATCTATTTTTCCAACTTGACCAACCATCAACAAATAACATCCTGCAACTCATAGAATATGATGGACATGTCTAAAAATAGACTTGCACCAAAAATAGCCGGCGGGCCCACTTAGTGAAGTTAACTCTTTTCACTAAGCTCATCATCTTGTTGCAATCTCAACAGTATTGGTTGTAGGTATTACAAACATGCCAAAATCAACATATGTCCCAACCAACAAAGGTACAAGAGTAGGTATCATTCTACCCCCAACATGATAGGCTCCCAAAGAAGCTTTACATATCTTGACATCATTTCTTCAAAGAAATAGACCATAGGTTTCAATAACTTGACCATTTTTATGATCATACCACCTTGGACATGATAAAAACCCTTGCAGGTCGGTAGAACCTCACCCTCCATGGTGTCCATCACTCATGTAGACCATACACCAAAGGTCTGAAGCCATGGCCATCAAAACCCCAAACTGGGGAAGCAGTTCATGTTCATTCATCCATCATACATCAAGTCAATTTTTACCTGTGTCATGTTAAAACTCCTTTCCTGGGCTACCATTTTCACAAGCAGATCAGAAAAAACACACCATCACGTCTCACATTTGGCCTATCACACCCCCATCAACATAGCCCATCTGCGACATTTTTCATCCGCTTCATCACCCCCACACCAAGAACAACCAATGGGACCCTCACCCTAAAAAAAAAACAATCCTCACACCATAATGAAGGATTATTCATGTTTATAGGGGCACCCATCTCCGTGCTTTTACATCCAAACCCATTTTATATTCTTTTGACAAGTGTACAAAGATTTTTTTTAGGAGAGCACTCCCACCCATCTATTTACATTTCTCACCTGGAAGTAGTCACTAATCACCCTTGGTTGTAGCTACGCGTTCTTTTACCACACCCAACCATGACACTCATATAAACCATACACCCACCCTGGATGTCCTTATGACACCAGGGATTTCCTCATCAGAAATTGTTATGACTGTAGCTACTCCAATTTTACATCTTCGACCTCGAGCCACTTAACTACCATCATTAGTTATAACCATTTATTGTCATCATGCCTAGTTAACCCGTCACACCACACCCTGCTACATCAGAAACCCTGGTCCCTTGCTTCCGTACTCATTTTGATCGGTTGATTCTTCCTTCTTGTCGACTACAACAAAAATTTTCCCAGAAGGAGCTAGTACCTTGGATGACTCCTCACCTCAATAGGGGCATAGCAATATGGGAATCATCATTACCCATTAATGTCATTGATCCTATTGAAATTCTACTTCAAGATGAGCTTTCATGTCAAGATGGTATCATACTTCATAACCATTGCACTCTGTTAGAATTCATCGAAGACTCGTTACTTGATAAACATATCTTTCAGAAATTCTTACACGGGAAGGTCCCCAACAGTCAAAGACCCATGCATACAATGAGAAATTGTTCTAAACAAAAATTCCATACCAAGATTATGCATTTGGGAACCAAATTCAACCTTCTTTAAAAGAAAACGCCCCCGAGGGCGTCAGCAACCGTCATCATCAACCAACAACAGGCCACTCCCAAAAGTGGCATAAACAAAACCACTATCTATTAGATAAGCTTAATTAGTCAAAACATCATGAGCATGGGACATGCCTAACTCGTAGAAATATTTTATTCATTCTACCTCTTGTAGGTTTCCAACATAGCATGGTGTCTTTTTTACTTACGACAAGGAGTCCCCCAAATCAGTTCTAAAGAAATTTACTCTCTCTCTCTCTCTCTCTCTCTCTCAAAAGGGTTACATAGAAAAAGAAACCATAATGTATTTAAGCTATACAGTTCTCCCTAGAACTCATAAATTATGGGGCAATTGTTAACATTGGAAAATCATACGGGAAAAAGGCATTAAAAATGTCAAGCAAAAGGCACAGGTAAAGGTTTCCAGAGAAGGAATACATTAGGAAGAGCCAAAAAAATTAATTCTTCCTAAGGTCAAAGGAAACATTTATGGACAATGCACAAGAAACAAGGGATTTTTGCACATAGCGTGGCTATTTATTTGATAGTCACGCAGTCCTGGGGATGATGGAATGTCACCATCTAGGACCACTTGGCACACTTAGTTAAAAATATTCTCACTGAACCTAACCAAGTATGTCTTTGAGCCACCTTGAGGATTTAATGCAACACACAAAGAAATCATACCTTCACTCTTGTGTCACCATCCATATTGGGCCAAGAGAAGGAGGGAGAATTTGAAAATGGTCTATAAAAGCCAACATTTGGAAGAAGAATAGGAGACATATTGTTATGCTGGCAAAATTTCTCCATAGAAAACTAGCTTGTGTTGTCCAGCAATAGAGGGATTGGAAGGACTCAGTTTTTGTCCACCCAACATCTCAGTCCAAGAGATGGGAATTCACCACATGGTCGTTGATATACCATCGTTTGAGAGGGAAGAAAATCTTGCAGAAAACTTGAGGGAAAGAGACCTCCTTGTCTTGGATATTGGAGCTCCATAGCTCAAAGGATCCATTAGAAGAGATTTAGCATTCTATCTTCTATCACCACCAACACCTAATAAATGGAGAAGCTCTCCATTTTGAGTTATTAGTGTGTTTTCTCTATTGGGAGTGTGTCTTGTGCATGTTGTTTTGTTTTTGTTTTATTTTTTATGTAGTATGCTATGTTTCCTCTCTAAACTAGCTTATTACATGTTGAACTTGTTCCACTAACGTTTAACAAACCATTTTTTCCTGTGAATATTATGTAGGTAAGTATCCTACCTACTAAGAAAAGTGTATTGCATATGCCCATGTGCCGAATACACTACCATAGTCATCGCTGGATATGAAAGTGTCTGTTGTATCTTAAGGGAAAATCCCTTGGCTATGGTAAGGAATCAATGCTTAAGACATTTTAGAAATATATGTCACAAAAATTATAATATCAGATGGTCTTTGTTTAATTCCTTTGGAAATTAATTATTTAATGCCCTTAATAATTTGATATAATGAAAGAATTCACAATGCCATTAAATTCTTATATCTGAGTGAAAGGAAGAAATGAAAGGGGAAACTCAAAATGAAATGCTAAAAAACATAGTCTATCACTTTAAATTTCAGAAGAACTTTATGTAGAAAGAATAGTTGTAGTGAAGGAGCACATATTAAGGTTATTTAAATCTTACTCACAAGTGTAATAAAGAGACCAACAAATACTTTACTTCACTTCATTCAAAGAAGAATAAATACAGAATGAAACTAGAAAGAAAAATCACCATCAACAGATGCAGGAAGCTTGATTTTCTTTCATTAATCTTTCAGAAAAATTGAGTACAAAATTTGTAGTCATCTAGAGGTCCAAAAATTGAAACCCTCCTCATTCTTTCTTATTTCTTTAAATACATACAAAAGAAGTTTGTAACTGCCGGAACTTATTGTAACTACTCAAACTACCTAAAATTGTGTGAACTACCTATTACATTGCGATTAAAGACTTCATTACAATATCGAAATCTTAACAAAAAAGATAAATAAAAATGAAAAGTATCAATCTATATGCTGGATCTAGATTTGATTGGCTGTCACTGTGTTTCCCTGATTTTCTGATGTGTCCTTCTAAGGCGCTGATGTGTCACTCGGTGAATCAGTCATCCATGCTCAGCACTTTTTCCAGATTTCAATGTTGGCTTTAGGAGAATTGACCAACTTGTGCTATTCTAATATGAAAGCAGTGATCCTGTTGAAAGTGGGCCTTTCTATGAACAAAGTCTTTACCATCCATGATAATTGAAAATGCCTCTGTGAGAAATTGAGAACTGTAGCTCCTTTCAAGATTGCAGTTTTTTCATGGGTATTATCAATTTTTCTCTTTATCATCTGTTGAAAAATGTTTCGCTTTTGTCTTTAGAAAGAAGACAACCTGTGTAAACTCCTGCCCTGCAAGACTGTAATAAAATGCTACCAATGATTCTTCAGTGAACTGGACATAAGATTCAGACTCGAGATAACAAAGAGCTTGACAAAATAACTGAGTTGTGACTTGAAGAACATTCTTTGCTAAATAATTGATTACAAAACATTTTCTGGGGTATGATGGAGACACTAACCAATGCACAAATTTGAGAAAAAGATGGTTTTTAGGAACATATGGAGACAAAACATCGAAATTGACCATGGCTGAATAAATGGGGGAAATTTTCTCATTCAGAAAGACTTGCTGGTAGAAGGGTAAATGTTCAACAGTGCACATAGTATCCCTAACATCTTTCTTAGTTTCCATGAGAGGGATATGACTAGAAGAGCCAGAAAAAGACCATTGTTTAGTCATGAATTAGTTCAGGGTGGCAGACAAACAAGTGCAACAGTGAGTAATTGAAGTGACTAAGATGACTATTTGAATAACTGGGAATGAAAACCAATAAGAAGAAAGTGAATAACTTCAACACCTTATATATATGATGCATGATTTTTAACATTAATTCTAAATCAATGCTTGACTAGATCGGTAACGGCCATATGATGTGATATATGAGATGGCTACTAGTTGGTGGTATGCGTTGTATGTGTCACAGGCTGCTTACGTCACTGTGGGGGGTGATATGTGGTACAACACACCCATCAGGGGTCTTCTCCTGCAACTATTGTGAGCCATAGATCTTCGGTCAGCGGATTGCTGGCAGAGTCAATTGCAGAGGCACCAACGCCGGTAACTTGTGGGCTATTTGTGCCCGCGGGTTTCCACTGATCCGAGATTAACCTTCATTTCTTTAAATCCTGCCCGATGATTAGCACGGGCTTTAATCCAGTAGTCGGTCCCACCTTCACATCTTTGAACAACATATTAATCAACCAACATACAAAAATAAAATTATTTTTCGGCATATGAAAGATTACATTTTTTTTTATTTTCTAAATATATGTTTTTTTTTGTTTGTATTTTTAAAAATATAATAAAAGAGAATGAAAATGAGCCAAAACAATTTCCACCTTGCAATCGATGTCATAGGTGAGGTCTGACAAAATGGTAGACACAGTGGGCATCTGCTCGTTGAGACTGTGGATAGGCATCACTGGAAATAACTGCCCAACTACCCAAAAGTTGGGAATCAACTTGAATATTGACAGATTTATGTGACACATGGCAGGCCCTTTAGCGACATGAGAAGATACGAGATCACACATCCTATCCATAGTGGCCAACTATTAAGGCCCCAAGCATGCTTATTTGAGTAAATCCAGACACGTTGCTTTCATATGCTTTATATAGATTTGGCTGCTGTGACAATCCCCCATGGTTGTGTAAGCCATCAATGACTTATACTTGGCCATTAATTCGTCAGGAAAATCGTCCACTAGAGATTTCAGATTCATTCCAATGACAACTATAGATAAATGAATAACACCAATAACACCGATATGGTACCATAATTCTAGCTGGGACCTTTGAAACATGGTGCATTCTCACAATAATTATGGTTGGTACTCCTGACACATGGTAGATAAACCAAAATTTTGGTTGGTACCTCTTACATATGGCACATCATTAACATCAACTAATCACCATAGCTCTGGTCTATCTGTCACATAATATACATACTAGTCTTGGTTCACAATTATTCTAGTCGGTACCCAACACATGATGAATCCTCAAAGGACACACTCTATCTAAGTAATTTTGGGCTTGGTGCTAATGAACTTGATGCTGGACTTCCAAAATCTATCTGAGTAATTCTAGGCTTATAGGACCATTATTCCTATTTTGGTTCATACTTGACATGGGAAGAATTACTTTCCTCTCCTAGACCATTCTTCCTAATTCTGGTCAATGTACGTGACATGGGAAGAATGATTGTCCTTTATTGGAACATTCTTCCTAATTCTAGTCAGCATACATGACAGAGGAAGAATGTAAGTCCATGGTGTTATATGGTTAGCTCTCCCTCTCGCTGAGATGTGCATTATTAACAAGTCCAAGCTTGTACCTGAAGTATATATAGACCACTCGGGAATAGAGGCTTTTCCAGCAATCTGCTATATTGTAGAGTTCTACTTGAAGCCACATTGTTTATTTCTATACTATATTTTGGTACTAAATCTTACTGTGCTTTGACCTATTATCATGGTCGTCACCTAAAAATTCCTACAAGTAGCCTCTGTCAGGTTCTAAAAATGACCTATTTTTGTCCATATAATACCCTCACCATTTTCCTATTTTACTAGTTTTTAAGCCTTTTTCTAAGTATTTCCATGCTCTTTTGATGTGATCTTGAGGATGTGAGTTCAAGTTGCTTATCATTAAAAGTTGGTAGGTTAAATCTTTAAATTGGTTGAAGTGATTTCATTTATCGTGCTTCTAATGTCTATAATCGTTATAAGTCATTGATTGACATGAAGTGTAGTGCATGTACTCATCATGGAAAAATTACACGCATTATAGGATTCTTGCACCAGTCACGGGTTCCTGCACCTCATTCAAAGGCATGTATACTTTTGGTTAATAGAGGTATCCAAGGATAGTTGGTAGTTTGAGTAGTTGTCAAAGATTATTTGGAATGACATTAAAGGATAGAGTGCACCCATTTTCTCCCAGCATTCAATAGAGAAGTCAAAGAAGAATAAATTGTTTACTAAATAAACCATCACACAGTGGATCATATCTCCTTTATTATACAATGACCTTGCCAAAACCCTATAGTTGGTTGGTTGTTGTGATTTTTTTCTTATCATATTTTTTACATGATTGGCTATGTCATAGCCAGATCTATAATGTAAACTTATATATAACTTGAGATATGCCATATAGATAGGTTAGCGATACTATGATACTAATGTATTATTAGGTTGAGATTTGGATATCGCTCTGGATCAGTTGGGTTTATATCACTGAACTCATTATGTATTGAAGAATAAAATTTATTAATCAAAGCCAAATGTTGGTTTTCTTCTCCATTCTTGTCATGTTATGGTAATGATCTATCTTGCTTTGTGATTTAATCTTGTCTTAAGAGGGTGTGAGCTGGTTGGTTAGAGCCCAACCAACCCAGCTTGACACACCTTCATTAGATCAGTGTCATTTTCGTTTAGAATTGGTGTGGATTTATTATAGTGTTTTTTCATCAACTGAGTGCTTCATGCTTATGCATTTTGATTTTGTTTCATTTTATGCTAAGTTATTTCCTGAAGATACACTTTTCATTTGGATCTGTGGTTGCTCAATGCTTAGATCTATAAGGTGATCACCATAATCAGATGAAATATTTTTGTTTCCTTATATAAACCGAGTTGTGCAAGTTTGATCTTTGGCATAGTTATGTTTTCTATATTATTCAAAGGCAACAATGATTTAATTTGAGATTGCCTTTTTGGGTAGTGGTAGATTCAAGGTCTATAAAAAACTTTGAATGTTTCAGAGCTTTAATATTGATATTGAACAAGACTTTTCATGAATCTCTTGAGTCATTTTAGACTAAAGATATGAAGATATTTCATCTTCTTTAAAACTCCCTTGTCTCTAAGTGAGATTAAAATAGACGCAAGGCTACTCAAAACCCTAGATTCATTTGATAACGAACTGGGTTATATGTAACAACTCTATTGTGTAACAATAGAATCATTAGAACATAGTATTCAAATAGAAACTAAAGTAGCATCAAAATTTAGTGAATCTTATTTCACAAATTGGAAACCTTTTCCAACACAAAAATGGGCACAATCAAGAATGTTTATCATAGCAATAGATTTAGTGCCAGAAATTGCACCAGAAATAATGTCGGGATAGTGTTGGAAGAATAGAACCATAAATAGCGCCATAAATATCACTGGAAATTATGCTAGAATTTGTGCCAAAAGTTGCGTCGAAAATTATCCCATAAATAGTTCTAGGAATAACGTAGAAAACAATGCTAGGAATAGTGCCCGAAGGACTGTCGATAATAGAGTTAGGAATTGCACCAGTTTTAGCACCAGGATTTGCTTCCAATTTGGCTTTGGTGATAGTTTTGTGTCAAGTTTTTCTTCTTGTTTTGCTTCTAGTTTTGCTTCTTGTGTGGCTTCTAATTATTCTTCCATGGTTGCTTCTTTTTTTTCTTCCAAGCATCGGGAATAACACCAAGAATAGTGTTAGGTTTAGCGCCAGGATTTGTGTCTAGTTTGGATTCTGATATGGCTTATTGTTTTTCTTTCCATTTTGCTTCCAGTTTTGCTTTCCATTTTGCTTCTAATGTGGCTTCCAATTTGGCTTCCATTGTTGCTTCTTTTTTTGCATATGAAAATGATTATTGTTTTGCATATAGTTAATTTAATATGTTTTATTTCAATTTAATCAGTTAGATATATCATGTATCTTAAATAAGTTATATGATTATACAACAATTCATATTAATGAATTCGAAATATTTTATAGAATAAGATTTTTAAAGCATTTTTAGGGAAACAAACATCCATACAAATTAACAACATCATTATACGTATTAAATCTCCATCAAAATAGAATCTAAAACATCAAGTATATATATAATATCAAGATAATTATTGTAACATGATCACCATCTATAATTAGAACAAGTGAGTCAGATATCTACAATTTAAGTGAATTTGACAATAGCCATCATAAGCAGTAAATCAAAACCATCATACGTAATAAATATGCATCCAAAAAATCAACCTTTTTCAAAATATAAAAATTGATGATTCAATATTGATAATATCATCATCATATATAACTAAAACAAGTGAAATTCACATATACTAGTAGATCAATAACATTTAAAAATGGTACATGTCCAACAATCGACATAAGTCAAAATGATACATCGTGTACAAATTATATAAATGAAATAATATATTATGTAAGACAAAATTATACAAGTCAATATGATACGTCATATCCAAACGGTATAAGTCAAAATGATACATGTAAAAAAGATACAACTCAATAATATGGTAGTAGAGGTCGTGAAAATAATACATATGATAATAACCATGAAAATTAGCATCATAATAATATATCAAAAAAAGATCCATGATGCAGTCTATATGATCATGAATGTATTGGCTGGTACCAAAAACCGCCTCATCATCATCACCATCGTGATCATGATCATCATGATCATCAGTTGTATCGGCATTGGCCTTGTTGTCATCTGTATCTGTGTCATCATGAGCATCATCTTCCATCTCAGCATCAAACCCAGTATAATTTAGATCTATGTGATGAGGATAATTTGGATATCCTGGAAGATCCTTGTTCTACAAAAAAAACATTTAGAATGAAAAGTTACTAATTATTTCATGCAATAATTAATTAATTTATTATATATCTAATATTACAAAATATGAAATGAAACGATAGTCATATTACATCATATAAAAGTGCACATAAGATAATAAAATTTCAAATAAGTTACATCTAAGATGTCATTCCAATGATGTAAAACATTCAACAATTCTAATAATTGTTAGTAAAGATCATAATTTTTTATTATATAATTTAACTATCAATTGTAATTTCTATTACATAAGCTTAAATACAAACCCTCTCCATTTTATGCTATATATGATTATGTTTTCCTTGAATATATTTTGAGAGTCAACTAGTCTATATGTCTTCTTCTCTTATATTTTAGAAGTGAACATTTTTCTAGGACATTTTAGCACTCCCTAACATGTATTGGCACACTAGAATGCCTTAGCACTTGGCACAAATTACTACCTAGCACATTTATGCATGCCTCGAACACATTGTTACTCCCTGCCACTCTCTATCACACTATGGCACTCACAGGTAATCCATGGCATCCCTATTATTCATTAATTTCTATGCATTTTAACCCAGTGCTCCCTTGTGTTGCCCTGGCACTCCCCGACGCTCCCTAGCTAGCACAATTAACATGGCTTGGCACCTGGCATCCATTGGAATGATTTGGATGCACCCTCATGTGCTGGAATTCCTTGGAAATCCATTTCACATTGGAATTCCCTAGAACTCCCTAACGTACATTGGCACACCTTGGAATTCCCTAGCTCTCCTAGACACTCATTGGCACGCACTGACATGCATTGGCACTTGGCACTAGGCACACATTGGCAACTAGTGTTCACCAAGTCATTTTTTATCTTCATCACTACAAGAGATATATGCATAACCAAAATATTTTTTTTGGAGTGAAATCATAGGTACGACCTTAATCTATTTTCCATATTTGGTATCTAACTAGTTGTTCATGTAATTAAATAACATAAATAAGTGATGAGGAAAATTTTAGGTGTGTGAAACTATTAAAAGATAAAACCAAGTTGTAACTTGGTGAGGAAATAACCATTGATCAATTTTTAGGATTTGCATGAAAGTATTTGATAAGGAATTTATATGGTTGATATATTTTATGGGATAACTTAGTGAGTTGGAGAGAACAACATTAAAATCCATTGATAGGATGTACACTACATATCCACACTCAAATGAAGGGATGGTCAATGTTTCCTTTCAATGTTGAGTAGCTAGATGTAGTAAAGGTGTTGAATATCAAATGGTTATGGGGCTTGTTGCCAAATAAAATGTGGTGAACAAGAAGGGATGATTTTGAGTAGCACGGGTTCATGTGTGAAGAAATCTGGTTGATGAAGAAGACCCCAAATGACCACGCTAAGATTGCACAACTTGAAACAAAATTATAAGATAGAGCGTTAACTTGGTATATGAAATACAAAGAAAATATCCCAACAAGTCATACCACTAACTTGTTATAAATAAATCAAGACTTGTTAAAGGAATTCAACAACCCTAATTTTGAATCTCAGTGTAATAGTGACATCAAATAAATTAAACAAGTGCAAGGAGAACCAATCTGGGAATATGACTAGAGGTTCAATATATTGTTGTACATGTTAAAATTTCAAATTAATAATGAAAAGCACATGGAATGGTTTATTACAAGACTCCTTTGTCATATAAGGATACCTCTCAGTCAGAAGAGAGTAACATCGTAGTTAGAGGCACTGCAAAAAATAGTGATACTAGAGTCAACTCTAGGTGGAGCAGAAGGATCAGTAGGAATGGCTCAAGTGCAATTGCAACGTGTAACATTGACTCTCTAGTTGCAAGAAGTGGTGAAAGGGAAGGGTGTGCATTATAATTTCTAGTGCACTATGTGTCGCAGAGAAGGAAACTTGAGAAACAAATGCATATCTATAGCTAAATATGTTGTGATAGGGGCACTAGACCCACTGTTTAGAGATGGAAAAGAATAATATTGTGAGACATGTCGAAAGTGGGGACATAATCCAAGGTCCTACTACTTAATGGAGAAATATCAAATGACCTACCACACTCCATTCTATGAGTTATGTAAAAGTATAGACCATGACATTCAGGCATGTATCACGTTGGAACTAATGAAGGAGAGGACATCCGGCACATATTGAGTCACAAGGAGAAAACCTGTAGGTGGCATATTCCGATACATTGCAACAAGAAAGATTTCAGCCACAAAGAAACACACAAGTAATGAATCAACAATGTCAGCCTACATGCGATAGAGTGTTTTGGACCCACTTTAGAGGAGGATTTAGAAGAGGAGGTGGAAGACCACAAAAACGTTTCAATTGTAGATAGATTGGGCATGTGAAAATATTTTGCACTAAGAGTCGAGTTCAATACGAGTTCTGTGCGGGTACGGTTACAATGTAGGACACAAAACAAAATATTTCCCTAATCTTCTAGCAAAACTAGAGTCCAAAATAGTAGGAAATGTGCACATTCTCACATCTGAGAGACATGACATGAAGGACCACCCTACTAATATCATAATAGTCACAAGAGGAGGAGCACCCACTGGAGGCACTGCGAGACAATAATAACTAGAGAGCCCTTAGTTCTTACTATAGTCGCTGCCAAGAAGAGAAGAGGCAATTAGGAAAGCAGTACCACTTCCTAAGTTCGAAGAAAAGAAACAAAAGGAAGCTATGTTTGAAGCATAAAGGTACTATGATGAAGTAGAAGACCCACAAACTTAAAGATATTGGCCATAATTGAAAACACCAGGAAAGGAGGAAAATCTAGAGGGACAAGTCAAATATTTTTTTCAATACTACCTGTGAATGATGGAAAGTACTGCAATAACTCAAAAGATAACAAATTTGATCAATAATGTTGAGATGGCACCCAAAGGGGGCTTCTGATTTAATTTTCCCTTAATTAAATTGGAAGAGAAATTGTAATTCCATCTCATGACAGCTTGTATTAGTTAATTGAGTCAGGAAGACTTAGTTAGCTTAGGAAATTTGAGTTGAGGGTCATAGAGGAGGCATGTAGAGTTCTCCCATGATTTTATGGGGTCCAGTTATAGTTATTTGTGAGTTGTAATTAGTTAACTCAATTAATTGAGTTAAAATCAGTTTAACTAGTTCTAACTAAGAGGTGAGCTAGTGATAGGACCATATGAATTAAATATGATTTAATTCAAAAGTAGTGATCAATCAGTTAACTGATAATTTTCTATAAATAGTTGTTGCATGTCAGTTCTAAGGAAGGGCCAATTGAGTTTAAGGTTAAAGGGAAGATAATTATTAGTTGTATATTTAGAAACTTGTACAGATCATGTATAGAGTCATCATGAAGCCTTGGCAAGATTGTGAAATCAATTCTTGGGAATTTCCTAGTTAATAGTGTCAAAATTCCTCCAAGGATGCGTGAGCAAGGCTGGTCAGACAAAGGCTGAGAATTGGTTAAGTATTTGACTGATTTTTCCTGGATCAGAGTGAGACAGTGATCAGAGTGCAGAAGTTTCTCAATGAGCGAAAAACATTGTATTGTTTCATGGTCTTGACATCATACAATATACAGATAGTAGGGTTTTGAGAATTTTCTTTCCCCATATACATATTGTGTTTTGCGATTGATTTTTTCTTTCCCTTACTTGTTATGTGATTGTGTGATCATATTTGGTTTCCAAAAATTATAGAAGGATTCAATATTTTCTTTTAGTACATTAAAAGATCATATTGAATTCCTTTAGATAATTTCTACATGGTATAAAAGCACTAGGAATCACAATAGAAGAGAAGAACTAGAGTTTGTTTTGAACATGTACATTGAATTTGTAGATTAATTCTTCAGGACCGAGTAGTAGATCAAGATGTATTTCAATGGCTTGAGACTCGAATATTCCCTTGAGAGAAATTCGAATTCCATAGCATGGAAGGATAGGATGGATTCTATTATCGATGACAACAAATTGAAGGCTTGCATAGACAATGATATTCCTCAGCCCGCAAAAAAAAATGTTGAACAACTTGATTCATGTGTTGGCGCTGGAATTAGCACTTGGACTACAGAAAGCGCCTGACCAAACACATCTTAAACTATAAAGAAATTTAATGATTTGTTTTTTGAGATTGGTAGGAGGTAAAAACTTTGATTAACTGAAAAGATATTTCAGTCAAATCCACAGTTCTACTAATGAGGTTATTGTAACTTGATGTGGTAGCAAGGTGTAAGTTTGTAGTCCATGATGAGAGGAAGTTTAAAGATGAGAGGAGAATCAATAGGTCAGTAGAACATAAATATACTGATTTAGTAGAAATTGACAAAAGTATCAGTTTGACAATACCATTGAGAGAAAGCTATTTCTAGTCTAACAAGATTCTCACTGAAATATGATGAAGAATAACTATCATGATTGATGCTCTTACACTGTTATAACATGTATTTTATCAGGAATGCTCATTATGTGAGACTAACAAAAACTGATAAAACACATAACATGCTTAAGAGACTAATAAAAAAACATAACAATATGATGATTTGCAAACTAGAACTGGAAGAAAGGAGATATGGAAACACAAATAAAGCAGACAATACACACAGAAAATTGGTAATAAGTCCTCAACAGTATTATTCCATTTCATTCACAAAAAAAATTACAGTTCATATAAGCCAAAATTTAGTAACCACCAACCCACCCTGACTTCATATCTTTTTGGCATATATATACAAAAATATGATACTGTCATCTTCCATAGAAAAAGGTAAATCTGTTTCAAAAGTCATTACAACCTCGTGCAAGAGGTGAGGCTTATCTAAAACTTTAATACAAAGTGTTATGACATAATGAAAATAACAACATTAAGGCTAATATTTTGAAGTTGTTTGTATGATGTGGCAGTTTTATGGGAAGAATCCTCTTCCGTTCTGGTGCAACCAACTTCATAAAAAGTGAAAACAAAAATAAAATGGTGAGTGGCTATTCCTTGAATGCTGCATGGTGCTCGGAAAAAACGTCCTAGTACTTAGAGTATTGGTAGAAAAATCTTTGAGAGAAACTCTGCCAACGTTCCACTGTTCCTTTCTCTTTTTTGGTTGAAGACCCTTTGTAATGGCAGAAAAACTCGAAAATTTTGGATAGAATGACGGAGGTTCATTTTATGAGGAATTAAAAATAAAATCCTTTGAAACAGGTTTAAATGATAGAGGAGACATGGACCAGAATAAATGACAAGTGAGGGGGAGTGGTGACATGGTGAAGAAGTGGGACCGATCGCATAATGTGCATCGGAATTTTTATTGTGAAATGTGGAGTTAAATGTTGAAAATAGAGAAGCGCGATGTATGATGGGAGTGGAGGTGACATGGCAGAGAAATGGGACCGATCGAAGATCATGCATAAGAAGTTTTATAAACATACATACACGTGTGATCAAAAGTGTTTATTGGAACTTTAAACAAAACCGCAATTGCTCCCAAACAATATGCATTCATGCGGAATTGTGGTTCTTGGGCCCCAGAACCAGTTGACCAGTAGGAAGTAGCCACAAGTCGGCAGCCCATAAGTTTAAATATACAGTAATATCGACTAAACTGTAAACTCTGCGATTTTCCAAATCGTGCTGGTGCGCTACGTCGACACGTGCCCCTCACCTCACCGCATCGTAAATCGCTTAACATACCATGCGATCGCTTTAACGATACAATTTTAAAAATTGTGATTTTCGAAATCACTTCATCTGCGCTTTAATCTCCATCATTGATCTGTGCCCAGATCTGACGTTCTTCCTTGCTCGCTTTTCACCTCATCGCATCGAAAATCACTTAACATACCATGTGATTTGACTTAACAATAAACTTTAAAAACTACATTGTGTGAAATCGCTCCATCTGCGCTTTAATCTCCACCATTGATCTGCGCCCAAATCTGATGGTCTTCCTTGCTTCCCCCTTAGCCTCATCGCATTGCAAATCACTTAACATACCATGCAATTTGACTTAACGATAAAACTTAAAAACTGCACTTTGCGAAGTTACCCCATGTGCACTTTAATCTCAGTCGTCGGTCTGCTCCCCTTTGGATCTGTGATTAGATCATGGCCATCCGTTCCTTTTCCACATGGTTCTTCTTTGTTGCTTCATTCCTTAGTCTATTTCCGGACCAAATTCCTTTAAATATTATCTGTTGCTCTTCTCTAGATCTCCCACTCTGTTGGTTAAGCTGTTTTCTTTCGGTTGTGCTTTGATTTTAAAAAACTCTGGTTGCCACGAAGCCTTAATTTTCCTGCTTCAAAAACTAATTACTTTTTTACCTGTAGCCTCTTTTTGAGAAAACAAAAATCTCAGTGAAATAGCTGCACTTTCCACTGTGTGGAATATATGACTTTAATTTATAAGATATAGCTTCCCTTTACTGTTTTGACAATAATATTGCAACAAAAGTAGCTATTATTCTAGACTAGATGACTACAATTTTATTACCCAAACATCAACTAACTTTTTACACTAAAATAATCCAAAACAAAGATTTTAACTTATTATAGGACTCTAAAACACTATGACACCTATTCACTTAAAAATACCTTGATGTTGGGACTTTTATTTTTTTAAATTTTATTGGAAATGACTCAAAATTTGGACATGGAATAAGACATAATAAAAATTTGAAAACAGTAATACAATGGCGATTACACCATTAACATTTTCAGTGCTAATAGTGGCTCATATTGGGGATGAAGTCCTCCTTGTGAGGCTTCAAGGAATATAGACTCAGTGCCTCAAAAACTCTTGAAACTCATAAGTATTTTTGAAAATAATAACTAGGATTGACCATTGACATACTTGACTCAAGACTGACAATATATACAGACATAAGTACCATTGGGCATGGAGTTTACTGACACATCACACCGGATATTTACAATGGAGTGAATCAACTGAATTTACTAAATAAAAAATATTTTAATAAAATGACCATTGACTAGGCCTCCAGTCAGTTGATCATCATCCAGATGTTTGAGCAGAAAAGTATTATTCTCCAAAACTTCAACAATTTTAAATGGCCCAAACCACAGATTGTCAAAATTACCATGCTTTCCATGGTCTTCTCTCCTAGCATCCCAACACAACACCAAATCATTCTCCTGAAAAAACTGCTGAATTCCTCTTTTATCAAAAATAGATTTGACTTTAGCCTGATACTTCTGAACTTTTTCTAGCAATGATTCTCTGATTTGGTGTGCCTCTATCAACTGTAGCAATCTCCTTTGGAATTGGTTTTCATGATCAACTTCATCTTGTAAGAACTTCATCACAAGAAGAGCTAATTGCAAAGGAATTACAACATCTATACCATATACAAGCTGAAATGGAGACATTCCAATTAATTTTTTACCACCTACTCTATCTGTTGGGTGTGGAGCCTGATTATCTTGTTTACTTTGTATCACAGCTTTGGACCCCATGCACAGGCGGCAACGCGCGGGGTGTCGGCTGCGTGTGGGGGGGTCCGGGGGGGGGGCGGCGGCGCTTTTCGGAGCCCCCCCTTGGCGGGGGTTCGGGGGCAGCGCCCCCGAAGCTAAAAATTGATGTAAAATTGCCTTGTAAAAGTATAGTAATTTCTAGTCAATCTGGGCCGTTCATTAGGCAAATGATCTGACGGTAGAAGTTATGTTTAGATTAGGGTTTTTTTTTGCCCTAGAAGGCAACCCCCTTGTATATATGGGGCATTGTATTATGGCTGTGTATTAGGTGTGTATTCTCGGAGCGAGAAACAGAGAGAGCGCGGGGAAAACGGAGGATATTCTGACGGATGTTGCCAGGTTTTTGTCTCTTCATTTTTCTTGGATAATAGGGTCCTTCACAATTTGTTCGGGGTGGACGTAGCCCAAACTGGGTGAACCACGTATATCTGTGTCTCTTTGGTTTTATGTGTTTTTAGTGTGCTTGTATTTTCGCACTGTTTATGTGTTTCATTGTTGCAGCAATATTAAATTTTCTAACTGCCGTGTGTGAACGGGCCCGGGGTCTATTTGGTGATAAACTCTATCGCGGAAAAGGGTTCTGCGGTTCGGTGGGAGCAATAGGACGATGGTAAGTTTAGGGTCGAAAATTTAACGGCCAAATTTCTTGTTGTGGAAGATGCGGATGGAAGATTATCTGTCGAGAAAGATCTGCCTACCATTGAGCGGGGGGAAGAAGCAAAAAGCTGGCGACCATGACGGACGCCGGAATGGAAGATTCTCGATGAAAAGGCACTGAACGGTACGTTTGTGTCTGTGCGGCGTCGGTCGCCTTCAATATTTCGAAGGAAACAACAACAGAGGGTTTGATGCGGACGTTGGCGAAACTATATGAAAAACCCTCGGCCTCAAACAAGGTATTTCTTATGAAACGACTATTTAATATGAAGATGTCGGAAGGTGGATCTGTTGCAGACCATTTAAATGAATTTAATACAGTTACCAGTCAGCTAAGTTCTGTAGGGGTAAACTTTGATGATGAAGTTAGAGCTCTGTTATTCTTGTGCTCATTGCCAGAGAGTTGGAATGGTTTAGTAATGGCAATTAGTAACTCTGTCTCTGGATCTAGTACTTTAAAGTTTGATGATGTTGTTGGTGCTATCCTTAGCGAGGAAATGCGACGGAAAAGCTCCGGTGAGACATCAGGTAATGCTTTGAGTGCAGAGTCTAGGGGAAGAAGAATGAAAAGAGGAAAGAGCTCGGGATATCGCAGTAAATCAAGGAAAGGCAGATCCAAGTCCAGATCGGGGATAGTGTGCTGGAATTGCGGAAAGAAAGGACACCTAAAGAAAGACTGTAGATCTCGGAAGGGAAAAGAGGGAGACACACAGCAAGAAAACAATCATGAAGCAAATGTGACAGGTGATGTGTTACAAGATGCTTTGATTCTTTCTTTCGAAAATGTTACTGATTCTTGGGTTGTAGATTAAGGGGCTTCATTCCATGCCACACCTGATAAGAAATATTTTCATGACTATGTTCAAGGAGATTTTGGACAAGTTCGTTTGGGTGATGATAAACCCTGTAAAATTGTTGGAATGGGTAAAGTTCTTGTAAAACAACGGAATGGAAACCAATGGCTACTAAAGGAGGTAAGGCATGTGCCAGATCTGAAGAAAAATCTGATTTCAACAACGCAGTTAGGCAGTGAAGGTTGTGTGACAACTTTCACAGATAAAACTTGGAAGGTCACCAAAGGAGCGCTGGTAATAGAAAAAGGTGAAAAGGTTGGTACATTGTATTTATGCAATGGTATTTCTAACTCTGTTAATGCTTTAACTTCCAAAGGAGCAGATGCGGCATTATGGCATCATAGGCTCGGACACATGAGTGAGAAGGGGATGAAGATTCTTCACTCAAGAAATTTGTTGCTAGGTTTGAAGAATGTTGATTTGGATTTACGGCAAGAATTGCATCTATGAAAACGAAGAAGAGAGTCGATCTCGAAATTGGAAAGAAAAGAAGAAGCGAAAAGTGGAGCTTGTGCACACACGAGATGTGGGAAGCTGCTCGAGTATCACAGCTACTAGTGGCTCTCGTTATTATGTTACTTTTATTGATGATGCCACTAGAAAAACATGGATTTATTGTATTCAGAATAAATCTGATGTATTTGATACTTTCAAGAAATGGAAAGCTTTGGTTGAGATTGAGACAGGAAAGAAGTTGAAGTGTCTCGGATCAGACAATGGAGGTGAATATTGCAGCAAAGAGTTTGATAGGTACTGTTCAGAGCATGGAATTCGTAGAGAGAAGACAGTTCCAAGAACACCACAAGAAAATGGTGTGTCGGAAAGGATGAACAGAACAATCATGGAGCGTGCAAGGTGCATGAGATTGCATGCGGGATTGCCTTTACAATTTTGGGCAGATGCTGTAGATACTGTTGTTTATCTAATAAACAGAGGGCCTTCAAGTTCCTTGGATGGTGGTATTCGAGAGGAAGCATGGACAGGTAAAAAGGTAAACTACTCTTTTTAAAGCCTTTTGGTTGTGAGGCCTTTGTCCATATTAATAAAGAAAACAGAACAAAGCTTGAGGCAAAATCAAAGAAATGTACCTTTATTGGATATGGTGCTAATGATTTTGGTTATCGCTTCTATGATTATGAAAATCACAAAATCATTAGGAGCAGAGATGTAATATTCAATGAAAAGGTCTTGTATAAGAATCAGCTGCAGGAAAAGAAACAGGAAAAAGAAAGCAAGGAATACACGGTTCTTGATGAGATAACTGAAAAAGTAAAGGTGCCAGAAAATAATAATAATCAACAACCACAGCAACAGGCACCTCAAACACCTGAAAGTGGTGTTAGAAGATCTACCAGGATAAGTAGACCCCCTGAACGATACTCTCCTTCATTATATTATTTATTGCTGACTGACTCTGGTGAACCTGAATGTTATGAAGAAGCAATGCAGGTTGAAAGCAGGAAGAAGTGGGAGCAAGCCATGGAAGAAGAGATGGACTCCTTAATGCATAACCAGACTTGGGATTTGGTCAAGTTGCCTGCAGGTAAAACTACATTGCAGAATAAATGGGTTTACAGGCTAAAGGAAGAAGATGGAGGAAAACAGAGGTACAAAGCTAGACTTGTGGTGAAGAGGTTTGCACAAAAGAAAGGTATTGATTTTGATGAAATATTTTCTCCTGTTGTTAATATGAATTCAATGTTGTGCAAGGTTTTGTGCTTGATTTACATCTTGAGCAGTTTAGATACTAGCTTGACATTTCTCCTTCAAATTTGGAGGAAGAGATATACATGCGACAACCAAGAAGGATATGAGGTAAAAGGGAAAGAAAAATTGGTGTACGAGATAAAGAAGAGCTTGTATGTAGCTTAAAAGCAGGCTCCAAAGCGATGGTATCTAAGGTGTGAGACATAACGAACGAGGTTATACTGAGTGTCACTACGATCCCATTGTGTTTATACGAAAAAATAATGACTATGTATCTTGTTATTGTAGATATTGTGTGACATCTACTGACGGTCTAACATGCAGGAAATAAATGTGCTCAAAAGAAAATTGGCAAATTCATTTGCAATAAAGGATTTGGGAGCTGCAAAACAAATCCTTGGTATGAGGATAACTAGAGACAGGAAAAATCGCAAATTAACACTGTCTCAGAATGAGTACATAAAAAAGGTGTTGAAAAGATTTAATATGCAGAATGCAAAACCAGTTAGTACACCTTTTGCTAGCCATTTCAAACTTAGTAAGGAGATGTGCCCAAAGACCCAAGAAGACATGGATTATGTGTCTAAAGTTCCATATGCATCAGCAGTTGGAAGCTTAATGTATGCAATGGTCTGCACAAGGCCTGATATTGCACATGCAGTGGGATTTGTAAGCAGGTACATGAACAATCCAGGAAAAGAACATTGGATGGCAGTAAAATGGATTCTCAGATATTTGAGAGGTACCACAAATCAAGCATTATGCTTTGGTGGTTCAAACATTGCTCTACAGGGATATGTTGATGCAGATATGGCAGGTGACAGAGATAACAGGAGGAGCACTACAGGATATGTATTTACTGTAGGTGGAACAACTGTCAATTGGGTTTCAAAAATCCAAAGTGTTGTTGCACTTTCAACAACAGAAGCTGAGTATGTTGCTGCTACAGAGGCTAGTAAAGAAATGATTTGGTTACAAAGGTTTATGGATGAATTGGGTAAGAAGCATGATATGGGCACACTATACAGTGATAGCAAAAGTGCTATTCATCTTGCAAAGAACTCAGCATTTCATTCGAGGACTAAACACATACATCTCAAGTACCATTTCATACGGTCAGTATTGGAAGATGGAGAGTTGAAGCTGGAAAAGATACACACTAGCCAGAATCCTGCAGATATGCTAACAAAAGTTGTAACCAGGGAGAAACTGAGAACATGCTCAGTTTCAATCGGTCTTCAAGGATGACGATGAAGATGAGGAATAGCCAGGTCCAAAGAGGAGTCATTGTCCAGCAAATGAAGCAGCGGTGGAGTTGCTACAATCAGTCTCCAAGTGGGAGATTGTTGGGTGTAAGGACTTTGATTGTCTTGTTTACTTTGTATCACGACTTTGGACCCCTGTGCACAAAGAAAAGGGGCGCGCGCCGCCGAAAATTTGTCGGCTAGTGGGAGTCCCGGGGGGGCGGCGAGCGCTGAGCCCCACAGCGAAGACCCGGGCGGCGCCCCCTCGTCGTAGATGTAGGTACCTTGTAGTAGTAATTTAGTCAATACGGGCCGTTCATTAGGCGAATGATCGACGGTAAAAGTTATGTTGGGTGGGGTTTTGCCCTGGCTTATGTCACTGTGGGGGGCATTGTCTTCAATTGTGTGTGTGTGTGTTCTCGGAGCGAGAAAACGAGAGGGGAAAGCAGAGATATTACGGCGGGTCTCTTTGTGAGTTTTGTCTCTTCATTTCTGGCCGGATAATAGAAAAATTTGTTTGTTGGGGTAGACGTATGTTGAGTGAACCCGTATATACGTGTCCTCTCTGATTTGTCTTTGTGCTTGTGTGCCATATTTTATGTGTTTCATTGTTCTGTAATATTTAATTTTCTAACACTATCTGCACACAGAGCATGTATCAACTAAGTGTTCTAATTCCTCTTATTTTCAGGCAGCATTTTCTTAATAATCCTTACCAAAATTTTATTGGATGACTTATCCAATCCATTACCTTGAGGGTAAAAAGGCATGGAATGAGTCAATTCAATCCCATATTGCTGACAAAAGTTTTACATCTTAGCAGACTTAAAGGCCATTTCATTATCAATTACTAATTTCTGTGGACAACCAAATCTTGAATCACCAAAGGCAATTAGCTGTTCTGCTCCCAAATCTTTCGTTGCCTTTATGCCCAACAGAAGTGCTTCATACTCAGCAGTATTGTTGGTAGAAAATTATAGTTTGTATGATATGGTCACCTTCTTCTGAGTAGGAGAAATGAGGACTACACCGAGATTTATAATTGGTATCAGTATTTGTGTGGTTCCCATTGATCGTAAAAATGCACCGATGCTTATAGATACATAAACACCTTGGTACATAGTATCACACAAATGCACCAATATTTATAACTGGTATTGGTATTTATGCGATGCCCATGGATCGTACAACAACACCAGTGCGTATAGACACATAAACGCATCAATCGACAGTTACTGACATGCACTGGTTTTCATTTTTTTTTTTTATAAACATCGACCTGTGACAGTCCAATTATTGTGATTGTTTTAAATTCATTATTCATCAAAAGTTGACACATGTTATAACAATTTTCATATTAATTACATTTTTATTAATGCATTTGGATGTGCTGTTTGGATTAATTTGTTATATCATATCAGAATTATTGTGCTTTTTTAAAATTCATTATTCATCAAAAGTAGACACATATATATCTTATAACAATATTCATATGAATTAAATTTTTATTAGTGCATTTGAGAATGAGAATGGAGAATGCAATAGAATAAATTAAAACAATATATATATATAAGACAGTCTTTATCATACAAAATGGGACAGTTATTCATATCCCTTTGTCTTTCAATTGGGACACTAGTCCATTACATTAAACAAAATGTCTAATTTCATAGACATATTTAAAAAAATAAAATGCCTTGCTTTTATATCCAAACATAGTGATCATCATTCTTTGCTTGAACTGTTGTCACTGCTAGAGCTACTTCCATGACTTGGGTTATTTTCAGGAATTTTTTGTTCATGACGTTAATTGCTTTCTTCTTCTTCACCTTCCATCTACAAACATAAAAATAAACTGAAATGAGTGTATATACATTGGTGAGAATAATTAAAATTGAAATATTAAATAATATACATCAATGTAAATCGAAAGGAAAAATGACGTACCATAGCAACAATTGACTCATAAACTATACAAATTCTTTCAAAACCATGTACCATGCCATCTTTCAAAATTTCATCTGTTGGCGCAGTTCCATACTTTGTTTCCTGCAAGTTTTATACCCCATAGCAAATCATATATTTAATATAAAAGATGTTTTTGTTCTATTAATTATAGATGGAGCTAAGTAAAACAAGATCAATATATGCTTACAAATTCCACAATTAAATTCAGATATGCGAACATATACTCACAACCCATATTTAACCCAATTTCAATCAATTCGTCTGATGCTTCTTGTTTGTATGTTAACACCTTTTTGAAGACATTCAATGATGATTTTTGTAAAACAACTTAAAAAATAGAAAAAAAAAAGTCTAGTTAAGTTGCTATAAGGAAGTAACGATTACTCACAAACTTAGAGATCAACCCTTTTCTTCCTTGTCATCCTGTTTTATGTGCTGAATGGGTTCCATTCTCTTTTATTTTATGCAAAAAAGTTCTTGAAAATTAATTTTTAATGCTAAATTGTTTATTTATTGTACCTAATGATCAAAAAATTCAATGATTACATATTACATTTGAAGCACGTTGTTGTTGAGATGTCTCCTCCTACAATGCAATTTTGTCCATTTCCTTGACCATCTCCTTGTACAACTTTTTGGACATTCCTAGAGGCATATTTTTGATATCAGCACGTTCATATTTTGAGATTTTCATAATATTCCTGAAAATGTAACCTGACAATATAATATTTAATTTTTATATTGATATATGAAAAGTAAATATAACAAAAGTGATTTTTATAAATAATTCTAGACAAACATTTAAAGGAATATTACTTTTTCATTCCTTCTTTTTGTTGTTGTATGTTTTTGCTATTAAAAGTTTGACATGTCTCATTGACCAATTCTCTAGAAACTCTTCCTGTAGTTTAGATAAAATTTGGTCCTTGGAATCATTGGATTGATTTTTATATTGTAAGTGGAAAGAACATCTATACATTCGTTCCACTAGATCCCTCAATCTTTTGTAAAAGTTCCCCCCCCTTTCGTTAACTTCCAGCACCACTCCAGATGACCTAAGGGGCAATTCATTTTCATTTGCATGTTCTATTTTTTTTTCTTCTCTTAGAAAACCATTCCTTTTCTGAGTTTTTGGTCCCTGTAGAACATTAAACAGATGTGAATTAGTAGATTTTTTGACACAAGATATCTAATAATTTAAAGTATATTATTAATGATAATTAAAAAAAAAACTGATATTGGATCGATAGTATTTTTTTCATCCACCTGATTCATCCTTTTGCAAATTTTCCATTAAAATTTTATGCTCTTCTGGTCCTAGATAAGAAATAATCATATCGAGCTTCATCATTTTGTGGCTTTACATGATACACAGTAAACAATATATATTAGTTAAACTTACGTATAGTTCAAAAGTAATATTTTTTATAAATAATTTACAAAGAACTTTCCTTTTTTGCTTTTCTTGATGTGTTAACAGTATTTTTGTTACTTGATCTCTTTTCAGTCATTTCTTTATAAATCTGAAACCTATACTATATCATTCATTAATATATTTATAAATAAATTCTCAACTTTTCAGGTAGAAAATAAATCTCAAGACAACGGTGCGCCTTTCATGAGGTACGCACCATAGCCGGTGCGTGGGGATATTAAAACACACCGCAAAATAATATAATAGATTGTACGGTGCATTGGGTATTATAAACACACCGCAAAAATAGTGTAATAGACTGTACGGTGTGTGGGGTATTATAAATGCACCGCAAAAATATTGTAATACACCGTACGGTGCTATCCTCGTTCAATGGAGCACCGGTGCTCTATTTCAGATATGGTGCATAGATTTAGAAAAAATGTTTTCAATTTTTTTACAACACATTAATTGCACGATGCGCTGTATAATACGGCGCACCGGTGCGGTAGCGTACGCAAGGTGCACCAATAAAGAAAAATCCATTTTTTCCAAAAATTCACATATTGGCCGAATGGGTTGGGATTCGACTATGCAAGTCATCTCATGGGTTGGACGTCAATCTAAAATTTAAAACCCTAATTTTGAAATCACAAAAACAGGGAGAAGAAAGGGAAAAAACAAAAAAATGAAGGGTTTAGGGTAAAAATAGATAAAACTGCAGAAAAAAGTAAAAAAAAATCAAATTTAATCAAGAGATGGTTTGAAATTCTATGATACAAGGTTTGAATCACCAGAGGTTTGGTTTCTGATTTTCTGAATACTTCTGTTCGAACATATTTCACTGCTCCACAGTGCCCTCGTGCTCTCTTGCTCTAGGTCTGTCTCTTGCAAATATCTGGCTTAAAATTTTAGCAAAAATAGTGAAATAATGAAAATTGTTTAGTATTTAAAGAATTATTTTATGAAATTAGATTTTCGAAAATATTTTGCTGCCCATTTTTCAAATTTCTGCTTTTTTTTCACTTAAAGAAAATAGAGTTGCATTTTTTTTATTTGTGTTTATTCATTACCGGTGTGGAAGAGTTGTGAAACACCGGTGCGTCTTCGTAATACGACACACCAGTGTGTGTTATGATGATAAGAACACTAGACTGTGGAGGCCTGCTCAGTAAAGGGTGCAGCCTCGACGGTCGATGGCCGAGCCTGCTCATGATCATGATCATTAGTACTGATGGATGCATCAGCTTGTGGTAGTACAACATCAATATAAGCAGTAGTAGTGGAGGCATGCTCAGTCCATAGTGCAACCTCGATAGTTGATGGTCCAAGCGCCTGCTCATGATCATGACTAGTACTGATGGATGCTACAGGCTGCTGAATGGACATGGAAAATGGTCCAACCTCATCTCCATGATGACTGCTTCTAGATGCTGCTAGTGGAGCCTCATTCTCATCAGGCACGGCGCAAGGTGAACGATCATGAGATGCATGTGAGTCTATGACTTGAGACTCGAGTATGCCCTTGGGGGAAATTTGAATTACATAGCATGGAAGGACAAGATGGAGTCTTTTCTCGATGAAAACAAATTGAAGGCTTGCATAGACAATGTTATTCCTTAACCCACAACAAAAAATGTTGAACAACTTGATTCATGTGTTGGTGGTGGAATTAGCACTTAGATTGTAGAAAGCGCCTGGCCAGACACATCTTAAACTATAAAGAAATTTAATGATTTGTTTTGTGAGATTGGTAGGTGGTACAAACTTTGATTCACTGGAAAGATATTTCAGTCAAATCCACAGTTCTACTAATGAGGTTATTGTAACTTGATGTGGTAGCAAGGTGCAAGTTTGTAGTCTATGATGAGAGGAAATTGAAAGATGAGAGGAGAATCAATAGGTCTGTAGAAAAGAAATCCACTGATTTAGTAGAAATTGAAAAAAGTATCAGTTTGACAATACCATTGAGAGAAAGCTATTTCTAGACTAACAAGATTCTCACTGAAATATCATGAAGAATAACTATCATGAGTGATGCTCTTACACTGTTATAACATATATTTTATCAGGAATGCTCATTATGTGAGATTAACAAAAACTGATAAAACACATAACATGCTTAAGAGACTAATAAAAACACATAACAATATGATGATTTGAAAACTAGAACTGGAAGAAAGGAGACATGGAAACACAAATAAAGTAGACAATACGCACAAAAAATTGGTAATAAGTCCTCAGTAGTATTATTCCATTTCATTCACACAAAAAATTACAGTTCATATAAGTCAAAATTTAATAACCACCAACCAACCCTGACTTCATATCTGTTTGGCATATATATACAAAAATATGATACTGTCATCTTCCATAGAAAAAGGTAAATCTGTTTCAAAATTCATTACAACCTCGTGCAAGAGGTGAGGCTTATCTAAAACTTTAATACAGAGTGTTATAAAATAATGAAAATAACAACATTAAGGCTAATATTTTGAAGTGGTTTATATGATGTGGCAGTTTTATGGGAATACTCCTCATCTGTTCTGGTGCAATAAACTTCATAAAAAGTACAAACAAAAGTAAATGGTGTGTGGCTATTCCTTGAATGCTGCTGGTGCCCGGTAAAAACATGTTGGTAATAAGAGTAGTGGTAGAAAACTCTTTGAGAGAAACTCTACCAACGTTCCACTATTCCTTTCCCTTTTTTGGTTGAAGACCCTTTGTAAAGGCGGAAAAAACTTGAAACTTTTGGATAGAATGATGGAGGTTCATTTTATGAGGAATTACAAAGAAAATCCTTTGAAATAGGTTTAAATGATAGAGGAGACATAGAGCAGAATAAATGACGAGGGGGAGTGGTGACATGGTGAAGAAGTGGGACCGATCGCAGAAAGTGCATCAGAATTTTTATTGTGAAATGCGGAGTTAAATGTTGAAAATGGTGAAGTGTGATGTACGATGGGAGCGGAGGTGACGTGGTAGAGAAATGGGACCGATCGAAGATCATGCATAGGAAGTTTTATAAACATACATACATGTGCGATCAAAAGTGTTTATTGGAACTTTAAACAAAACTGCAATTTCTCCCAAACAATATGCATTCATGCGGAATTGTGGTTCTTGGGCCCCACAACCAGTTGACCAATAGGAAGTAGCCAAAAATCGGTAGCCCACAATTTTAACTCTATAGTAATAACGACTAAACTGTAAATTTTGTGATTTTCTAAATCGCGCTAGTGTGCTACGTCGACATGTGCTCCTCACCTCATCGCATCATAAATCACTTAACATACCATGCGATCGCTTTAACGATAAAATTCAAAAATTGCGATTTTTGAAATCGCTTCATCTGCGCTTTAATATCCATTGTTGATCTACGCCCAGATCTGATGGTCTTCCTTGCTCTCTCTTCTCCTCATCGCATCTCAAATCACTTAACATACCATGTGATTTGACTTAACAATAAACTTTAAAAACTACATTGTGTGAAATCGCTCCATCTGCACTTTAATATCCACCATTGATCTGCGCCCAAATCTGACGGTCTTCCTTGCTTCCCCCTTAGCCTCATTGCATTGTAAATCACTTAACATACCATGTGATTTGACTTAACGATAAAACTTAAAAATTGGGCTTTGTGAAGTTGCCCCATGTGCACTTTAATCTCAGTCGTCGGTCTACTCCCCTTTGGATCTGCGATTAGGTCATGGCCATCCATTCCTTTTCCACGCGGTTCTTCTTTGTTGCTCCATTCCTTAGTCTATTTCTCGACCAACTTCCTTTAAATATTTTCTGTTGCTCTTCTCTAGATATCCCACTCTGTTGGTTAAGCTGTTTTCTTCCGGCTGTGATTTGATTTTAAAAAGCTCTAGTTGCCATGAAGCCTTAAAATTTTCCTGCTTCGAAAACTGATTACTTGTTTACCAGTAGCCTCTTTTTGAGATAACCAAAATGTTAGTGAAATAGCTGCACTTTTCACTGTGTGGAATATATGACTTTCATTTCTGAGAAATAGCTGCCCTTTACTATTTTGACAATAAATTTGCAACAAAAGTAGCTATTATTCTAGACTAGATGACTGCAATTTTATTACCCAAACATCAACTAACTTTCAACACTAAAATAAGCCAAAACAAATATTTTAACTTATTATAGGACTCTAAAACACTATGACACCTATTCACTTAAAAATAACTTGATGTTGGGACTCTTTTTTTTTTTTTTAATTTTATTGGAAATGACTCAAACTTTGGACATGGAATAAGACACAATAAAAATTTGAAAATAGTAATACAATGGCGATTAAACCATTAAAATTTTTAGTGCTAACAATGGCTCCTAATGGGGATGAAGTCCTCCCTATGAGGCTTCAAGGACTATAGACTCAGTGCCTCAAAAACTCTTGAAACTCATAATTCTTTTTGAAAATAATAACTAGGATTGACCATTGACATACTTGACTCAAGACTGACCATATATACAGACATAAGTACCATTGGGCATGGAGTTTATTGACACATCACATCGGATATTTACAATGGAGTGCCGACTTTACTAAATAAAGAGCCTTTCAAGAACATGACCATTGACTGGGCCTCCAGTCAGTTGATCATCATCCAGATGTTTGAGCAGAAAAGTATTATTCTCCAAAACTTCAACAATTTTAAATGGCCCAAACCACAGATTGTCGAACTTACCATGCTTTCCATGGTCTTCTCTCCTAGCATCCCAATGCAACACCAAATCATTCTCCTGAAACAACTGCTGATTTCCTCTTTTTATCAAAAACAGATTTGACTTTAGCTTGATACTTCTGAACTTTTTCCAGCAATGATTCTCTGATTTGGTGTGCCTCTATCAACTGTAGCATTCTCCTTTGGACTGGGTTTTCATGATCAACTTCATCTTGTAAGAAATTCATCACAAGAAGAGCTAATTGCAAAGGAATTACAGCTTCTGTACCATATAAAAGCTGAAATGGAGACATTCCAATTAATTTTTTACCACTTACTCTATATGCCCACAGAGCATGTATCAACTAAGCGTTCTAATTCCTCTTATTTTCAGGCAGCGTTTTCTTAATAATAATTACCAAAATTTTATTGGATGACTTATCAAATCCATTACCTTGAGGGTAATAAGGTGTGGAATGAGTCAATTCAATCCCATATTGCTGACAAAAGTTGTACATCTTATCAGACTTAAAGGCCATTTAATTATCAGTTACTAATTTCTGTGGACAACCAAATCTTGAATCACCAAAGGCAATTAGCTGTTTTTCTCCCAAATCTTTCGTTGCCTTCATACCCAGTAGAAGTGCTTCATACTCAACAGTATTGTTAGTGGTAGAAAATTGTGGTTTGTATGATATGGTCACCTTCTTTTGAGTAGGAGAAATGTTGACTACACTGAGATTTATAATTGGTATCGGTATTCGTGTGGTGCCCATTGATCGTAAAAATGCACTGGTGCTTATAGATACATAAACACCCCGGTACATAGTATCACACAAACGCACTGATATTTATAACTGGTATCGGTATTTATGCGGTGCCCATGGATCGTACAATGGCACCTGTGCGTATAGACACATAAACGCATCAATTGACAGTTATTGACATGCACTGGTTTTCATTTTGTTTTTTTTAGAAACAACGACCTGTGACAGTCCAATTATTGTGATTGTTTTAAATTCGTTATTCATCAAAAGTTAACACATCTTGTTATCACTATAAAACTTTTTTTCCAAACTTGGACAATTTTGTCTGTTCCTAGTCATGGTTTTAAGATAGGTGTTAAGTCATTTTAAGTTTTTAGGGGTTAAGTGATAGTGTTAGAGTCTCATTTTCATTCACATAATAAAGTCCAACAATCTTATTTCATACCTTGAGAGTCTCATACCATGTTTTGAAAGTCTAGTTTTTAACCTTTTTGAAAAACATTTTGATTAAGCCACGAAACCACGTTTTCATAGCGCAGATAGTGTTGAAAACTACTTTTGCGCTACAAAAATGCTGCTCTTTTCGTAGCGCAAAACCCTGAAATCACATTAGGCGCGCTACGAAATCAGGGATTCGTAGCATGTCTTGTCAGTTATCAAATCCACCAAAATTCCGTTAATCCTTCATGATTAGGTGTCAACCACAAGTCTTTTCTCACACATGCAACCATTCATAGCCATCATGACATTCGTTAGAGGTCATTTATCTTAGTCATTTTCAAATTTGAAAAGGGTTGGTTTTTGTTTTATTTTCTCATGCAAGAAACACATGATGCATACCCTTTTCTGAATGGTAAGCTCATGGTAAGCAGAAACCAAAGTTCTCTCATTCATCAAGCGAGGATGATTATTACTTTCAAGTGAGGCAGTGTCTCTAATCAAGCGAGGCAGTTTACTTTGAAATCAAGCGAGGTTGTTAGTTACAGGTTTTCAAGAAGCACACAAGAATTTCAAGGAAAAGATGACAGAGGAAAGAATGAACCACAGGTTAGGCCATTGTTTAAGGATGGAGCCTGAAAGCATAGAGGCTCTAACCAAGGACAAATCAGTTGAGAATGCCTTCAAGAAGGCAGGATATTGGAAATTCTGTGAAAAGTTGCAAGGATTTCATCATCAAGTGAAAAAAGAGTTTGCTCTTCATTTCGTAGGTTCAAATACAAAAGTTGGACTCTTAAAATTGAAAATTTCCCCTGAGATCATATCATTAGTCACAAAGATTCCAAGGGGAGAAGAAACATGGTTCAAAAATTTCAGGTTTGAGATGGAACCCTGTAAAATATTTCTAAAGCCAGGGTTTGAAGAGACAGATTTAACTAAAGCAGTGCTAAGAAGCTACATCAAGAACACCTATGCCAACTTGCTCTACAACATTCAAAGGTATTTCACCTGTGAGGGAAGATACCATAAAGTGTATTCTTATCATTTAAAACTCTTGTTGCATTTTACTAGAATGATTTCTTTGGATTTACCTTTCTTCTTGTTTCGAAGTTTAGCTAAAATGGTAGATAAAGTGCAAATGAAAGCTCAATACTGTGAAACTTAACTTTTCCATCATGGTCTAGTTAAATTGATAGTTTTACATGAACTTAAGAGGATAAATAGAGAATGGTCTACATTCTTGTTTTTGTGTGGATTTGGGGTGGAAACACAAGGAACAGGTGTTAGTCCTAAGACTAAAGAAAAGTCACCATAAGAAATCAGTGACCTTGAAGAGACAAGATCAAAAATATTTGTCAAATTGAAACCCAGAAAGCAAGTGAAGGAGCCAGAGATAAAAACATCAGTGATCATTCAAGAGACTCCTCAACGTGCACAAAAGAAGACAACTAAAGTTAAAAAAATAGTACAGGAACAATAAACCAGCAAATCAGCCCAGAAAAGATTGACAAGAAGTCAAATAGCAAAGGAAAGGGGAAAAAATGTTGTTTCAAAAGAAAATCCAGTTTTAAAGGGTAATTTGAATGATATTTTACAGGCTATTGATATTGAAGAATCTCCTTTAGTTCAGGCAGACTTTATAAGATTGGATGAAGGGAAATCTAAGAAGATGAAATCTTCCAAAAAGCTGGATTTTGATGATGAAATTTCAGATTTTGTGTTCAAGCCCAGAAGGCCTTTAACTAGGAAATAAAAAAGGTTGCAAGAGCTGGATATGGAGTTAGATAAAGAAGGGGAAGTTTCAAATGTTTATGAAGAACCCATAGACCTATCATCACCAATGCTTGAAGGTGACAGAAACAGAGTTTTCAACACTCATAGAGAAAAGAGCAGTTATGAAGAAATTAAAGAAAAGTTGTGACTAGCTAATCTTGAAATTGCTAAGCTTAAGAAGAAAGCAAGAAGGCATGCTGTTGAGAAGACAAACTTCAAAAGAATAAGGGCTCTGTGGGAGGTTGAAAGAGTTTCCAAAACTGAAACAGTCAGTAGTGAAGCTTAGTACTTTACCTAGACTGTCCCTGCAATCAAAGAGGCAAGATTTATGAGAATGATAAATGTTAAATTGAGGGCAACCAACAGGAGACTGAAGAGGCAGATTGAAGATCTTGAAATTCAATTAACAAAGTCTGAAGGTCAGTTACAACAGAGATAGAACAATATCAGTAAGTGATAAATCCTTAACACAATCTTGTTTTTGGGGAAGGACATCACTTTTTGAGGACATTTCAAAGTTGAATTATTTTGATTTTTAAGGTCCATAGACATCATGG
Source organism: Pinus albicaulis (assembly GCA_034641835.2). Classification (NCBI taxonomy): domain Eukaryota; kingdom Viridiplantae; phylum Streptophyta; class Pinopsida; order Pinales; family Pinaceae; genus Pinus; species Pinus albicaulis. The sequence continues at coordinate 268,068 of JAXQQM020092249.1, read as the reverse complement.
AAACCATTAAAAGGTGCAAATATTCTTAAAGTCTGAGAAATGTGAAAAAAACTATGTAAAAAAGACATACACGACAGTTTCGTAGTGCGCTACAAAACTGCTGTAGGTGCATTTTGAATATTTTATAAGGGTTTTGAGAGGTAAAAACATTTGGTTTCCAAATTTTGTTGTTGCTGGTGGATGGAAAAGGCTCACATATGAAATTTCATGTGTTAAAGCAAAATAAAGTGGATGGTTGAGATATATTTACAAAGATACAAATTCTGCTCTACGAAAATAGCTGCTATTTTCGTAGCGCAGTGATATCATCTCTCTTTAAAAATTTTCAAAGGCATAGTTTTTGTATAGGTGGAAAGGCATGTTTCCATGGAAATGATAACACATGCCATTTATCTTAAAAAGTCAACATTGCCAGCAAAAGGTTTCAAAGATCATTAATGAAGGTAAAAGCTAAATTACAGGAAACATGTTCCCTGTTTTGTAGGGCAAATAAGACATGAACCAGCATGATTGCATAACAAGATTAGAGGCATCATCAAGGTTGAAGACATGGAGGAACAACTGTCAAAGATATTATTTAAGTCTTAGATAAGGTTTTTTAGACATAATAAGGAGTTTTACTCCTATTTGTATTAGGACTTCTAGAAGAGACAATTAACTGTCAGATGTAATTAAGAGTCTATTTTAGGAGCAGATATATATATATATATATATATATATATATATATATATATATATATATATATATATATATATAAGACAATATTTATCATACAAAATGGGACAGTTATTCGTATCCCTTAGTCTTTCAATTGGGACACTATGTCCATTACATTAAACAAAATGTCTAATTTCATAGACATATTTCAAAAAATAAAACGCCTTGCTTTTATATCCCAACATAGTGATCATTATTCTTCTCTTGAATTGTTGTCACTGCTAGAGCTACTTCCATGACTTGGGTCATTTTCAGGAATGTTTTGTTCACAACGTTGATTGTTTTCTTCTTCTTCACCTTCCATCTACAAATATAAAATAAACTGAAATGAGTGTATATACATTGGTGAGAATAATGAAAATTGAAATATTAAATAATATACATCAATGTAAATCGAAAAGAAAAATGACGTACCATAGCAGCAATTGACTCATTAACTATACACATTCTTTCAAAACCATGTACCATGCCATCTTTCAAAATTTCATCTGTTGGCACAGTTCCATACTTTGTTTCCTGCAAGTTTTATACCCTATAACAAATCATATATTTAATATAAAAGATGTTTTTGTTCTATTAATTATAGACGAAGCTAAGTAAAACAAGATCGATATATGCTTCCAAATTCCATAATTAAATTCTGATATGCCAACGTATACTCACAACCCATATTTAACCCAATTTCAATCAATTCGTCTAATGGTTCTTCTTTGTATGTTAGCACCTGTTTGAAGACATTCAATGATGATTTTTGTAAAACAACCTAAAAAACACAAAAAAGAAATCTAGTTAAGTTGTTATAAGGAAGTAACAATTACTCACAAACTTAGAGATCAACCCTTTTCTTCCTTGTCGTCCTATTTTATGTGCTAAATGGATTCCATTCTCTTTTCTTTTATGCAAGAAAATTCTTGAAAATTAATATTTAATGCTAAATTGTTTATTTATTGTACCTAATGATCGAAAAATTCAATGATTACATATTACATTTGAAACACGTTGTTGTTGAGATGGCTCCTCTCGTGATGCAATTTTGTCCATTTCTTTGACCATCTCCTTGTACACCTTTTTGGACATTCCTAGTGGCATATTTTTGATATCAACTCGTTCATCTTTTGAGATTTTCATAATATTCCTGAAAATGTAACATGCCAATAAAATATTTAATTTTTATATTGATATATGAAAAGTAAATATAACAAAAGTGATTTTTATAAATAATTCTAGACAAACTTTTAAAGGAATATTACTTTTTCATTCCTTCTTTTTTGTTGTTGTACGTTTTTTCTATTAAAAGTCTGACATGTCTCATTGATCAATTCTCTAGAAACTCTTCTTGTAGTTTAGATAAAATTTGGTTCTTGGAATCATTGGATTGATTTTTGTATTCTAAGTGGAAATAACATCTATACATTCGTTCCACTAGATCCCTCAAACTTTTGTAAAAGATTTCCCCCCTTTCGTTAACTTCCAGTGCCACTCCAGATGAGCTAAGGAGCAATTCATTTTCATTTGCATGTTCTATTTTTTTTCTTTTCTTATAAAAACATTCCTTTTCAGAGTTGTTGGTCCTTGTAGAAAATTAAATAGATGTGAATTAGTAGACTATTTGACACGTGTTATCTAATAATTTTAAGTATATTATTAATGATAATTAAAAAAAAAAACTCATATTAGATCAATAGTATTTTTTCATCCTCCTGATTCATTCTTTTGCAATTTTTCCATTAAAATTTTATGCTCTTATGGTCCTAGATAACAAATAATCATATCGAGCTTCGTCATTTTGTGGCTTTGCATGATACATAATAAAAATTACATATTAGTTAAACTTACATGTAGTTCAAAAATAATAGTTTTTATAAATAATTTACAAAGAACTTGCCTTTTTTGCTTTTCTTGATGTGTTAACAGTATTTTTGTTACTTGATCTCTTATCAGTCATTTCTTTATCAATCTGAAACTTGTACCATATCATTCATTAATATATTTATAAATAAATTCTCAACTTTTCGGGTAGAAAATAAATCTCAAGACACTGGTGCGCCTTTCATGAGGTACGCACCGTAGCCGGTGCATGGGGATATTAAAAATACACCGCAAAAAAATATATAATAGACTGTATGGTGCATTGGTTATTATAAACACACCGCAAAAATAGTGTAATAGACCGTACGGTGCGTGGGGTATTATAAATGCACCACAAAAACAATGTAATACACTGTATGGTGATATCCTCGTTCAATGGAGCACCGGTGCTCTATTTCAGATATGGCACACGGATTTAGAAAAAATGTTTTCAATTTTTTTACTACACAGTACTTGCGTGGTGCACTATATAATACAACGCACTGGTGCGGTAGCGTACGCAGGGTGCACCGATAAAGAAAAATCTATTTTTTCCAAAAATTCATGCAATGGCCGAATGGATTGGGATCCGACTATGCAAGTCGTCCCGTGGGTTGGACGTCAATCTAAAATGAAAAACCCTAATTACGAAATCACGGAAACAGAGAGAAGAAAGGGAAAAAACAAAAAAAATGAAGGGTTTACGGTAAAAATAGATAAAACTACAGAAAAAGTAAAAAAACTGCAGAAAAAAGTAAAAAAAAAAATCAAATTTAATCACGAAATAGTTTTAAATTCTATGATACAGGGTTTGAATCACCAGAGGTTTGGTTTCTGATTGTATGAATACTTCTGTTCGAATGTATTTCACTGCTCCATAGTGCCCTCATGCTCTCTTGCTGCAGGTCTGTCTCCTACAAATATCTGGCTGAAAATTTTAGCAAAATACTGAAATAATGAAAATTGTTTAGTATTTAAATAATTATTTTATGAAATTAGATTTTTGAAAATATTTTACCGCACAATTTTCAAATTTCTGCTTTTTTTTTCACTTAAAGAAAATAGAGTCACGTTTTTTTATTTGCGTTTATTCGTTACCGGTGCAGAAGAGTTGTGAAGCACCAATGCGTCTTCGTAATATGATGCACTGGTGCGTGTTATGATGATAAGTGCACCGAACTGTATAAAGTTCTTTTTTTTTGTATGTAAGATCATAATAAAATAATGATAAGTCTAAAGTACATGAATTTATTTTCATTGTTTTTTAAACTTTATTATGTTACAAAAATTTGTATTATTCTACATTTGTTATTTTACAATTATTTGCAAATTTACAAATTTAAATATTCTAATAAAATCATTTCACATTATTGCAATTAAAATTTTCACATTAATAGAATTAAAATTTTACAGATATTTTACATACAATTACAATTAAAATTAGAATTACAATTAGAATTACAATTTTACATTAATTTCACATACATGAATTACGATTAGAATTAGAATTAAAATTTTAATTTTACATACAATTACATTTACAATTTTACATAGAATTACATTTACAATTGAAATTACAATTTTACAAATATTTTACATACAATTCAATTAAAATTACAATTACAATTTTAGAATTTTACATAGAATTACATTTACGATTACAATTACAATTTTACAAATAATTTACATACAATTCAATTAAAATTACAATTACAAATACAATTACAATTTTAGAATTTTACATACAATTAGAATTAGAATTACAATTTTACAAATTTTCATATATATAATTACAATCATTTCACAATAAATTAAATATTACAATTACAATTAAAATTTTACATTAATAAATATTTTACATACAATTACAGTTAAAATTACAATTAATACAAATACAAATACAATTTTACAATTTTACATACAATTAAAATTTAAATTTCAATTACATTCACAACATAATATTTAATAAATATCATGTTCATTTAATGTTAAATTAATTAATAAACATCATCACGATCATGATAACCATCGTACAAACATCATATTCGACTAAAAAATACATTCAAACATCAAATTAACATTATATATTAACATCATCACAACACAAACATAAAATATACATCTCATGTCAAATAACTCATGCTATCACATATACACATCTATATGCAAGCTAAACATTAAATGAACATATCTAACATGACCTAACAATATGCGCCACATCATGATGATCACCAACATGTAAATTAAGTACAACTACAACATGAACATAAAATACATGGACCATATATATATATATATAACTGAATATTGTTAAAAATATACAACTGTAATTTAAATGTCATGGATTAGCTGATGGTAGTATAACAACATCAATAGAAGTACAAGTGGAGGCCTTATAAGTAAAGGGTGCAGCCTCAACGGTCGATGGTCGAGCCTGCTCATGATCATGATCACTAGTACTGATGGAAGCATCAGCTCGTGGTAGTACAACATCAATATAAGCAGTGGTAGTGGAGGCATGCTCAGTCAATAGTGTAGTCTCGACAATCAATGGTCCAGGCGCCTGCTCATGATCATGATTAGTATTGATGGATGCTACAGGCTGCTGACTGGACGTGGCCGATGGTCCAACCTCATCTCCATGATGACTGCTTCTAGATGCTGCTAGTGGAGCCTCATGCTCATCAGGCGTGGCGCGAGGTGAACGATCATGATCGCGGACTGTCCATCACATGCCATTTCTCGACTATGCCTATATATATGGACAGTCCTCCTTAGTCACGTAACAGCTGTCGTAGCTCCTATGACATGCCACATCAGGCCGTACATGTCACGCGGCATGCCTCTCCACATCTGTAGCAGCCTATCATTGGCCTGTGTCTCTTTATAATGAGTGGGCCTGATGCCCACATCAAAAATCAATGCACAGAGTTGGTTTCCCAACTCCATCCTATATATAGTCTCACGTCGACCGTGCCTAGCAAGAGGTGGTACCGGGGCACCATGAGCAGAAGCATGTCTCTCTGCTGCACTGGCATCATCCTGATCATGATCATCCTTGACATCGGCCATGTCCTGATCATCATCAGGATCCACACCTAGATCATGTGGTGGATCTAACATCTCCTTGCCATCAAAAGAGCCAATGTCTGCAAAATATATACAAGTACACAACAATAATTAGACAATTTCATTACACAATTTAATAAAAACAAGTTAAAGAACATGTTAGAATAAATATAAATAAAACAGTAATATTAAATCTATCATCTGACGACTCATCATTTGTGAAGAGGATGTTGGGACACCCTCGCCAATCTAATCCAGCATAAGGACATGGGACCATAATGAGTGGATGAAGCCTGTCAACACTGGCTAGTAAGTCTAGTGCATCATGCGATATCCTGGCTAAAAACATAGTGTCTCCCCTCTTGGGCACAATCTGCGCCCACATGTGCATCTAGGCCTCAAACATCGGCCTACGAGGCTGTCGAACAAAACTGGGTCTCATCTCTAGAAACCTCTCAAAAATAAAAAAAAACAGCTCTGAAGCAAAAGGGAGGTTGACCCTCCCTTGTGCATGAGCATGACATCTATCTAAGGCCATCCAAAACTGCCGCAAAAAAATGGCAGACCACCTGACAAGTCGTGGCTGCTATACTGAAGAATCAACATAATATAAAAGCGAGCAACTAATGCGTTGCACCTCACTGGTGTTGTGCGAAATGGTCAAAATGATAAGTGAGAGGCATTGCACGTCCTGTCTACCAAATGCACCTATACGTAACTGACCTCCAGGTACCTGAAACTCTGAAGGAGATAGTGCATGTGCTCCAATGTATCTCTGGGAGTAAACTAACTGACTCTCTGCTACACAACCAGCTGGCACATCTGGGAATGAGAGAAAATCCAACCCTCTCCTCAATAGTCCTGTAATAAAATAAATATCCTCCTTAGTGGGTGTGTACCACTGGTTAGGACCAACCTGGAAATCCTATCGGTGGGCATTCCACCTATGGATAAGATATCTCAAAAACACACTATGGGCCTTTAGGGAAGTAACCTCCTCATAGAACTTGAGGAGGCCTACCTGCCTAAGGATCCCCTAGGTATCTGCTATAATAGGGTGAGGGTATGCATCTCTCTCCCTCTCTCGGGCCTCCCATTGGTGAATCATGTCATACTGTTCAGCATGTTGTTACTGATGTTCCTCCTCTTCTCTCTGAATCATTAACATATTAAATATTTTTTTTTATTAAAACAAACATGTATTTAGGAATATATATATATATATATTGAAAGAAAAACAAACAGACCAGTCGGTGCACCACAAAAATAGTCACGCACCGGTGGTGGTGCGGCTTAAGTTTGTAGCGCACAGGTGCTGGTGCCCCTAATGAAATACAACGCACTGGCCTCGGTGCAGTTGTCTATTTTTCAAGCACTATTGACTATATCTAAGTTCAGAATAGCGGTGCGCTGACTGAAATATACACCCCAGAGCGTATATTTGTGTCAGCGCACCGACTTCATGACAATTACATATTCGACGGTGCAGTCTTTTACCCGGCCGCACTGTTGACCTTCTTGAAATGTAGAATGCGGTGTGCTGACATACACTGAGGCGGATAATTTCGTCAACGCACCACACTGGGATTCCCATGGTCAACGGTGCGCCTGGCTAAATGAGCGCACCACTTTTTTTTTTTTTTTTAATTTAAAATCATGCGGGGCGCCTTTCAAAACCACCCCAAAAATGGTGTGGATACTGTTAGCACCAGCGGCGGTGCGGCTTGTAAATTTTATAGGCAGCAACGCTATCCGGTGCGAGCCGAACAGCTCAAGCACATCGCGCACAATTTTTTTTTCTTTTTTAATGGTTATTTTTAATGTTATTTCAAATTCTAATCTGCTAAAAGGATTAACTATGGAAAAACTAGAAAATACCTGTACATTTTGTTGTGGAGGAGGCATTTTGGTTGTAAAATTTGCAAAAGAAATTTTGACCACCGTTTGTCAAAATGCAAGCTGGAGATTGGTGGCCAATGCAGAGTAGCAGTGCGTGTCATGGGTGCAGTGAGAGCACCGATGTCAGCGCGGCTCAGAGAAGGGGAAATGGCACCGATGCTCGAGAGCTCTGGAGCACTAAGGAAAGTGAAAAATGTGGTTTTTTGGCCGTAATTTTTTTTTTTTATTTAACCCTGTTTCGGTGCGTGGGGTTTTATAGGTGCACCAATATGCTTGCTTAAAACCACACTGGCCGGTGTCAGATTTGGCGCCTTGTTAATAATGCACTGGGGCGGTTCCCTAACACCAGACTAGGATGTTTCAGTTTTGGCGTGATGTTTTGATGATGCACCAGGGCATAATATTCGTAAAGCACCAATGCGGAATAGTCTTAAAGCACCAGTTTTTTGGCCTTAATTTTTTTTATTATTATTTAACTCTATTTCAGTGTGTGAGTTTTATAGGCACACCAGTGCTCTTGGCCAAGTACGCACCAGCACATTTCTGTTTTGGAACGTTGTTTTATGATGCACCGGCACGAAAGAGTACTGAAGCACCGGTGCGTGACTATAATAGGACGCTCTGGGTGGGTGTGTATGTCGCACACACTGTCCGGTGTGCAAATGTTTTGTGCACACCGGTGCATTCTATGGTAGAGTGCGCACCAGTAATTGATAGCTTAGGAGCACTGGAAAATAAAAAATCTAGGTTTTTTGCCACAATATATATATATTTTTAATTTAACCCTTTATCGATGCACGTGGTTTATAGGTGCACCCGTTCTGTTTCTTACAAACGCACCGGTTGGTTTTTTTTTTGGCGCGTTGTTTTATGATGCACCAGTGCGGTTTCTTTCTACCGCACCGGGTGGTTTCAGTTTTTCTGCGGTGTTTTATAATGCACCAGCGTGGAAGAGTTGTGACGCACCGATGCTTTAGAATAATAAGACGCATCGGGTGGGTGTGTACAGAGTGCATGGTGTCCAATGTGCCAATGTTTTTGTGCACACTGGTGCTTTCGGTATTCCAAAGCACCGAGGCAATTAATGATAAGTGCACCGAGTGGAAAACATCCGCAAAACCCTCCGCCCGCCAACCTCCTCTAGTAACCTCTAATAGAAACGAATGTATGGGGTTCCTCAAAAACATCTGTTAGAGGGTATTTTCCTTGTAGTGTAAATAGTGTGATTCTCATCCTCAAGGTTGCCTGAATCAGGGGCGAGAGGAGGCTACAACAAACTCTTAAAAGACTCTTTATATGCTGGATTTTTCAATAATTCCAGGAGTGGAACTGGAATTTTGATTTTATTCAATTTATATTTGAAACTGAAATAAATTGGAACTAATTCCTTATTTTCTGCAGTAATTTTAACAATTGGGGCAAAATTTTGAGGTGGAGGAACCTCATTTACCTTGGCCTTTTGTTCAGCAGCTTGTTTATCTGAATCTGATTTTTGTTGAGCCTGTTGAACAAGACCTTTTGACCTCAAAGGGTAATTTCTATTTTGAACTTCTTGTTGTTTTTTATCATTATGTGCACAAATTTGAGCATTGATATCATCATAAAACAAACAAATTCTTGATCTATCTTCATATTCTTGCATTGTTAAACATGTTGACTGTGAAGTTTCTCCCACATGGTTTATTTCTTCATTTTCTTCTTCATTTCCTTGTTGTTCTTCTTCAGCAAAATTATTCAAAGGAGGTTGAACATTTTGATCATCATCATTCCTCCTTGGGTGCTGTAGGATTTGTTGAGGCTGAAAAGGCCTCCTGAAGGGAGCCTTATTTCTATTAGCTTCGTTTTGATTGGCTCTCGTAGCTGGTTTATTTTCTACCTCTAATTTTGGCATCTTAGAGGCAAGTTCCTTGATAAAATTGGACATTTGATTGATCTTTTGTTCTGCTAAAAGAGACTTGGAAGAAGAAGTATTTTCTTCTTTCATCTTATTTTTTTCTTTTCTCGCCTTTTCTTCCTCCATTTTTAATTTATTAGAAGCCATGAGATTAAACTGCACTCCAATTTCAGCCTCTTGCATAGTTGTCAATGTTTGTGCTTTTTTAGCCCTCAACCATAAGGAAAACTCATAATCTAAAGAATTTGCAAAATTTGTCATAGATGTGGTTTCAGTAGGTTTAATTTCTTCAGGAAATTTATGATAAATCTTATTAAACCACTTAGTAAAATCAACTAATGACTCATCTAATTTCTTCTTCAGAGTTTCAAATTCTGTAAGATAATAGAAATAGTCTTTCCTATCAACCCAATGCTTCATAAATATCTCTTCTAATTCATCAATTCCTGTAATTGAATTTGGATCCAAACTTCTAAACCATTTTTGAGCTTCACCATCCAAGCTCTGAACAAAGAGTCTTGACCAGAAATCTTCATGTTCAATATTCTGATTGTCAGCATAACTATAGAAAGCCACTAAATGTTCCTCACCAGAAACTCCTTCTCCCTCCCTAGTGTATTTTGGAAGATATTTTAAGTAATATCCTTAGGGAAGTGCATGCATGTGTTGAGGGAGAACAAACAATGCATATCTCACAGCCACTATTTGCTGCATCCTTGTAAGGGCAGGCTGAGCCATACTTTGTTGATGTACAATTAGAGTGGTCTTAAAGAATTTCTTAATCATTAAATCACAATTTTGGGGCAATTATTCAACTTAACTAGGCTATGTTCAAAGTGGGGAGAAAAATTGGTTGAAAAATAACACTGTTATAGGGTTGTTATAAGAGGTGCTACGGAAGGGCCTGCATTGCTACAGGAGGGGGGGCGAGAGAAATTTAAGGATGGAAATGGTATCTTGGACATGGAAGCAGGAAGAGGAAGGTAGAAGGTGTTGGATGAAGGTTGTGGGATCCCCTTGGATAAGCCTAGTATCCCTCGGGGGTCTATCTTGCACCCAAGTTGATGCCCACAATGTCCTTTATTGCCTTGACAAGGTGACTTTGGAGACAGAGGTTGGAAGTAGTGTGAGGTACCTTGGAAGAGGATGGAAAGGTATAGGTGAATTTGGGAAGGTATTCCTGCCCTTGCAGATCAACACAGTCCCTAAATCTAGCCAAATACATGCATCAAGTGACCAATAACACAATGAAGTGAATTCATGGAAAAGATGAGTTGAATTGATTAAAATATATTCTATCCACAACACTAATTTTATTTCTAAACTAATAATAAATCCTAAGTTGCAAAGAATAAACATGAAAAAGGATTATAACTAACATCTATCCATTTCCAATAAATCATAAACACATTTTTTTGGACTGATATTGTAAATCTTTCCAATCACTCTTCCCACAAGAGAGGTGATAGGCAAGCCTGCAATCACAAGTTTTTATAGCTTAAAATATATTTAAACAAGATAAAGACATGAAATTAGTGGAAAGAAGAGAAAGAAAGAAGTACAGAAGAGGGACTAAAGCCTCTGGGTTGGGCTTAAACCCAAGGGTTTCAACCCTCTAAAAATAACTCAGATGCAGGTCAATGGAAAACTTCTCATTAACATAAAATAGTAGTCTCATACATAATATGAAAGTGAAGAATAACAATGCCAAACACTAGGCACAATAGCTACTTTTAGCTGAAACAAAAACTCAAATCATAATGAGACTTTCAGCTCGTTTATTTATACAAAAAAATAGTTGATGGCATCTCCCTTTAAAATAGGAGTGATTCCCTCCAAGATCTCAAGAATTGTGGATCTAGTCCTCCTTGATCTTCACATGTACTTGGAGTCCCTCGGCTGCCAGTGAATTTGAGCCATGAGTGAGGATCCTATGATCCTAATATGACTTAGAGAGCTAAGGAGGTGGAAAATACCCCTATATCCTTTCTTGGTTGTCTCCATCAAGCCCCTGCATAATAAATGCCTAAAAAATGCTTCTTTTTTCGGCAATTCAATTACATTAGGCCACACAATATGAAAAACACCTTTTAGTCTTCTTAATAAGCATATTATGACTAAAATTGTGAATTAATGTGAGAAAATGATAGTTTTAAGGGCTGTAGGATAGCATGGTGAACTTGAAAATATACCTATAAATGGGACCCATCACTAACATTGGACAATAATAGATAGTACAGGTTCAGGGGGAGATGCAATTATGAAAGTTCAACATTTTACTTTCCATACATAGATCACATGAAGCACAATCACGTATATACACAAGTTTTGATAAATCCAGTCATGTATATTTATCAATGATGAATAAACAGTGAAATAGTTTTAGGGGGAGCCTCTCATATTCTTTGATCGGATTATTATTGGCTTTCTGGTTCTAATATTAGTTTGTTGCAGATTGGTGGTGATGTATGTATGATTCTTAATGAGGTTATGAGTTTTTGCAAATCTTATGCTATTTATATTGATGAAATGATTCCTTTATGCACTTTATAAGTTCAATATGATTAGATTTGATAGTTGGGATAGGTTCAGGGGGGGCATCTGTTATTCTTCCAATACTGCATTGTTGGCATTGTGGTTCCTTATTGCATGATGGTGTTTTGGATTGTTCACTCTTTTTTGAAGTTGATGAGAATATATATGCTAATCATTAGTTATCTATAAGGAATGTATTGATGAACTTATCGTTGATGTTTATATGTTACTTGAGTTGCATTGGATAAAACGGATGTATAGTCCACTCACTACTTGTTGAAATTTATATGTTGTTGTCATTATGTCATCAATGATGCATGTGGTGAAGTTATGGATGATGCTTATATGTTTCTTGAGCTACATTTGGAAAATTTGTTACATATGTTAGGATCATTAAATATGTTAGTTGATGATGTTGTTGATCAGATATGTGATGACTGAAGGATCTCTTTGTTTGAACACATGTTGTTGATGCATGTATATGTTACCTATATGTTACATATGATGATGTGTATGCTTATTGAGGATTGTGGCTCTTATTATGTGTGAAGAGAGAGCATGCTGACCTTGATGATATGAGGTAAAGGGGATGAGTTGCTGACAAAATTTTACTGCACTATCTTATGCTTCTATTACAATGGCTTGGTGATTCTAGGAAGCATTTCATATTTGGTTGCATTTTGATGATGCTGGAAAGATTGATGCTACATTTATATATATTACATAGCTTCTTGATGATGAAGATGTTCATGCAGCTACTTTTTTGTTGTGATCATATGTTTATGTTGCATAGTCCTATATGATGAATGGTGGATGCTGATGACTAATATGGTTTTTCTACCTCATTATTGAGGTCCCTGGTTTTGGTTATAAGTTCCATATATATCTATATATATATATATATATATATATATATATATATATATATATATATATATATATTGATGTAAAATGTCATGTAAATACCCATGTTGTATTCATTGTAATATTTAGTCATTAGGATCAGGTCATGGTATGTAATCCCTTTTTGGGACATTGATGTAAAATTTGGGTCAAACATGTAACCCCATTATGTTGGGTGATTGATGTAATGGTTCATGAGTCCTTGGTTATAGGAAAGGTAATATTTGGTTGAGTCATAGAGTCATGTACTTCATCGAATATATTCAAGAAATTTCAACATATGATCAGGGGATCATGATAAGTATACAACTTTCATATGAAGAAAATAAGACCTACAATGATCCACTCTACAAAGGGGAAGAGAAGCCTTCGTTCAACATTTTTCAACCCTTTTCCCTTGATTTCAAAGGGGGAGAGAAGCTTGGTGTTTGAAGAATAATTCTTGGAGCGAATGTTGGTGTGTTTAGAGATGTGTTTGCAGGTATTTATAGGTGGTGACAAAACACCAAAGTGGTTTCCATCAAGTCCAAAGGGTGATATTGTTGGCATTATGGATAATGTTTTGTCCTTGATGGCAACCTACTTGATAAATATGAAAACATTATGATAGCAATATGATTATGTAGAGTGATACAGATGCTACAGGTGATATGGAAAAAAATAATTCGAGTTCAGAGATATATGGATGGTAAAGGGAAAGTTTGAGAAAGTATACGCGGGTCCTGAGAAGTAAGGTCACGTACATAGCTAGATATCATGAAGAAAAATCACGTACATAATCCGCACCATGGTAATTTGAATACAAAGGGTATTTACCATGGCATTGGCCCATAGCAATGGGTGCGATAATTATTATTTTATCCCGTCAAAGAATACCAATGACATTAGTAAGGGATTGGCCTAAGATATTGGCTAAGGCTAAATCCATATAAGGAGATGCGTATCGAAGTGTTGAGTGTGCAAGTTGTGGGTTATTCATGTGTAATATGATCTGAAACAAGGATGCACCAGAGAGAAAGGAGATGGATCAGATATGATATATCTAAAATTATAGTGAAGACTAATGAATTAGCTTGCTTGATATGTTTATTCTATAACTAAGAATTATAGATATGTGGTGATAATGATATCCTAATATGAATATGTGATAGTGAAGTTTGCACAATATGTGTTGTGGGTGCAGTGAAAGTATGGTTTAGTAATTTCATATCTGTATGCTATCTTGTTGCTGAAAGGTCACGTACATACACATATCATCTTCTAGGTAATCACGTATATATTATGCGAAAATATTTCAGTATGTTCAAAATCTGTATATGGGTGTCATCCATGGTTTTCATGTACATACATTGATATGTTGCGTGGAAGTCATGTATTTATTCTAGGGTTTTGCAGTATGGCTTGTTGATGGCATTTGATCACTTCTGTTATGTTTGTTGTTGTATGTTGATGATGTAGCTATCATGATAATCTCTATTTGACAATATTGATTGGGTTGATTGGTTATGGAATGGAAATTTGATTAGTGATGATGCTACTCTGTGGTGATCTGTAATTGGTTCAATGATCTATGATTGATTCAATACATGATTTTGTGGTTTTTTTAGTAATATAATGATTCAAATTCAGTTATTATTAATTTGATATTTGTATGAAGGTAAGATACAGAATAAGCACACACATACATGATAATTCTTCATAATAGTAGCATACACATTCTGACATATGTTTGATGAGGGTTTGTAAGAACAACACTGAGTTTCTGTATAATATATGGTTTGGTATATTAATGAATGGTTGGTATGATCTGATATTTTATATATGTTATAGATTGGTTTTATCTAGTTGAAATGGTTGATTGATATTCTATGATTAATTTTATGATCAATGATTCAGTTGGTTCATTGTTTGGTTTCAAAATTGTTACCTGGTATTGGGCTTAATATTGGAAGTGGGTCTAGTCTGAAAATATGATGAAAGGTGGCCTACAAGTTTTATGGTTTGATTCAATTGGATCCAATATGAAATATTATGAAACGTGGTTCACATAAGTGTTGAGGGTTGGAGCCTTCAGTGAGTGAGTCGAAGCTTCCGTCCAGTAGTATCTAGTAAATTTGTTCAGGGGGTTTGGAGCTCCCTTCTGGTGGGTGTCGATAAATGAGACCAGTGGGTTGTAGCTCCCTTCCAGTGGGTGCTGGAGAATGAGAGAAGGTTGTATCCTTCTACAGGTAGGTTCCAGTGTGTTGATAAGAGTCTACGCTAGTACAAGAATGTAAGATGTTTTCCTTTATAATAAAATAAGAAGACAAAGACAATGACAATGGTGTTTTTCTCCCACATTAGGTGGTGTTCATGTGTGTTGATGATTTATCTGCTCTTTACTACTCATGGTTTCTTCTTAATGAAAGAATAATGAAATAATGATGAATTGGTTAAGGATGAAAAATTAATGAAATAAATTATAAATAGTTATCTAGATATATGTGGATTGTATTTAGCACAACAATGTACATAAGTGGGTTTCCGGAATGACAATAGCATACATAAATAAGAATATGAAATGAAAATTTAAAGTGAGTTTAAAATTACAATTGATACCCTGCCCACCACCCCCCCCAATTATTTTTCCGAACAATTATGAATATTTCTGTTGTTGAGAATCAATTCCAAGAAGAAAAGAAGATATTGGATAAAAATAACAAAGAAATCAAGCTCCTGAGAAGATAAGGAATATGAGAGTCCTATTTACTTCATAAAATGGAGCTAATAGAAGTTGGTAAATAGAAAAAGGAATTGGTGAAAAATTGTATGTAGTCACCCAAGAGGCTCAATCGTACAAATATCAAGTCATGCTATTAAAATGAAAAGTAGGTTATATGAAAGCTAAAGAAAATGGAGAAACTATTTTAATATACACTCCAGTAGAAAATTTATAATTAGAACTATTGAAAGCATGAAAAATAATGATGGATTTAATAAACTAAGGAATTTATTAGCCAATAGAGATGAAGAATTGGTCTAAAAGTAGAGAGAAATCAAAGTGTTGAAAATGGCACCAAGAAAGACCCTAATTTAATTTTCCCTTGAATTAAATTATTATAAAATTGTAATTCTACAACACAAGACAAATTGAACGAGTTAACTAAGTTAGTTTAGTTAATTGGATTTGATGGCTTAACTTGAGTCATGTAGAGTGTCTCCTACTTTATAGCAGCCTAGGTTGAGTTTATTTTGATTTGTAATTAATTAATTCAGTAAAACTGAGTTAAAGTCAGTTAAAATAGTTCCAAATGTTGGAGGAACTAGTGGGATGTCAAGTGGTGGGGTGTGTACTCAATGATCAACCACTTAACTGATAAATCAACTATAAATAACTCATGAATATGTGATCTACGAGTTACATAGTTGAGATTGGAGTTCAAGGGAAGTGTACTATTAGTTGTATAATGATCCAAATTGTACAGGTGGTGCATGCTGTCAGAGGAAGGCCTATGATGTTTTGTGCAGTTATGGATGAGTAATTTCCCTAATTAATAAGGGATAATTCCAAAGGAATGAACACAAGGAAATAGGGACTTGGGAAGGCTTATATTTAGTTAAGTATTGACCAGGACTAGCTTGTAGAGTAGTGATAAAGAATGTGATAGTGCAGAGGTTTCTCGGGCTTGAGAACAACATTGTAATATTTTCATATTTTTCTGACTAACGAAAAATACAGATAGGAGGGGTTTTTAGTTATGGATTTCCCATAAAATTCATTTTGTAATGTGTGCTTGTATTCTTTCTCTTGTATGCTTCGTTATTTCACAATCGTTTAATTGTTTATGTTGCTGGAAAAGTAGATTCAAGTCTATTGTTTTAGTAAATTACAATTAACAGTTTGAATCTACAAGGAATTTATACATGGTATCAGAGCTGAAATCACAATAGAAGAGAAGAATTAGAAGTTGTCTTTGCAGGATGGAATTTACAGAATTAAATCTTCAGAGCTAGCAAGATGGCCTTCTACAGATTTAGACTCGAATATGTCCTTGAGGGTAGTTTGAATTAAATTTCTTGGAAGGACATGATGGAGGTAGTTTTGGAAGATAACGGGTTGAAGGAATTCATAGATACTTATATTCCTAAACCTCTAGCATCCAATGCTCAAGATCTAGTAAAATGGAATAAGTGTATTGCAAAAGCGAGGAGGATCACATTGGAAGGAGTTCAAGATCATATTTTCTTGAAACTCCATGAGAAGAAGAATCCATATGCAATGTGGCAAACCTTGATAGATTTGTTTCAAAACATCAGTGACCAAAACAAGCTGGCACTAAAGGAAAAGCTTCAGAAAATCAAGATGGAAAGAGTGACAAAATACCACAACACTTGAGAAAGTTCAATAAATGTCAGGATGAGCTTATGAGTGTTTTTATTACAGTTGTTGAAGATTATCTGTTCAAAATAGCACTTCTAGGCCTTCCCAAGAGTTGGCACAACTACCAAGATTTGGTAAATTGGAGGGAGAAGCTACCAAAATGGGAGCATTTTTGGTTAAACTTGGTACACGAAGAGATAAGGTAGAACACCAGAGATAGAACCTCATTCAAGAATTATGATGAGGAAAACAACGCCTAGGATGGAAAGGAAAATAAGGGGAAAGGGAAGAAATACCAATCCAAAGGAGATTTTGGTCAAGTAAGAAAGAAGAAAGACTTGTAGAATATTAAATGATTTCACTGTCATGAGTTGGGAAACTATGAAATGAAGTGTCTGCACATGAAGGTCAACAAGAAGCCCTCAGGAGGAGTGGCAGGTGAAGTTATAACTTCACAATTCGAGTTGGATTTCACCCTGATTGCATGCATGGTGACATCAGTGATGGGTAGTGTGTGGTATCTGGATAGTGGAACCTCATTCCATATGACAGGAAACAAATAATTTTTTAGCGACTTGGAGGAGAAGGAACTCCCGATGCACATCGATATGGGAGATGATGGAAGGTATAGTGGGACCAGTATTGACACTGTTACTTTTCATAGGGAGTCTAGTTCTCCTCTCACATTAAAGGATGTCATGTATGTTCCGAGTGTGGAGAATAATTTAGTTTCAGTTTCCATGTTGGAAGAATGTGGCTACGATGTGATATTTAGTAAAGGAAAGGATTTCCTTCGTCACATAGCCATAGGACAAGTGAAGTGGATCAGGGTTCAGGTGAAGAACCTCTACAAATTGGATGTATAAGACTGAATTTCTTTGAGCACGAAAACAGAGAAGGTGCAGAGCCGAGACATCGGTGAATTATGGAATAGGTGACTTGGCCATTTGCACCATGGATCTTTGAAGATCATGCAACATATTTATATGGGACTTCCCAAGGGTGCACTAGAGAAGATAGATACATGCAAAGGGTGTACATTAGGGAAATACACCAAAGCCACCTTTCATGATAAGGACAGTAGAGTGCAAGCGATCCTTGAAAGAGTTCACTCAGATGTGTGTGGACCTTTCTCGACAACCTCCATGGCCAAGAACATGTATTATGTTATATTTGTAGATGATTTATCACATAGGTGTTGGATATTGGTCATGTAGAAAAAATACCAGGCATTCTAAAAATTTTGTGAATTAAAAGAACTTGTTGAGAACTACATAGGAAGGAAAGTGAAGGCTCTCAGGAAATATAATGGTGGAGAATATGTGTCGAATTAGTTCAAGAACTTCTATGCATAAGAAGGAAATCGAATGGATTCGACAACACCCCATAACTGTTGAGCAGATAAATCCCCTCTGCAGACAGAGGCGATCCCTCTAGCCCTAGGGTGGGTCTAGCAACAAGGGAACACACTGAATTCCTAAATTCCTAGCTTGTAAATGAAATATGGATTGGAACATGTATCCTACCTCAGTCCAATGATTTTGTCGTGGCACGCGGCAACAATCCTTCGATCTTTGTCTTCACTCCTTACACTTCATTGGTGATGATTTCCATGTACCTGAACAAAGATCAAACAAATGCTAAAAACATACAAACACACACACACACACACACACACACACACACACACACACACACATATATATATACATATTCATCTATAGCTATTCAACTAATCAAGGAGATTTGAACGCTTCAAATATAAATGGAAACAAAGTTGGAACTAGAAAACCAATCATGTAATATTGATATATGAAAACGAAATTTACAACCTATGCCTTGACATTGTAGATATCATTCGACGGGTTCATTCAGGCACGTCTCAAGAATTCGTTCGTCGTTTGGCTCGATGAGGCAGTGAGTTTAAAATCTCTCTCACAATAATGGGGTCTTCTCTGCTCTCTTCAAAACACCAGATATATCTAATGATTGTTCAACTAACTGAATCAATGTGAGGAAGAAGAATTTATAGGACAGGAGGAGGAGGTTTGGGATCCACATAAGGTGGAGGAGAGGTCTATCCCTTTGGGGAGTTGCACATTTGTAGGAACTAATAGGCCAAAGGGAGAAACTTGACTTGATCCAATCAAATAAACAACCATGACTCTGCTCACGAAGCTGTTAAACCATAGAAGCTTAGTTTCTATTTTAAAAAACTTTCCAAAAGTAGCTCGACATGGGTGCTCTTCTGAGACAGAGGGGTGACTGGTGCGAGGCTCAGAGTAAATTTTTTCATGGGTGCGAGGACATAACTGCCACACAAAAGCATAGGTTTATAAGGGTCTGCTTGAGGAATGATCAACAGAGATTATATTCCTGACATGTCAAGGGGTGAAATGACATTTATGGTAATGTATGACAGTACACAGGGGTCACTGAAATGGTCCTCCAATGTTCAGGATGGGGATTGCAAGGACGATAAAAAAATACTGTGTAATAGTAACCCACAACAAAATGGGGTTGATGAGAGGAATAGCAGGAGTATTATTGGAGTTGCACATGCGATGTTGCATGATCAGTGCCTACCGTTACACTTGTGGGTTGAAGCATGCAACACAACGATATATGTGCAGAACATGAGTCCTCATCAGATTCTCAGGATGAGTACACCAAAAGAATATTTTTGAGGTAAGAAACCAAATGTGGCACACTTTAAGATATTTGGTTCATCAATTTACTGTCATGTTTCCAAGGATGCAAGGAAAAGTATAGAACTGATATTAGAGTTGGGCATATTTTTGGGGTGCAATGATACACCTCACAACTACGGGTGTACCTACCATCTCACAAGAGGACATTTGTTCGTAGAGATGTTAATTTTGATGAAGAGAAGGCCATGAGATATTCCCTTGATATGGAGCTTAAGTTGCATGTAGATGAGGATATTTTAGCTCCAAAGGAAGAACCTCAGGGTGTTGTGGAGTAGCCACAACTTGAGGATAAGCAAGTGGAAGCACCAACTCATGAAGAGAAATCCAGAGATGGAAGGAAGCACACCAGAGAGGTTAAACAATTTATGCATGATGCTATAGAGAATATGGAAGAAACCACATCACAACGTTTCCAGAGGAGGTCACCATCTTGTTACAATGGCTACATAGATATGATGAGCGAGAGTGTAGATACTAAGGCATCCTAATTCGAGGAAGTAGTGTAGAAACCAGTATGGGTTGATGCCATGGTAGAGGAATATGATTCCATTATCAGGAATAATGCTTGGGAAGTGGTCCCAAGGCTAGAGAACAAGTCAGTGGTAGGTTCCAAGTGGATCTACAAGGTGAAGCAAGAAGTATATGGGAGTGTCGAGAAACACAAGGCCATATTTGTGGAAAAGGGGTTCTTTCAGGTGGAGGGAATTCATTATGAGGATACCTTTTCTCCTGTAGCAAGGCACTCTTCAATCAAATAAATTCTAACACTTCTAGTGCAGATGGGATGGAAGATACATAAGGTGGATGTGAAGAAACCTTCCTCAATGGAATGATTAAGAAACAGGTGTACACAGAGAAGCCAGAAGGATTTGAGACCTTTGACAGATAGTCACATGTGTGCAGACTCAAGCGAGCGATGTATGGATATAAACAAGCACCCTATGCTTGGTACACCAAGATCAGAAGCTATTTCATCAGGTTGGGCTTCACCAAATGTGAGGTAGATGAAAACCTTTACCATATTGTTGTTGAAGGTAAATTTTTTATTATAGTAATATATGTCGATTATTTAATTCTAATAGGTGATGAGAAGCTGATAAAATATTGAAAAGAGGCTTTAGAAAGAGAATTCAAGATGAAAGACATGTGGCTCATGCATTATTTCCTTGGTTTGGAAATTTGGCAAGGAGATGGGGAACTGTTTGTCTAGGCAAGTATTCCAACGTGATACTGAAGAAGTTTCACATGGAGAGAAAAAAATCCATGGAGACTCCTATAGAAGGGAATTGGAGGAAGGAAGATGATACTTCAGGTGAAGTGGTGGAGGATACTATTTACAAGCAGCTTGTGGGTTGAATTATGTACTTGGTGAACACATGAATGAATATGTGTTATACAGTTAACTAGCTTAATGAAGAAATAGTTAATCCAACCAAAATCTATTGCAAGGAAACTAAACATGTGTTGAGATACCTCAGAGGACCCACTTAGTTTGGTATTTGGTACATACAGACAAAGGGAGTGAAGATGCAAGGCTTCAAAAATGCATATTGGGAAGGGAGTCCATGAGACAAGAAGAGCACATCAGGAGGAGTATTCAGTATTGGGTCAGTAAAAGTTTCTTGGTACAACAGGAAGAAAAGATCAATTGCACTCAATTCTGTAGA
The DNA here is from genome assembly GCA_034641835.2 of Pinus albicaulis. Taxonomy (NCBI): domain Eukaryota; kingdom Viridiplantae; phylum Streptophyta; class Pinopsida; order Pinales; family Pinaceae; genus Pinus; species Pinus albicaulis. Next base: position 246,464 of record JAXQQM020092249.1, on the reverse strand, counting down.
AGCAGAGTACATGGATGCTAGTCAAGCAACTTGTGAGTCATCTAGATTAGAAAGACATTTGTTGTGTTATTTGGTGAGCAAGTGGATCCCACAGTGATTTACTGTGATAGTCAGAGTTGTATGAAACTCTCCATGAATCTATTTTTTCATGATCATTCCAATCATATCGACATTCGGTATCACCATCTCAGATATTGTATGCATAGGTAGATCATGTTGCTAGAGTGCATTCCTATAGAGGAACATGATGTAGATATCTTGACTAAGGAATTTTCAAGAGGAAAATTCGAGTTCCATAGAGGTAGGATTAGGGTATCTGATAGTCCTTTTCTTGATGAGAGGGAGTGTTGAAAATGGCACCAAGAAAGATCCTAATTTAATTTCCCTTGAATCAAATTAGGAGAAAATTGTAATTCCACATCACAAGACAACTTGAAGGAGTTAAATAAGGTAGTTTTCCTTAGTTGGTTTACTTAATTCAAGTTGAGGGCCTAACTTGAGTCATGTAGAGTAACTCCTACTTTATACAAGCCTAGGCTGAGTTTATTTTGAGTTGTAAATAATTAATTTAGTAAAACTAAGTCAAATTCAGTTAAAATAGTTCCAACTATTGGAGGAACTAGTGGGATGTGTACTTCGTGATCAACCAGTTAACTAATAAATAAACCATAAATAACACATGCATGTGTGATCTATGAGTTACCCAGTTGAGATTTGAGTTCAAGGGAAATGCATTATTAGTTGTATAATCATCCAAATTGTACAGGTGGTGCATGTAGTAAGAGGAAGGCATATGATGGATTGCACAGTTATGGATGAGGAATTTCCCTAATTAATAGGGAATAATTACCAAGGAAACAATGTAAGGAAATAAGGACTTGGGCGGGTTTGTATTTGGTTAAGTATTGACTAGGACTAGCTTGTAGAGTAGTGAGATAAATTATGATAGTGCAATGGTTTCTCGGGCTTGAGAAAAGCACTGTAATCTTCTCATAATTTTTTATTACTAATGAAATATACAGATAGGAGGGGTTTTTAACTACAGCTTTCCCCTATAAATCATTGTGTAATGTGTGAATGAATTCTTTCTCTTGTATGCTTTTTGATTTCATGATCGTTTAATTGTTTGCACAATTGGTAGAGTAGATTCAAGTCTATTGTTTTAGTAAATTACAATTAGTAGCTTGAATCTACAAGGAATTTCTACACGAAGAATTAAATTAAGGAGCTAAGGATGGATAGAGGTCATATGATTAGGTGAAGCGATAGTTAGATACCATTAGTAAAAGGCATGGCTCTCGAGTCAATCTTAAGGTGACCTATCACACTATCTAGGATATGGTCACCAAGGATATGCTAAATGAGGATAATTGGGAGTAACTTACACTGTTACAGGAAAAATGGGTACTAGTCCTAGAGGGTATAAAAGAAGCAAGAAGCTCAAAAATAATACTATAGGAAAAGCCAAAACAGAGTCAGATATTGATGCAATTTATACCCACAAGGACTAGGTAGGATTTATCACTCCATGACAGGGCTTTCCTAGTATGAAAATGTAACATGATCTTCCAAAAGATAAAGCTCATAGAGGAAATGGAAAGGAAGGAAAGATAAATGTTGGACAAGGTAATGAAGATCATGGGAGATTTAAAACCATTATTCAAAGGAGGTTTTCCCAAGTTCATGGACATGAATGAGATCATTTCACAAAAGGAAGACTATGAAATTGGCTTGGAAGCATTCTAAAATGATCATATTGTGTTTGAGAAGGAAGGAGATGCAATGGTACCTAAGGACATCATCAAGTACTTTCTACCATCCTTCTACATTATGTTCAAGTTGAAAGAGATCTTTAATAGCTTGCATCCTTTGGAATATGATTCAATTACCGATTTGACAGTCTCCATTAAAACAACTTGAGACAACAAGTATCCTTTAACCAAATATTGGAGCCTGATCTTAGAATATATAACTACAACTAAAAAATGGTATCAGAAAGAATTAAAGAAGGTTTCAGTTCTAGCAGCGTCTACCTCTACCCATAAGGCACCATTATAATCAACTATAGGGACACAACACGCAACTCAAAAATCTACACATTCCTCTATTGAGTCACCCACATAGTTTGAATAGAAAGAAGAATGAGCTAGAGAAGTGGGACCCACCTTGAAACCTGGAAGTCTCTAGAAGTAGTTAGTTACAAATTTCTAGCCATTAATTGTAAACTTCCTAGTGGTTTCTCATAACCACTAGTATTTTAGGGTTTAGGTCCTAGGGTGTTTTGTCCTACAAATAGCCTCATTTTAATGTAAAAAACGGAGGCAATTTTTTTGTACAAAAGCTCTGCCAAATTTTTGTTCAAATATGTTGGGATTGTAATTTGGATTTGTGGTTAGAGCTTAGATTATGCAGTACATGATGATATGTCAGTTATTTATCCTATGATCATGTAATTCTAATTTAACTTAAAATTTTCAATTTCAAATTAATACAAATGTAGCTATTTACGACAATTCATGGTGATGCTTCTTGCTACTGTTTAAATTAAATATTTGTATGTTTTCTATAATGAGAAGAATTGAATCAGTTTGATTATTCCTCTTATTCTTGTGATGTAATTTATGATTTTATGAAGTATTCATGCATCTTAATGAAATATTACATGTGATTAAATGATAAATAAAAATTCACTTATGTTTATGTTAAATGACTAGATTCTTACATGCCCAATTATTGTTCTTGTTGTGTCATTCTTTTTTTTCAAATTTCCACAATACCTATAACGTGTATGTCAAACACTAAGTGTATGAATTCCTCAGACTAAAATTAGGTAAAATAATTAAGACCAATAGTCGGTTCCAAAGGTTTTACATGTTTCCAACATAATTCCTGAAAAACATATCAAATAACTCAAAAATTTAAAAAAGTTATAATTGATAAAACCTTAGATCTTAACATGCTTTGCACGGTTGACACAACACAGTGTGATTTTGGGACCCAAACAAATAGATTCTTCTTATAATGTTAATCCAGGTGAAAAATGAGAAAAAATATCATAAAATATTCACCATATTTTTGAGTTTCTTATGTATTTACGTGGTGAAGATTCACATCTCCACTTCTTACAAAAGCACAAGGAAAGCATTGCAAATGAGTTCAAAATAACATTAACGTCAACCATTTTAGAATTGGACCATATGGATACTTTAGAATTGGACCATAAAAAGTGCAATATGGATTCGAGCATACCCCGAGGCATGAAAGATATTTCTTGGAAAGGATGGCCACTCATAAGTGTTCATATCCATCATCTAGCTCTACACACTTCCTCCCCAAAACAAGGTTCCAGAAGGAAAATAAAATTTTCCAATGCTTGATAGAGATGTTGTATGAGACAATGAAAGAAAAAAAATATGTGAAGGTGAGAATTATAAAATTGGAATGTGAAGGTTAATCTTAAATTTTTAATTTGAGACATGCTTCATTAAAACTTGCAAATTTATGCTAGATAATTTAATGAATCTATGGTTGGCAATGTAAGATCTACAATGTTTGATAAAGATAACTTCAAGTGGTAAAAATAAATTGAGACGTACGTCTCAATTTATTACCAACATTTATTATGTTTATTTATTGTGCAAAATCTCCTATTCAAATATAAGGAAAAGATAAAATGAATTTGTAAATTTAAAAAAACTATTTGAAAGGAAACTATTATTCTAGATAAATTTAGAACAAATATCAAAAGTATGATTAAGTGCATTCTTATCTTATACTATATGCCAAAATTTATTGAAATACTATCTTATGTGATCATGTCATATTTTTTCCTTAGATGTGATCATGGCATATGATTAATGTGATATGGCATATACATTTACTATTTAAATTTTTCTTAGGAGGCAAATTTATAACTTGGAATTTATTTTAATGTTTGAAAGTCATTGCTAATGTTATCATTATTCTTGCTTAAAACAAATCTATGTCTCAAACTGATATAGATTGGATCAATATATTGTTTGTTATCCATATTGATTATTTTAGAGTGGAAAAAGTGGACGAATCATCTTACATGACCATTTTTACCAACAGGACTTAGTTTCAAAAATTGGGGTCTAAAACCTTCTAGAAGCATTTTCAGGCATCAAATGTTGTTTTTTTGGGGAATTTTTTTCCTCTTTAGTAGATCCTTTTTTTTCTTTCTATTTTAAATAAATATACCGTTTCAACAATGCAAGAATCACCTCAATCAGATTATGTATGCCAAATTTATGCCACTCGGAAGTTCACCTTCCTATTTTCACCAACATAATTCAAGAGGATGCCACATTAGCCCTAATTATTCATGGAAAAGGGTTTATTCATGTGATCATGATGAAGAATACTATAGAAGATTCCATATTGTAACTCTGGTTAAGAGTTGAAGGAGTCAAAACTAACCACTAGTAAGCTATCGAGTTGTGTTATAATTGGGCCACTAGGAGGAAAAGGGGTTCCATTCTTTTCAAGTGCACTGGTTCCACAAACAAGAAGAATAGTCGATAGGAACATGTAGAGAGCACACAAAGAGGATTTATGCACTTTATTAGCCCACAATCCATAGGCCTTACTTCTTTGTACTCACAAACATTTTTAATTTAGAGAAAGAGAGCAGAGTGAACTCACCTTCTAGTTGGTTTTTCTCCCGAAAGGGTTTCCTAGGTTGTGCCTTGCGTCAATCATGGCTTGTGAGTTTCTATTTTACTTTTCTCTATTTTTTGATTTAATATAATTTGTGTGCATACAAAATAAATAGTAATTTACATATCCATAAATATAAAGATAAATAAACCATCATAATGTAGATTTGATATTTTTAAGTATAATTTTATTATATTTGTTGTAACAAATTGTCTAATGAAATATCCATGATAGTTTATGGATCATAGAGGTATCATAGAAGGTTTCTTTGGGTATAATGTGGATATTTATAGGTGATCTAGATTAGTGAAACCAAAATCCATAAAACCCTTGTCATGACTGACAAATATGTGAATAACCCTCATGATCCTGCAGAGGAGAGGTTTCCATGGTTGGAAGCATAATTTGTAGATGTAAACCATAACAAGAATATCCTCATGGCGTCCTTAACCAATAAGATTGAAATATTTAGAGAATATGGGGGTTCTAACACAAATCTCGAATTAGATGGGATATCAAGAGATTGGGAAGAAATAGAGAATGAGAAAAAGAAAGGACCTGAAAAAGATCAACCTAGTTTGAGTGCCATGAATTATTCATAGTCCCAGTTAAAATGAAGGTTAATATCGATATAAAGCCATACCAAGGTGAGATTAACACTTTTAAGCTAAATCATTGGCTACAACAATTAGAATTTTATTTCAGTGTTCATCATATAGAGGAAAAAAAGAAGATTTCATTTGTGCGATCGAAATTAGAGGGCCATGCCTTGACTTGGTGGGAAAGTGACACAGAGACCTTGATGTTGGAGGGATATCCACTAGTGACTAATTTTTAGGAATTTAAAACCATCATAAAGTCATAATTTTACCATATCATGTATGTAGAGGACCAATTGATCCAACAACACTACTTTAGGTAGAAGCAAGGGCAGAGTGTACAAGAGTACACCAAAGAGTTCAAAAATATGACCATGATTATGGATGTCTCCCTAAAGAATATATATGTAATCCTAAAGTATCTTAGGGGTCCACATAGCCATATGCGGAAGCAAATGATTTTTCTCAAGCATAGTTCAATGGACAAGGATTTTGTAAAGGCACAATACCTAAAGAGCATATGCCACAAGAAATGGTAATCAAGTGGATAAAAGTATAAGGAGCATGGAGACACTTCTAAGGAGGGGAAGAAGTGGAAAGTGGGGAAATGTAAAAGGGGATGGCCAAAACACACCAATGCAAGGATCCCAATGACCACTACAACCATTTTAACATTAATCATGGTGATATAGAGGAGAAGTGTTGGAATTTGTATCCAAATCTTGACCAACAGAAAAAAAGAAAGAAAGATAATAATAAGAAGAATATCATGGCCACTAATTCAAGCAATTAGGTTGAAATTATCTCAGACATGTTTGGCCTCCGAAATGGCATTATTTTCACCACCTCTTCACCTTCAATATCCCATATTTACATTGTCTATTTGCATTTCCATTATCCTTTTTGCGATGTTGTTTCATGCATAAATGTCATCTAGGAAAAATATTTATGTTTTTTATTTAATTCCTAATTCCATTGTGTTTGTATGAATTCGACAGGTTAATTTTTTTTTGTATTACTAATAATAGTTTTGCTTAGCTAGTTCCTGCAACCTATATGCAGGTCCTGCAATTAACCTTCGAGTTTGGCATATCTAGGTGACCTTATAGAAAATTATAGAACATGGGTTTTGTTTCTAGCTTTGTCTTTGTTAATTTGTACCCATGTCAGTTATAGAAGTCCCCAAGCACTGGTCAATAGTCATGACAACTTGTTCCATGGAGAATTGAGTCATCTAATTTGGGCTATATTTTCGAGAAAGAAGAAAAATATATAAAATAAAAAACACAGGTTTTTCTCAGAACATCCTCAACTAGGTTAAATTGTTAGGAATTTATCTAAAATGTGAGATTTTTGGGAGGTATTAAAGGTTCTTTGAAGGGAAAATTCTAGATTGCAGCCAATTTCTAGTTACATCCAAACTCGGCAATCAATTAGAAAATTAAATGATATTCATATATTATGAGAGGGTTTAATGCTAAGTTGATCATTGATCAAATATTTATCTGAATACACCAATAAACCAATCTTTTGTAAGATCAATCGGGATTTGTTGGTAAAATTTTGGGGAAAATTGTCTTAGTTCACCCTAGCCCTACTTGTATGAGTATCTGGGAAAAATATTTGATTGGGGGGTTGAAAAGGATTTAGAAAGGAGTTCAAGAAGGGATATTGTCATCTATGGGATGATCCCAAATGATGTTCATGATTATGGATTATTCTCCTTTGTGTCATTATTGATGTAAGTTATGGTTTCTTAATCTAAGGCCATTGATTCCTGCTTCTTTTACTTGTTGTTTGCAATCTTGTTAGTCCATGTGATTTATTTTTCTAAGAGGAAACAAACTATTTGTCTTGGGCCCACCAACCTAGCTCAATGCCCTCTTCACCTTTGTCTATTTCATTCTCTAATATATAGATCTACATGTTTATGATTTAATTTAAAAGTGTGGTTTGTTGGTAACTTTGTATTCCTCAAATCTAAGTTAAATTGGGTTGAATAGTCCAGAGGTTCCCCTTTTTTTGTTGATACAATATTTTTGAATGAATGAATAAATGTGCATATATATAGAAAGCATGAAGGATGAAAATATGATATGCTTCTCTTTTTTATTTTTGGGTTATAATCTAATGAGAGAACCCAATCCCAATGATATTTTGTTAATGTTTTCTTGGATGCGTGTGTTACTTTGTTTCTCATACATAGAGTCGACATGATTTATTAAGAGTAAGCATTGTATAAGAGACACAATAAAAGAGTGAATTATCCCATAGCTTCAACTGAGATTAAAACCGATTTTGATCTAGAAGGTATTCATATGTTGAGCTCTCAAATTACAGTAGAGTGTTCAATCATCATAAAGATAAATTTTATGAATGTGTTATCTCCTTTGTGAATTTGTGGCATTGGTAGAATCACATATTAGAAATATATTGTTTATTGGTGATATCATTGGATAATTTTTATTCTCAAAATATAAAAGCACATGTAGGTTTCGTCAATAAAAAAATAAACATTGGATCTATGTAAATATATTGTGTCTATGAATTCATTATTCTGTCTGATTGATAAAAATACTATTTTTTATTTGTATCTAATTAATGAGGATGGTTTTTTAGAGCATGTTTTGATATTATTAGCTACAAATTTATTTTAGAGCATATATGTACTAACACGAAGTGGAATGCAGTTAGGACTTTGTAAAATTTGAGACTAGATTCACAATGTTTTTATCATTGTTTAAGTGGGTTTTTTTTGCAATATGTTTGGAAGGAGAATCTAATTAATTCTGAAGTCAATTTTATTTTGGTGTTGAATTGAGATACTCAACCTTTTTTCCCTTGGATAACTAAGCCAGGAACCACATCTTCCATCCCAGAGGGAGCCAAGACTAGGAACCATATTCCTTTCTTTATTTGTTTATGTGAAAAATATAAAAGGGTATTGGTTTCCTTTGTCCTCTGGATTCTTGAACATGGAATTATGCCTGTTAGCCTAGAAGGAGCCAAGATTAGGAATCTTTTCCCCTCCTTTCTTTAGAATTTTGTATATAACAAAACTTCTTTTTTTCCTCTTGACCTCTAGATAATTAAGCATAACATTAGGTTTTCCATCCCAAAAGGAGACATGACAAGGAAACTCTATTTCTTCTTTCCTCAAGAGTGTGAAAACCATAGAGTTATTTTATTTCCTTTATTGTCTAGACTACTGAAATAGACCTTAAGTGTTTCAACCCATAAAGAGTCAAAATCAAAAGAGCTCGATGGCCATTAGTTATGGTTTCTTTTTCTATGTGTGTTGAATAATTCCATTAGGAATTACATTAATGAAATGAACTTAAGAGACTGAGTTTTAGCATAAAATAAAAGTGATGATGAGTGGATTTTAGAAAGATAGGGATTTGTTTGCAGGTTTCTATAGGTATTGTTCTGGAATAAATTGTGTTGCGTCTCAAATATTACAAAGCCCTATTTGAAATGTTAAGGGTTGAGATAATTGTTTGTCAAATACGACACTCAACAAGACATGATGAGAATATTTTCTGCATGTTAGTGTAGAAGGAGGTGAATCTGAGTAGACTTCAAAAATAGAAAGAAAAATAAATGACCAAAACATTCCATGTAAATATATAGGGAAAGAAGACAAAGATTAATGCTTTGTTTGATTCAGAATCACAAGAGAATTTCATTGCAGCAGAGATAACCAAACAATTTTGGATTGGAAATTTGAGATCATCCGAGTCCATATCCACTGGGATTGGTAAATAAGGATGCAAAGTTAAAGGTAAAAAAGTGCTGCAAAATTAGATTTTCTACCAATGTTGAATTTATTGATGAAGTAGACCTAGATTTTATTCCCCTTGATGTACGTGGAGTCGTGTTTGGAAGTCCCTACATGTACATGTGAGATGCAACCTTGATGCAAATATCCAACCAATATTAGCTCGTTAAGGATGGAAAATCAATCACCATTAATGTGTATAAAGGAAAGTTAAAATTTTTTCTAGTTAGCACCAACCGAGCCAATAAAATAATAAATTCTAGGAAAGAAGTTTGTTTTACTATTTTTAAGAGAGAATAAGTTTGTATAAAAGTTATTAAGAAAAAAGGAATCCCTGGAGGGGTGTACTAAAAAGCATAAAATATAATTGGAATAATGTTTACAAGCATACATGGATTTTTTCACGGAGTCTAAAGGATTACCACCAAAGAGGGAAGTGGAGCACGAGATCTAGCTACTACCAGAATCCTCATTTCTAAACACTACAATTTACATGCATATTGTTATAGAAGAAAGTGGGGTGAATAAACATTTTCAACAAATATTGAAATATGGTATCATTTGACCAAGTATATCACAATGTTGGTCATCCATCATTATAGTGCTAAAAAAGGATTGGATTTGGAAAGTGTGTATATATTACAGAGAATAGGTACCCCTACCCATGATTCATGATTTATTGGATCATTTGTAGCAAGTGAAATAATTCACCAAGATGGACTTAAAGTTTAGATATCATCAAGTTTCTGTCAGAGAAGAAGATACCTGGAAGAGTGCCTTTAAAACCAATCAAGCTTTGTATGAGTAATTAGTTATGCCATTCAACCTATGCAATGCACCAACTACATTTATGAGGTTAATGAATGATACATTAATCCCTTTTATTAATTCATTTTTTATTGTCTATTAGGATGATATACTGGTATATAATGCTACCTGGAAGGAGCACACCTTGCATTTGAAGCAGATGTTGGAAAGATTAAAGAAGCACTAGGGTCTAGAAAATCTGAAGAAGTGTGAGTTTTCACAATAGTCTTTGGTGTATCTGGGGTATGTGATAGGTTAATTAGAGATGAATATAAATCTTGCCAAGATAGAGGTCATCATGAAACAATCGGTTCTTACTAATGTTTCTTAGGTTAGGAGCTTAGTTGGGGAAACACAATACCTACGGAAATTCATACCCTTATTTTCAGTGGTAGAAACACCATTCCATGGAATGAAAACAAGTGGAAATATTTTCCATTAGGGAAAGGGTAAACAAACAGAATTTGAGGAGCTAAAGAAGAAGATCAATCAAGCACCAATTTTTTCATTACCGAACTTGTAGTATAACTTCAAAGTGGATACATATGGGACTAGGTATGTTATGAGAGTGATCTTGATGTAGGGAGCATGACTTGTTTGTTACTATTTTTAATTATTTCATTGGGAAACTCTTAGCTACCATACCCATGATAATGAGCTTTATGCCCCGACAAAAGTTGTAAAGAAGTGTAAGCACTAGTTGATGGGGAAGGAGAAATTAATCCATAAATATCACCAACCACTAGTTCTTGCAAGACCAAAGTAAGCTGCAATAACTAGGCACTACAAGTGGATGGGGTTTCTACAACTGTTTCATTTAATGATCAAGTACAAGAAGGGTAGCATAAGCAAGTTATGAAACATCCTTTTAAGGCCACCCACATCAAAGAACACAACTTTGGGAAATTTGACTTCCATCTTCAGGACGAGTTACTCCATCTCCACAATGGGTTACTCCACAAGATGTATATGTTATGTGTTCCTAAAGGTAAGTGATTGCAACTAATTAGAGAGGCTCACACCTCCAAGGTTGCAAGGTGCTTTGGTGTAGGGAAGAAAATGACCAAATTCCAAAGGTATGTGTACTGGACCAAGATGCAAGAACAAGTAGCTAGGATTATAAGAGGATGCATGCTTTGTTGTACTCACAAGCCCAGTAACAGGAAACAGGGTATATAGGATCCCTTAGTTGTACCCACTAGTTCCTTGGAAAGCATTTTCATGGACTTTGTGGGAACATTACTAACAACTAGGAAGGGACATAACTACTTATTTGTGTTAGTTGACAGGTTTATCAAGATGTGTGTTTCGATGCCTTGTAAAATACCATCAATAAATAAGAAGAAACAAACCTGTTATTTGGATAGGTTTGGGTGCATTTTAGGATATCGAAGAGAATCATTTTAGATATGGATGAAAATTTTCTTATTGATTGAATACATTGTGGGACGATATGGACATGAAGTAAAAGAGGTCTAGAGATTTCCATCCATAGACATATGGGAAAATATAAGTAGCCAACCAGACTTTGGTGCAACTTTTGAGTGGTTATAATTAGAAGCATTTGGAGACATGGGATGAAAATATGGTATATATACATCACTCTTATTATAGAGAAATTCACACTTATAATTGTAAGTCCCGATTTGAAACTTATTTTGGATATTTTCCACCCTCACCTTTAGATATTGCATATGGTCAACAAGGACGAGTGAGGGAGGGTATTACAATGGATTCCTTAGGGGTAGAAATATTTTTTGAGAATATTAGGAAAACACATATTTAGATACAAGAGACACTACAAAAGTCACAAGAAAAATATGAGGCTAGGCATGATCAACAAAAAATAAAGAATTCATTCAAGGGTAGAGACAGAGTATGGTTATAGTTAAAAAAGGAGAGGATATATGGTATAGGTAAGAAAATAGAGGCTTTGCAGTATGTTCACTTCGAGATACTATAAAAGGTGGGATATAATGCCTACAGACTTTGTCTACACCCATACATATGCATTTACTTAGTTTTGAATGTAGAGAAGATAAAAATCTATGATCCTTCCATGCTCGAAGATACAATTTTCTAGAAGAGGTCCAAAACTATAATACAAGGGGAAACATGAACTTTGGTGGATTGGGTTGAAAGGACAACTTCCATGCAAAGCTAAATGGTACACACAATAGAAGGTGGAAGAATAATTTCCTCACCTCATTTAGTAGAATATTTTGGGGACCAAAAGCCTCCCAAAATGGGGAGGTTTGATCCATATTTAATCATTATATTTTTTTTCATCCATCTCAATGATTTTAGAGTGGAAAACGTGGTGAAATCAACTCATAGGACTATTTTTACTAGCGGGAACTAGTTTGGAAAATTAGGGTTTGAAACCTTCCAGGAGCATTTTGAGGCATCAAACAAAATTATTTTTGAGGGTATAAATTTACACCTTAGTGCAACATCTTTTTTTCCTATTATACACATAGAGTCCTTTTAAATTATGCAAGAATTTCCTCATTAGAAGTCCTTATGAAAAATTTATGCCACTAGAAAGTTGACCTTCTTGATTTGACCACCATAATTTGAGAGGATGACATGTCATCACCCATCATGTAAAAATATGATTATCCATGTGATCATTATGAAAAAAAATCTGGAATAATTCATATTATAACTCTAGTTAAGAGTTTAAGGAGACAAACCTAACCCCCAGTAGCTATTTTCTTGTGTTATAACCGAGACACTAGGAGGAAAAGGGTTACATTATTTTCGAGTGCATTTGTTCCATGGAAAAGTAGAGTAGCCAACAGGGATACATAGAGAACACACATAGAGGATTTGTGCACTATAGTAGCTCACAGGCCATAAGACTTACTTCTTTGTACTTGCAACCATTTTCTATTAAGAGAAAGAGGGCAGAGTGACTCACCTTCGAGTTGGGTTTTCTCCCAAAAGGGTTCCCTAGGTTATATATTATGTCAATCATGGTTTATGAGTTTCATTTTTCTATTCTCTATTTTCTACATAAAAATCATTTGCATGCATACACAATAAATAGTAATTTACAAATCCAAAAATATAAAGAGAAATAAACCCTCATAGTGTAGATTTCAATTTTTTAAGTATAATTTTATCATATATGTTGTGATGAACTATCCAGTGGAATATCAATGGAAGTTTACATATATAAGTTGTTTATTAGAATATAAACATATGATCTTTAAAAATTGTAAGTTAAAAAACAAAAACAAAAACAAAATATTGGTTCATTTTTTTAACTTAATGTCATTGTCACCTGAAATAAGGCTGGGTCAAAGAATATATACACATAAACCTTTCAAAATGGTATCATCATGAATGATAAGGCTTTAATATTTATGAATTATTAATAAATGTGAATGATTAATTCCGCTATGTTTTCAGTTAGAATGATAAGATCAAGTTTTAACAATAAAGTATGCATCTATGGATCATCAGGAGGGATGAGATCAAGGCCTATCCATTAAGGACACTCTTTTAAAATGATGATATGCAATGAATTCATAGAGATCATCATGAGGAACTATATCAATGTTGGTAAATCCTCTTAAAATTATGATAAGAACCCATAAAAGAGTAAAACATTGACTGATTTTATGGCAAAAGGAGTTACACATAATGAATTTTTATTTCAAAGATAATTTAGTGCAAATATTAACAAACAAGCTTGATGAATTGAGTGCAAATTAATGTTGAATTAAGATTTCATTATAGTCTTAGGTGTAAAATGATGAAATGCATAAATTATAAGTATTGACATGATAAAGAGGTATTTGATTCTCACATAAGGTGTAATCAAAATTTCAAAGTATATTAAAATTCCATAGATAGGAAATTCAATTGGTTATTATGAAGGAAACTCAGCCATTTTAACATAGTACCACATCTTTATTTGTAGAAATTATGGTGCATATTTTAAACTTCTCATGAAGTTTTAATCAAAATCACAACACACAGACCTACTCTATTTCTCTGTGGACATTAATTCACAATATAGAAAAAAAATTCAGACATGCAATAAGAAATAACACACATGCAACAAGTATTTTTATCTGGGGAAAGAAATATGCTAAAAACCCCAATTCCTCTTGCATTAATCAAATGAATAGAGACGCATTACAATTGCTTTGCTCAACTGAGCTCACCCTACAAGTGCATAACCTATCTCTCTTCTCATTGAAGGCCTCTGACCCAAAATTAGTCAATTTATGCCTTGGATTGAGCCCCTATTTCCTTGCATTGTTCCTTGAAGAATTAGGACCCTATTATTTAGGAAATTCATTAAATTGAATTTCACAATTCCTTAGACTGATCATCTGACTACATGCAACACATGTACACTCAAGACTAGTCTATAACTGATGTTACACTGCCTTGGAATCTCCACCAAGCTTGGAGAACTCGAATTCAATGCATGCACTATCTATTTTGGGATGATTGATTAGTTAATTAGATGATCATTGAGTTTGACTGAAGTCCCACTGCACAAATTGACCCTCCACTAGTTCCTTTAACAGTTGAAACTAGTTTAACTGAAAAAAACCTTAGATAAATGACCTTTATTGCTATAGATTATAAATCACACATGGCTAATTGAATTCTAACTACTCCAACTCAAATTCACTAAGTAAACTAGGTGACACAAGCCATGTCACATAATTTAACATCATCCAAGTTGTCTATTGATGTGGAAATTCAAATTTTCTCAATTTAATCATGGAAAAATCAAATTGAGAATTTCTTGTTTCATTTTTCAACACTCCCTCTAAGCAAGAAAGGGATTATCAACAACCCCTATCTTGCACCTGTGTAACTCAAACTTCCCTCTTGGCAAGGCCTTTGTCAAAATGTCAGCATCTTGTTTTTCTGTCGGAATGTACAGCAACAACATTATCTGCCTCTACACGTAATCCCGTAAATGGTGATATTGAATATCTATATGCTTGGATCGATATTGAAAAACAACATTTTCAGAGAGCTTGATGCAACTCTGATTATCACAGTAGATCATAATTGGATCCATCATCTGACCAAAAAATCCAACAAGTGTCTTTCTCATCTAGATCACCTCACATGTAGCTCGACTGATAACCATGTATTCTATTTTTTCCGAGCTGAGTGCCACATATATGTTCTTCATGTTGTACCAAGAAATTGATGTGGACCCAACACTAAAAATTCCACATGATGTACTCTTTCAATCTAATGGACTCACCACCCAATTTGCATCTGTGAAGCCATGCAACTTCACTCCCTCTGCCTGTTTGTGCCATATTCCAAATTAGGTAGGTGCTATGAGGTACCATAGAGCATGCTTAGCTACCCTCCAAAATAATCTGGTTTTCCTAACCATAGCTTGGATTAGCTGGTCAACTACATAGCACATATTAGGTCATGTGTTCACAAGATACATTAGTGAACCCACCAACTCCCGGTAAATAGTAGCATCCACTTCCTCACCTAAAGTGGCATCCTATTTCCTCTAGTTGGTTACTAGAGGTGTCTCCATGGGTTTGCAACTATCCATGCGGAACCTCTGAAGTATCATGTTGGCATACTTTCCCCAAGAGACAAATATTTCCCCATCTCCTTGCCACACTTCCAATCTGAAGAAGTAGTGCATGATACCCATGTCCCTCATTTCAAACTCTCTTGCAAGGTCCTCCTTGAAAGATATGATAATTTTTTCATCACTAGTTAAAATCAAGTCATCAACATATAAGATAATAATCAACAATTTACCTTCTAGCAAGATGTGATAGATGTTTGCATCCACTTTAATTTTGGTGAATCCCAAACTGGTAAGATAACTATCGATCCTAGTGTACCAAACACAAGGTACTTTCTTGATATCGTACAACACACACCACAGTATACACACATGAGACTCTTGATCAAAAGTTTCAAAGCCTTCTGTTTGCTCAATGTACACCTCATACTCAATAACTCCATTGAGGAATGTTGTTTTCACATCCATCTGGTGGATCTTCCACCCCATATTCGCAGCCAGGGAAATAATTGATCTGATGGATGATTACCTTGCTACATGACCAAAGGTCTCCTCATAGTCAATACCTTCAACTTGAGAGTACCCCTTGGCCACAAATCTAGCCTTGTACTTTTTATGCTTCCATTTTCTGCCTGATTTACCTTAAAGATTCATCTCGAACCAAAAACTGATTTATCTATTGGTCTTGGGACCACTTCCCAAACATTGTTCTTTACAATGGATTCATGATCCTCCACCATTGCATCAACCCATATAGGTTGCTCTACTACTTCCTCAAAAGAGGAAGGCTCAGTCTCTACAATCTCAGCCATTAGAGCCATGTAGCTAGTGTACCAATCTCATGATCTACTCTGCTTGCACTGATTTAAAGGAGCACCCACATTCTCCCTTGCATCCTGCACAAGTATATCAACTTCCCTGGTCCTTTTCCTACCTTCTATGGATGGTTCTGCTTGAGTGGTTGTATCCACTATTTACTCCTCAACTTGTGGTTTCTCCACAACTTCCTGAGGATCCTCCTTTGGAGCTAAAATATCCTCTTCTGGTGGGATCTGAAGTTCTTTGTCAAGAGATAACCACATCACTTCTCCTCATAAAATTTTACATCCCTTTGCACAACTTTCATTATAAGGGATGGAAAGTACACATGGTAGTTTTTGGAAGTTTTTGTTTAACCCACAAATAGCCCTAATTCTGCAATCGGCTCTAGCTTCTTCTTGGCATATTTGGATACATGTCAGTAAACAAAGGATCCAAAAATCCCAAAGTGTGACACATATGACTTCCTTCCCAAGAAAGCCTCCTCCAGTGTAATCATGCCCAGAATCCGATGAGGACTTAAGTTATGCAAATAGACTAATGTGTTGCATGCTTAAAACCACAAGTGTAGAGGTAGGCCTTGTTCATGCAACATTTCCCTTGCTGCTCCCACAACTATTTGTTTCTCTCTCCCATCCATCCCACTTTGTTGTGGGTTATGGGGTGCTATCCACTCTCATCGAATTCCTTCTTTTGCACAATTTTTTTTAAACTCATTTGGCATGTACTCACCTCCATTACCGCTCCTAAGAGCCTTCACCTTCTTTTTGCTTTATTTATCGACCAGTGCCTTGAATTCTACGAACTTGGAGAATGTATCATATTTCTTTCGCATGAAGAATATACAACACTTCTGTGAGAAGTCATCAATAAAAATGAAAAAATATTTGTGCCTGGTAGTGCAGGTTGTCGAGAAAGGTCCACAGAAATTAGATTGGATCCTTTCCAGGAGTGCATGTGCTTTTCTTTCCTGATCATGGAAAGTGGATTTTATGTACTTCCCCAAAGTACATCCTTTGCCTACATCCTACTTCTCAAGTGATCTTTTGGCGAGGTCTTGTATCTCATAGAAACAATCCCTTGGCTGTGGTAAGGAATCAGTGCTTAAGACATTTTGTAAATGTATGTCACAGTTATAATATCAAATGGCCTTTGATTAACACCTTTGGAATCTAATTATTTAATATACTCAATAATATGATATAATGAAAGCCTTCACACTGCCATAAACTACCAATATCCGAATGAAATGAAAAGAAGAACTGTAAAGGAAACTTGAAGTGATATGCAGAGAAAAAAAATATATCACTTTTAAGTTTCAGAGGAAATTCATGGATAGAGAGGAAAATTGAAATAATATGCTGCAAACACAGAATCTATTACTTTAAAGTTTCAACAGGATTTTGTGAAGAAAGAAGAGATGAGGTGAAGGAGCGCAAATTAAGGTTGTTTAAGTCTTACTCACAAATGTAATTAAGAGACCGGCTGCTACATTACTTCACTTCATTCAAAGAGGAATAAACACAGAGCGAAACTGGAAAGACATATCAAAATCTACAGCCACAGGAAACTTGATTTTCTTTCATTTATTTCTCAAAAAATTCAGTACCAAATTAACAATCTTCCAGAGGTCCAAAACTCAGAACCTATTTTCTTTAGTTCTATCTACTTAAATACATCACAGTGGTTCATAACTCCTGAACTTCTTGAAAGTATTCGAATACCTAAACTGTTAAGATTACTTATGCAATCATATTTGATAAAGAAAATTAATACTGGAAATATTGTTCGTTTTGCTGAATCTGATGTTGTTGATGCGTCCTCTCGAAGTGCTGAGGTGTCCTTTCTGGTTATGATACAGTGGCTGCATAGTTCTATAACGACGCCTCAGTTCCCGACTTGACCTAACTGTCATGCTCCCAATAGGGCCGCTATACTCTCTTTTTCCCGACTCTGCCTATGCCCCTATGCTTGAAATGTTGTCAATCATATCACCTGCTACTTGACTCTCCCTCTTCTCCTTTGATCTACGTCGGGTCACTTACCTGAGTTTTTCTGCCGCCTTATGCCTATTTCTTCATAAAATGGTGCATAACTGCATAAGCCTGGACTTGAAATCATTTAGATTTCATCTTGGCACCACATCGCGTCCGTGCCAACATTGCACTTCTCATTTTTCCATCTTTAACTTTTCCTTAGCATTTATCTTTTAAAACTTGCAATGTGTGCTATGCGATCGGGTCCCACCTAGCATCGCATGTCACATTTTGATGACTTTATCACTTACCTCCCGTGGTGATCCTTTAAAACTTACGATTCGCGATTTTCGATCGGGCCCCATCGCATCGCACATCGCACTTTGATGATTATAACACTTACCCTTCGCCCTTAACTTTTAAAACTTGCGCTGTGCTATATGCAGGCCAGGGCCACATCATCTGCCATGTCACTGCCATGTTGTCTTTCCACGTCATCATAAATCAACTGCGATCTGTGGGGTTGGGGCCACATCATCTGCTATGTCATCTTGCCATGTCGCGCTTCACATTTCGCTGACTTTACCTTTTCCTTAACACTTATCTTTTAAAACCTATGATGTGCGCTATGCGATCGGGTTCCACCTGGCATCACATGTCGCACTTCAACTACTTGATCACTTACCTCTTGCGCCTATCCTTTGAAACTTACATTTTGCAGTTTGCGATTTAATCTCCACTGTATATCTCCCCGCTCCAGTTCTGCACTTTGTTCCCGACCATTCGTTTTTCCCTTTGCACCTCCTCCAAATATCTTAAGTGTTTAAGGGAAATGCACCCTTTCTCCGCCTTTGGGAAATTAGTTTGTTTGCTCCACGGTGTAACCCTCCTGAGCTTATCTGGCGTTCTGCCACGCTAGTCCCTCCTGAGCTTACAAATGAGCCCGACTCAACCCTGTTCAGCGTGAAATGTTTTGAATGTTCCCATCGGTTTGGATCTTGAACTGTTCTGCACGTGAATGAGCCTGACTCAACTCACCTTCACATCTCATCACGTAATGTTAATGTACCAATATATAAATCAAAATTCTTCTATGACACACAAAATTTTAGATTTTCTATCATATATGATTTTTTGGTGTTTTGAAAAATATTTCAATGGTAAATGAAAATGAGCCACAACATTTGACTCCACCTGGGGATAGTGATTTTTTCTAGGGAAGCACTAAGAACCGCAAATTAGTGCCTTATCCATTAGGCATGGAGTCAAATATTTCTTGTTGACATATGAACAATGAGCAATCCGATATTTACAATGGTGGAATGCTGACTTTTAATGCTGAAAATAATGCTTCAGATACTGCCCGTTCACAGGCAGTTGTACTGTCTCTCCATTCTTCTTTCTTATAGGGACTAGATTAGAAACCTAGTCTGATTATCTGAGAGGGACTATAATTTTTGCCTGCAACAGTTTCTTCACTTATTTTTCGATTGGAGCTAACAACAATGGATTGATTTGTCTGAGCTTATGTCTGTGTGGTTTGAGTCCTTCCTTCAATGGAATCCTATGCTGAATAATGATTTTGTCATATGTTTTCAGGTATTCATATGACTAGGAAAACACATCCATATATTTCTTAAAAATATCAATGTATATTTCTTTGTAGTTTTTGGGAACAACTTTGAATAATTTCACTATTTTGGGTTCCTACTGAATTCCCGAATTACAATCTTCCATCTCTTCTTCTTGATGTGTTTTCTTTGAATAAAAAACAACATCATTAGCATCGAATAATATTTCAAGGGGAACCAACCCTTTGGGGAGCACATTATCTTTCAATTGGATACTCTTATGTTCAACTATTCACTGCTTAAGGTTTCTTATTTCTTCTTTCTGCTCTGTTTGTTCTTCCTCTTGGTCTATCTTAGCGTCTTAAAAGTTTCCAATCATGGTCAGGAACTAACTTATCTATTCATGATCTTCAAACACCTGCAAATGTTTCACATTATCAGGGATAAAAGTTCTATGCCTAATTTCAATATCATATCTTAACCTTGGATTTATTGGAGGTTTGAAGGTGCTGGCTGTAACTGCTAAAGAATAATCCAATCTATTCTCCTCCCTCAGAATATACTTAATATTGAATGCTTCAAAATAGTTTTCTACCGGATCCCACACTTCATTCCTATATGATCTCAATCTCGGATGCTTGGTTTGACAATGATTTTTAATCTACCTTATTATCAATTCAGAGTCACCAAAAATTGAAATACATTGAACTCCCATCTGTTTAGCAACTTGAAGGCTTGAGATTAAGGCCTCATACTCAAACACATGTAAATCCAGAAGTGTCCTCAGACACATAACTTTATTGATCAAGAAAAAATATTACATAGCAAATTGCAATAGTTTACACACGTAAACTCACACTCTCACATTCTCTCATTACACACTACAATGGAAATAGGAAACTAACCTATTTATAAGCTCTATGTTCTAACTTAATCTAGTTATGGATCACTTGAAAACTAAACAAGTGTCCATTTACAATAAATGAGCTTCTAACCATTCTACTAACTTCACTCCTAACTTAGAGCCTAGGAAATGACTCTTTTCTAGAGTCCTAATTTTTAATAACAAATTTCTATTTCTAAATATCTCAAAGATTTATTAAATATTCTAGAATAATAATTATTAATTTAATATCTTAAATTAATAATTATTTTATTCAAACGTTATAACCTATGATAAAATTTATTTTGGATCATCTAACATTCCCCCTATGATCCAAAGATACATTACAACAGATACCAAGATCATCATAGGATACAGTAACATGAGATTGTTTGGTTACATCGAGTTTTACAGGACTTGGGGATTCCTCTAGAAGAAGCTACTTCATTATTCATCGACAATCAATCAACAATAAATCTTGCCAATAATCCACTTTTCCATTCAAAGACAAAGCATGTGGACACCAAGTATCATCATATCAAATCTCTCATTGCAAAGGACGTCATCAAGCCAATGTTTTACCCTTCAAAAGATCAGACCTCCGACATTTTTACAAAACCTCTTGGCAGAATAAAATTTACTAAGTTCAAGGATGAACTTGGTATCTGTTGTAATGTATCTTTGGATCATAGGGGGGAATGTTAGATGATCCAAAAATAAATTTTATCATAGGTTATAGTGTTTGAATAAAATGATTATTAATTTAAGATATTAAATTAATAATTATTATTCTAGAATATTTAATAAATCTTTGACATATTTAGAAATAAAAATTTGTTATTAAAAATTAGGACTCTAGAAAAGAGTCGTTTCCTAGGCTCTAAGTTAGGAGTGAAGTTAGTAGAATGGTTAGAAGCTCATTTATTGTAAATGGACACTTGTTTATTTTCCAAGTGATTGTCAGATTGGTCATTATGCTTCAGATTGTCACACATCTATCAATAAAATTTCTAAGTTTCAACAGCCTTCATCACAGTTTGAAAATGATCAAGATCAAGATGATAATGACTCAGAATATGTCTTCACTTCTTCACCAACAATCCAACTTTCCTCCTATATTAAGAGTTATTATGAAGATGCTTGGATTTTGGATTCAGGAGCAACTCAGCACATGACCTCTAGACGAGATTTATTTTGGAATTTTCAAGAGTTCCATCTTAATTCCATCTTTCTAGCAGATGATACAAAACATACGCCTTATGGAAAAATTGTAATCCAAAGTTTAAAAAATTAATTTGTCAGCACTTGTTCTTCTGTCTAAGCAAAATTTGTTGTCTTTGATGTAGTTAAATAAACGGAACCAAATAGTATAGAAGATAAGCTTAGTTAATATTAACGTTGATCAAACAAAACTGCTTCGGTGATGACGGAATGTGAAGAACGAAATCTTGTTAAGGATGAAAGAAACCGATTATTCCAATGCACATTCTCACCATGCATTTACAACATATTGTTTGTTGAATCAAATTCTAGTTTAAAAGAGAAAGGCACGAGGTTACCTTCTAGTGATATCAGCAAGAATCCAACAACTGTGCCCTCCTTGGAGTAGGCACCATCAAAGTAGCACTTCCAAATACTCCTTGAGTGTAGCTCATTATTTATAACTGCTGAAGAGAGTTGCTTCTGTGTATCTTCAACAAATTTTGCATCTTCATGCAGC
Organism: Pinus albicaulis; assembly: GCA_034641835.2. Lineage (NCBI taxonomy): Eukaryota > Viridiplantae > Streptophyta > Pinopsida > Pinales > Pinaceae > Pinus > Pinus albicaulis. The sequence continues at coordinate 224,086 of JAXQQM020092249.1, read as the reverse complement.
ATGAAAAAGGAAATGTCTTCTATTTCTTGACTATAAATGGGGGAATTTCCTGCATCTTTCTTGGTGGTAGTCTTCACAAATGTTGTTTCCCTATACAACCTCCTTTCTTCCCCATTAAAAACCGAAATGATAGCATAAGTGAAATCTAATTTTAGTGCCTCTAACATATACGAATCTTGCAGAACTTCATTCAAACCCTGGTGGGATATCAACTTATTGCGCATCATGACTATACTCTTTGTTGGTGTTGTTAAATTGGCCTCCTGTTCATTAATAAAAACATTTCTTTTACCCAAGGTCAATTAATACGAATCCTATGAACGGTAATCTGCAAGTTAAGTTCCTTCATAACAGACAATGGCATGAGATTATGCGACGCTCCTGAGTCTAATATGCAACTATGTAGAGTATAATCATGAAGCAACAGAGAAATATAGAAGGGTGGAACAGAGGAACCTATTTCTTCTACATGAGGACCAAAGGTGACCATTGGCTTTTCTTCTAGTAAGTTCACTGTGTCACTTATGTCTTCCACCTATGTGAGATTAATAAATTCTGAAATTTCTTTCTTGTAAGCTGGTATTTTGGCTAATTCTATAAGAGGCACCTAAATTTTGACCTTGTAAAACTCTTTTTTCAAATTGAAAGCATGAATTTTCTTGACATTATTTTCAGGTTATTCTTCACTCTTTCTAGAATTTGTTGCTTTTTCGGGTACAAGAACAACTCTCTCCAAGATATTAGTGTCAACTGATTTGTTCTGGGAAGATTCACCCTGCTGCACATTTGTTCTATTAAGTGAATTTACAGGTTTTTTCTTATTACTAACTTGTTTCATAGGGTCCTTTTGTAGTGGAGTAGCCATTGGAGGAGGAATAGAACCTTGTTGTTCACCTTCATTATCCTGCACTCTAGATCTCTTTCTAGACCTCAAATCATAGTTTTTATGTAACTCATCTTGCATGAAATATGTGAATTTCCTACATTATTCATCCATTTCATCTTGATCAAAATAAACTTCAGCTTCAGCATATTCTCCCTCACAATCTTCCTCTTCATCCTCTTCTATTTCATACATAGCAGATACTTGATCGTCAACCTCCCTTTGGTCATCTTTTGCTAGCTCTCCGAGTGCTGCTTCTATATACAATGGAGCTTGAACCTCGTCTTGATCTCTTATTTCCCTCTGCAAGATTTGCAGTGGATGTCTTCTGAATTGAGGGTTAAACTCCCCTTGGTTTTGTTGTACTTGTATTTCAGAATTTTTATTTTCCAATTCCATCTTAGCTAGCTTATTTGTCAGATTTTTTATCACCTTTTTCATATCTTCAATTCTTATATCTTGTGATGATTCTTCTTTTTCCTTCCCCTTCTCTTAGACTGGCTGTTTCCCTTTTTCCTTTCATTTTCTGCTGAGTCCGCCTTCTTCAATATCTAAAGCATCTATCTGTATCTTCTCCAAAATGGGACTCTTCTCTCTCTCAATATGATAAAATTAAACTTCAAAAGCTGTAAAAATACATTTCTCTATTAGAGAGAGACTTCATATCTATAGGTAAACTATTGTACAATTTGTTGAATCTTTTTACAAACTCAGAAATGTTTTCATTAGGCTTTCTTTTAATTGCATTAAACTCTATCGATGAGTAACCATGATTTCTCTTCTTTCCCCATCTTTGTGTGAATTGAGTTTCTAACTCTTCCCAGTCATTTATGGAATCATTTGTTAAACCTTTGAACCATTTCCTAGCCTCTCCACTTAAAGACTGCACAAATAGTCTCATCACAACATCAAGATGTTCAACATTTAAATTCTTAGCAAAAGTGCAAACAAGGGTAAATGTTGTTTTGCAGTTACTTCATATTCTCCAGTGAAACGAGGAAGTAATTTAAGGTATTCTTGAGGCATGGAATTCGTTGGTTGCAGAATATTTAGAGGTGCATATCTATCCATTAAGAAAGCTAGTGCTACCATATTAACAACTTGGTTAACTGCTCCTTGGGTGGTTGAGGTTGATGAAGCTACTGTGAAAGTGAATGAAGGTGGAGGAAAAAATGATATGGGGGTAGGCTGATGGACAATAACAGAGGGACCAACAACTATATTTGGTTGAGCTTGAGTGGAGGTAAAAGAAATAGACTCAAAATAATGTTCTTCTAACTGAGGTTCTTGAAAATAAATGGGTGTGGAAGGGGTATCTTGTTCCAAGAAAGGGAGTTCCTTAGAAATATCTTCAAACAAAGGGTTATGAGAATTACTACCAGGAGCAGGCAATGCAAGATCAGGTATTGAAGGATTTTCGGGTTTCTGAGCCTTTTTAGAAACCAATCTTTCTGGATCTGGAAAAGCATGGACTATCTTTTGTGAGGTATCTGACATCGTGTGAGGCCTTTTTAAATCAAGAATTTTGAAAATAACAAACACAGCCGAATATTTCCTCCTCACTAAACAACCAGAGGAAATAATGTGAAAAACCCAGGGAAAATAAACTTCGTTTCTTCGTCCCTGGCAATGACGCCATAAAATGTTGTATCTCAAGAAACAATCCCTTGGCTGTGGTAAGGAATGAGTGCTTAATAAATTTTGTATATGTATTTCACAATTATAATATCAAATGGCCTCTGCTTAACACCTTTGGAATCTAATTATTTAATACACTAAATAATCTGATACAATGCAAGCCTTCACAGTGCCATAAACTGCTGATATCTGAATGAAATGAAAAGAATAACTGTAAAGGAAATTTGATGTGATACGCTGAGAAATAGAATCTATCACTTTTAAGTTTCGAAGGAAATTCATGGAGAGAGAGGAAACTCAAAATAATATGTTGCAAACACAGAATCTATTACTTTAAAGTTTCATCAGGATTTTGTGAAGAAAGAAAAGATGAGGTGAAGGAGCGCAAATTAAGGTTGTTTAACTCTTACTCACAAATGTAATTAAGAGAACGGATGCTACATTACTTCACTTCATTGAAAGAGGAATAAACATAGAGTGAAACTGGAAAGACATATCAACATCAACAGTTGCAGGAAACTTGATATTCTTTCATTTATTTCTTAGAAAATTTATTACCAAATTAACAATCTTCCAGAGGTCTAAAAATCAGAACCTATTTTATTTATTTCTATCTACCTAAATACATCACAGTGGTTCATAACTCTTGAACTTCTTGAAACTATTCGACTACCTAAACTGTTAATATTACTTATGAAATCATACTTGAGAAAAAAAATTAAAACTAGAAATATTGTTCATTTTGATGAATTTGATGTTCCTGATGAGTCCTCCCAAAGTGCCGAGGTGTCCTTTCTAGTTATGATACAGCGATTGCATAGCTCTGTAATGACGCCTCAGTGCCCGACTTGACCCAGCTTTCATGCTCCCAATAGGACCGCTATACGCTCTTCTGCCCGACTCTGCCTATGCCCATGTGTTTCAAACGTTGTCAACCATATCACCTGCTACTCGACTCTGCCTCTTATCCTTTTATCTACATCAGGTCACTTACCCAAGTTTTTCTGCCGTGTTCTACCTATTTCTTCATAAAATGGTACATAATTTCATAAGCCCAAACTTGAAATCCTTTTGATTTCATCTTGGAACCACATCGCGTCCATGCCAACATCACACTTTTCATTTTTCCATCTTTAAATTTTTCCTTAGTGTTTATCTTTTAAAAATTGTGATGTGCGCTATGCGATCGGGTCCCACCTGGCATCGCACATCGCACTTCGACGAATTTATCACTTACCTCCCATAGCGATCCTTTAAAACTTTTGATTCACGATTTGCGATCGGGCCCCACTGCATCTCACATTGCACTTCAACGATTATAACACTTACCCTTCTCCCTTAACTTTTAAAAATTGCGTTGTGCAGTATGCGGGCCAAGGCCACATCATCTGCCACGTCATCGCCACGTTGTCTTGCCACATCATCATAAATCAACTACAATCTATGGGGTCGGGACCACGTCATCTGCCATGTCATCTTGCCACGTTGCACTTCACATTTTGATGACTTTAACTTTTCCTTAACACTTATCTTTTAAAACCTGTGATGTGCGCTATGCGATCGGGTTCCACTTGACATGGACATAGTAGTAGTAGATATTCCTCCAAAATATGGCATGTTATTGTCCAGATCTTGGGGTGCAAAGCTTCAAGGATCCCTTCAATTGGACATGTCATACGCTACTATTTCAGTGTTCGGACACCCAAAGAAACTATACAGAGAAACTTTAATGAAATATGTAGTCAGTAGTCAGGAGAAACCCGAAAATTTCCCCATCTAATCAATACACTCTGATATGGATTCATTCATTCTTTATAATGTTGAAATTGATCCTCCCACTGAATTAGAAGTTCCAACAGCAGAACCAAAAGAAATTACAAATGGAAAATCTAGTGTTAAAATCCAGGAAATCTCTGAGAACAATGAAACATCAGATACCCAAGAGAAACTAGAAGAAAGTAAAAAACCAGATCTCACTATCAAAAAGTTCCTGAGACTGTTGATACCAATTATGAACACAAAATTCTTTGGCACTTAGAATTTGATGGTTCAGTTAACAAATTAGGAGCAGGAGCTGGATTTTTGGTGCATAACCTTGAAAACGATCATGCTGAAGGTCATGCCTACAAATTAAACTTTCAATGCACCAATAATATGGCAGAATATGAAGCTCTTTTGCTAGGTCTTAAACTTGTCAAAATATTAGGGGCAATTAGAGTATCTGTCATAGGATATTCTGATTTAATCATTGAACAGATCAAAGGACACTATCTAACAAACGATACCAGACTGAGAGAATATAGAGGAACAGTTGTATAGATACTCAATACTTTTCTACAAGCTTAGCTTGCTAAAATCCCAAGAAAACAAAACTTGCATGCCCATAGTCTGGCAATGTTTTACAACACCTGTTAATTACCATTTGAACCTAATCATCAGTTCACAGCTGAGATTAGACATAGACCAACCATACCTGAAAATTTTAAGAACTGGCAAGTGTTTGCAAGTGATGAGCAGATCAACAATTTCCTGACTTTAGAGAAAGAATTTTCTAACAGTAACATAGATGAAGATACAGCCGTTGAATTTGATCAAACAAATGAGCAAGAAACGGAAATTTCAGAAGAAAATTCAATTCAAATGCTTCATCCAACAAAGTTCACCAAAAAAGAAATGCAGGACCTTAAACAAATGGATTTTGATGAGATTATTGACGGAGAATCTAAGGTCATTAATTTAAAACACAATCATTTGCCTAAAGGATTAACTCCTCTAGATGATATCTTTGATTCTAATGATATTCCAAAGAAACCCAAGATGGAACCATTGAAAGAAGATATTGAGGAATATAACTTGGGAACTGAATAAAATCCGAAAATGATAAAGTTATCTAAATCTTTGCCTCTTGACCAAAAAATAGAATATGTTGAACTAGTGAGAGAATTCCAGGATGTATTTTCCTGGAGTTATGAAGACTTGAAATCATATGACAACTCTATAATTCAGCATACAATACCTCTGAAAGAAAATCAGAAACCATTTAAACAGAAACTCAGAAGAATCAACCCTGTACTGCTGCCCTTAATTGAAAAAGAAATCAAATGTATGTATGAAGCATGGATAATTTCTCCCATTAGGTTTTCAGAGTGGGTGTCTAATTTAGTACCTACTAGGAAGAAAAATAGAGAGATCGGATTATGTGTTGATTTAAGAAATGTAAATAAGGTTTCTTTGAAGGATAATTACCCTTTACCTAAAATGGATCACATTTTACAAAGGGTAGTAGGTGCTTCTAGGATTTCACTTCTAGATGGGTTCTTGGGATATAACCAGATTCTGGTTCATCCTGATGACCAGGAAAAAACTACTTTTACAACACCATGGGGCACATTCAAGTATGTTAAAATGCCATTTGGACTTAAAAATGCAGGAACAACCTTCCAAAGAGTAATGGACATCGCATTTGCAAAAGAAATTCATCATTTTCTTGTTATATATCTGGATGATTTAACTGTGTTTTCTAAATCAGATCAGCAGCATTTGGACCATCTAAGACAAATATTCATAAAATGCAGAAAATATGGTATCTCTTTGAATCCAAAGAAGTCCTTGCTTGGTCTAGAAGAAGGTAAAATTTTGGGCCATATCATCTCCAAAGATGGCATTAGAATTGATCCTGCTAGAATAGAAGCTATACTGTAGATACCTCACCCTAGAAATGTCAAAGAACTTCAAGCATTCCTAGGAAAAATAATTTTTTTGAGAAGATTCATATCTAGCTTAGCTGAACTAATTAGATTGCTTAATAACATGTTAAGAAAGGATTCGAGTATTAAATGGACAGTAGAAGCCAAACAATCAGTTGAAGAAATTAAAATGGCTTTAACCAAAACACCGGTCCTTACAAGTCCACAATTTGATAGAGACTTCATAATATTTTCATTTGCATTAGAACACACTATAGTAGCTGTTTTATTACAAAAGGATGATCAAGGATGTGAGAAACCTATAGCCTTTTTTAGTAAAGCACTAAGGGATGCATAATTAAAATACAACATCATGGAAAAACAAGCTTTTGCACTTGTAAAAGCCATTAAATACTTTAGAGTCTACATATTGCATTCCCATGTGATAGCCTATGTACCAAATGTTGTTGTCAAAGACATCCTAACTCGGGATGGAATTGAGGGCAAAAGAGGTAAATGGATTGCTACCATATTAGAGTATGATATTGAAATAAAACCTACAAAGCTTATAAAAGGAAAAAAAATGGCCAAACTCATGACAGAAACAAATTGTCAAGCCCTGGATATTAATGAACTGGATAACGAACAGGAGATGGCGACTCCACAAATCAGTCAGGCCTTCTTAGATTCACCTTGGTATGATGATATCATTTATGTACTGTTAAACCTGCAAGCTCCTCCAAGGTTATCCAGAACAAAGAAAATGTTTTTAAAGATGACATCTTCAAAGTTTTGTATTTTAGATAATGTTCTTTTTTGGAAAAATCATGAAGGTACTCTATTGAATTGTTTATTAAAAGATGAAGCTCACAAGGCTCTCCATGAATTTCATGCAGGAGACTGTGGTGGACACCTTTAATGGGAATCAACTGCAGACAAGATCCTAAGGGCTGGATTTTATTGGCCAACCTTGTTCTCTGATGTAAAGAAATTTTTCACTGCTTGCCATAAATGTCAAATTTTTGAAGGCAAGAGAAAATTATTACCTTTACCTGTGAAACCAATTTCCACTGAAAAACCCTTCCAACAATGGGGCATGGACTTTATTGGAGAAATCCATCCTCCTTCTTCTGTTCAACACAAATGGATCCTCACTGCCACAGACTATTTCACTAAATGGATAGAAGCAATTCCTTCCAGACAAGCTAATGACACTGTGATCATAGGATTCTTAGAAACCAATATATTATCAAGATTTGGTTGTCCTAATAAAATCATAACTGACAATTATGTTGCTTTCAAATCCAAGAAGATGATAAGTTTCTGTATCAAATATCATATCACCTTAAGTCATTCCACAGCCTATTACCCTCAAGGTAATGGACTAGCTGAGTCCTCCAACAAGAGTCTCATTAATATTATTAATAAATTATTGGAGGAAAACAAGAAAACTTGGCACAAGAAACTTACAAATTCACTATGGGCAGACAGACTCACCACCAAAAAATCTATTGGGACCAGTCCTTCTGAGTTAGTCTATGGCATGGAGGCTGTATTTCCTTCATCTTTAGGAGTTCCTGTGATGAAATTACTTCAAGAAGTTCAGGTTGAACCTAATGATATTCAAAGGAGGATAAACCAGACCATCAATTTGCAGCAGACCAGAGAGGAAGTATATCAGAGATCCCAAGTATTGCAGGAGAAACTTAAAAAGATATTTAATAAAAGAACCAAGGTAGAAGATTTCCAACATGGAGACAAAGTGTTAAGATGGGATTCCATAAGAGAGGATAAGGGAAAACATGGGAAGTTCGACTTCCTGTGGAAATGACCATATATTATCCATGCTTTACAAGGAAACAATACATATTTTTTGAAAAACTTGGATGGTACAGAAACAGAAGATGGGCCAGTTAATGGTCAAATGTTGAAACATTACTTTGATCCTATTTATTAGGATATCCTGATTCTTAACATGTACATATTATATCCTTTGTAATGTCACAGTTTTGATTGGATAGTAACTTGTTGGAGTTAAAGCCCGAAGAGAAGGCCCTAAGCTTAAGAAGTATCACTGTCATACATACTGTTGGTATCCCGTGTTTTGACAGTTTGGCAAATCAAAAGATAAGGCAACATCAGAACCAATCTTTAGAGTTCCAGGATCTAGTCCTCCTGTTCTCAGAGAGGGATCTCTCAAATATTTGTTTGCAAAGGTTTATCTTGTTTGCTTTGGTTATGGATTTTAGACTAGTTATTACGTGCAAATGTTTGTTTGGTTGGGTTGAGTTGATACAGCAGAATATGAAAAGGTCTAGGAAAGATAGACAGAAAGAAGAAATATCAAGTTCATTGGGCAATGGAGTCAAAATAAGATCATGACAAACTCTTCAAGGGATATGGGATATCAAAGGGAAAATCTAACTTGGCCACAGGATCCTTTGTTTTGGAATGAGATGGACATTAATGATTTGGAAAAAGAAATTTAATTCTCAATAAAGGGAACTTGAGAAACATAACTTATCAATAAAGAGATATTTGATAGACAGGGCTAACCATAAATTCTACAAACATTCTTTAAGCAAATAATGATTTCAAGACAACTTCTAAAATGAAATCTAAGATTCGGGGAACACCCTATTTCCTCAAAGATCTTATTTTAAAGGATTTAGAAAACAATAAAGATTCACTGATAATTGCATTCATAGAAGAGGGAACACCTAAATAACATCTGTGTTTGCAACTATAAAGACCTTCAAAACAACTATTTAAGCAGGGGCAAAGGGTAAGATCAAAACCGACCTCTTTGGTTAACTTAAAACAATGGTACTTCGAAGGGAGATTTCAATAACGGCTTTCAAGTGATGGCAGACAAGCAGGGAGAACCATAACATGCTGAAACCAACTATTTGAGCTATCAAGGAAATAAACGAGCATGAAGCTAAAGAGAAGTTTTAAAGCCTCTAAAATACTTCAGCAGAATAAAACATAAAACAGTGAAGGGTGAACAGGTCTAAGGTGCTTCCAGGAGTCATTTCTTAGCCTAAAAATTTCAGCCTACTGTAGTAAGAAATTATGGAACATAATGAAAACAAGGAAAAGACATTTAACAGTTCAGAGCACTTCACCAACAGCCAAGCTCATGGATCAAATGATAGAGCCTTCTCAGGAACGGACATGCAACGACATCATCAAGACATCCAAGACTCCAAATTATCTTCAACTTCAACAGACTTATATATTTATTTCAGAGAGTTTCGATATTACAACTTGTGATCAAACAGCAACCAACCTTTCTCATCTTCTGTAGAGGTACTTATAGGAAGATGAGGAGGTGAGATTTTAACAAAATATATCAAGAACGGATTAATGCGGTAGAACATAAGCCTTTGAGGAGAACTCGAGAAGAATTTGGTGGATCATACATTAGCTGACTGCAATAAATATCAAAGCTGGTGGTCGGTGGAGGCTTTGTTTGACTGAGGCTGCGTGCTATTTTGGAGTATCTCGAAGAGATATTTTCTCGTTGATGTCATATGAGAAGTAATTCCTGGCTAAGCTGAGCCCGAAAATATCGATTCTTTAATAACTTCGGCCCTACGCAAAGGTTTGAGGCAACAACTGGCAATAGTACTTGAAGATCAATTTGCCAATCAAGTTATTGGCGGTCAGAGCTTTCTGTGCAGTAAAACACTTTGGGTTTTCTTTAAAGCATGTTTTGAGATTGGGGATCGCGACTTTTGATAACTGTCTTGGCCGTCCCCATAAACTTTAACATTCAATCTTCATCGCATATCCGCTAGCGATACTCTTTAGCGGTACGGTTAAACAGTGTCTTGTCGATGTGCAGACCCGCACTGGGCTTTACGGCATCAATACTCATAGAGTACTGATGAAACATGGAATAGAGCCCCGTGAATGGCTTCTTTTAGATAGCTCGAAGGCACAGGAAACGTCTTTCCCATCCCTCGGTTTTCCTTCATTCTATAATGGAAAACCATTAAAACACCTGCAAAACACAAAAACAGTTAAGAAATCCTGCGGAAATAGGTTTAAACTACTTCGGATGGCGGGGGAGGAGCGTAGCCGTCGGATGAATGGAACCAACGGTGGAGATCTGCATAGAAAGGCAAAAAGGATAGCGGGAGAAGAATAAGGAGGAGCAGTTTTGGACCGTCCGATCTGGACACGTGGACGGTCCAGATCTAATCGAAGGATCGCAATCGGGGGTGGCGAGAAAAAGGATGCGATTATGTGAATTTCGGTCTTGGGGTCGCGGTTGGACGTTAATCTGCGAATCGATAAGCTGATGGAAAATACGACGGGTTTGAAATGATGAACTTGCGATCGGAAGAATAAGGACGGGTTGGATAGGCGGAAATAGACGACTGAATTTAATCGGAGGATACCATAATGGGGGGGTCACAAAGCAACATGCGATTGAAACTTTACGATTTGAGCCTTTGCACGATTATCGTTGAAATTTCGATGATACGAGAGAGGATCGAGGGATCGACGAGGAGAATAATCGGAGGAATTAATCGCAAGAGAATTTCGAAACATTGCATACGATTTTGCGCGGACCGTTGGATCAAGGATTAGATCAACGGGCGGGATTGAATCGGGGATCGGAAATCGGAGCACAGAGAAGAAGGCATGCATTTGAGAGTTTGCGATGTGATTTAGTGATAACCGTTGATTCAAGAACGAGATCAATGGTGGAAAACCAATCGGGGGAGTCGTGATCGGGGGCGAAACAAAAACGCATGCGATTGAAAGTTCTGGTGATCTGGATGACCTTGACCATTGGATCTGAGACTGATCAACGGTCGAGGTTCGCACAAACCTACGAATATGACGGAAAAACCCTTAAACACATGAAAACCAAAGTTTTTTGCGAATAAAACAAGTTTAACGGATTGGGCGGAAAATATATAGGTAAAGGAAAAAGGCGCCCGATTGCAGGGCCGGGGGTTTTCACAGAATGTAATATGCCCGGGAGTTATAAAGACAAGGGCTAATCGCAATCGGGCCATTGAGCCTGGTCTTTCCGATCAACCCATTTGTATTGTTTCCGATTGCGATTGCGTGATCGGCTCTTTTCAATCAACCCATTTATATTCAGCACATGGTTTTAAGTTTTAACTTAGAACTTTCGGAAAGTAGGTTTTTGGGTTTACAAAGGAAAATGAGCTTTGTAATGGTTCAAAGTCATGCACCCTTTGGATATTTGCGATTAGCGCCGAAAGCTTTGGCGTTTGGTTTTAACACATGGGCATGTGGGGGGAAGTGGTTTAGGACTTAGCCCAAGGGGCTTAGTCCATAGCAATAAAACTTTGTTTTTTATGAAAAATTTCAAGGTTTTTAATGGATTTGGGGGTTTCGGCACAGTTCAAAAAGAAGTTTCAAACCATGTCAGGAATATTTTTACGGATGGAGGGAGAAACTCATGAAAAGTAGAGGAATAATATGGAGAAAAAGGGGAGGAAAATGATGGTTTCTTCAGCAGTTTGTTATACGAAATCAACAGAATTTTCTGAGTATAAAATGGGACAGTAAATGAGGATTTTGGACAGAGGCATGAGGCCTATAAGGAGTCTTCAAGAGCCAACATTTTTTAGTGATAAAATTTGTTCCTTGGAGGCTCAAAAAAAATCTTAGCCACCTTTTGGTATAACAAAATATTATAGGTGGCTAACAGTGGCTCCACTTGGGGATGGTGCCTTCTTGAAGGCATCAAGAATTCAGACTTGACTTCTGGGAGGCTGACTAGTTTCCTCATCCATTGGGCTGTCCTTCTGTGATTGAATGATCTTCTCTAAAAACATATTTGGCAGCCATGAAAACAATGGACCTTTATCAACAAGCTTGCTACCTACCCAATCCTACAGATCTAGCATTTTTTCTTCATCAGAGTGCACTTGGATTGGCAAACTCTTTACACAACATTTTATTCTTTTTAAAAAAAATGGGAAATCTAATCTATTTCTACTCCTTATCTCTCCCTGAACTCAGATTAAACAGTTGAGCTCAGATATTTCTCTACCTAGTCTACTGTCTGTTGGATTTAAACAGTCCAACAAACTTTCATTCTCTAAATTCTACAACAGAAATTTTAAAAAATAGTCAAGTCAAGATTGAGCTGTTCGACTTGCTATGATCTATGGCATAAGAACAAGCTGCACATAGATTATTATTTGCAGGAGTTGTTTGACTTGCTATGATCTATGGCATAAGAACAAGTTGCACATAGATTATTATTTGCAGAAAATTAAATCAAAATGGAAGGCTTAAGATCTGAAAGTTTCTCATTATGGCCTTCTTTTTCTTTACAACTCTGTTTTTAATTTTGTTTTGAGCTGTCTCTTTCTTGATATCTGATTCAGATTTTGGGCAAATTAGAACTAGTTTTTCTCTTTTATGACTCAGAAAAATAAAACAGTTTTGAGTCATCTCTCTTTGGAAACTTTGGTTCAGATTTTGAACATGTTTGAACCTTTAATTTCTATCCTAATCTATCTACTGATAAGCCAAGATTAAGCAGTTTGGCAAATCGAATTCACTATCCTATCAACAGAAAAAATTTAAAGCTAATTTAGTCAAGATTAAATTGTTTGACTAATTAGAAGTGTGTTTTTTAGGAGTGGCATTTGGGCTTGCACACTTTCAGATTTATTTCTTTTTTGGTATGGGGCTATACCTTTCTTGCTTTGACAATTTGCCCTCTTTTCATTCTTTCTTTGTTTTTGTATTTTTGAATTCTTGATTTTTTCTGCAAAGAAGAAAACAACAACTAACTACATGCTCGGAACTGAGCTTTATTGACATTCCTATCTAACCTATTCTAAACATGGAGTATTTACATATTCATATGATACAAAAGTGCCAATGCAGCCAGCTGAGTAATGTCAAGAAGAAGTAGTAACTATGGCTGCTTGTCAGAGGTATCCATAGAACATATTGAAGGTTAACCTTCAATGTCAAGGCTATCACAGAAGGTGACAGCTTTTCATGTCTCTGGCTCTTGCAAAGGGTCAATGCTTGATAATTTGAGCCAGTCGGGATTTCCACACACTCTTCCATAGGATCAACAAATAAAAGATGAAGATTCTCTTCCTTTTGATCCTCCACAATTGGTAGATCATCTACTTCTAAGACATCAGCTTTGAAGACTATCTCTTCAGTATGTAGCTTGGAAGTATCATCATTTTTAACCTGCAAAATAGAAAACAGTGAAATATCTTCTTTCTTTGAATCTATGCTTGCTTCTGATATAAATTTAGGCTCTTTAAATGACAGACTAATATTAGTGAAGGGAGAAGTTTCTTCTTGAGAAGATGATATATCCACAGCAGGATAGTCTTCTATTTGTTTTTCTCCTTCATCTTCATCATCCTTTGAACTGGAGGACTCATCATATTTAACAGTGTTGTCCTCTAGTAACCCTGGTATGCTTGTATTCAGTGGATTAATTTGTATGAAGAGGTTATTATATTGTTGAGCAGGGGAGTATTTAAAGGTTTCCTCTTTTTCAAGAGAAAGCTCCTTTTGCTCAAAAATTTCTTTATTGCTCTTCTCTTCACCTTCTGAGTTGAAAGGCTGCTGATTTTCAATTATGTGAAAGCCATTAGTGATGGATTGAAACGGATGTTTTTGGCTTTCAAGCTGGTGATGGTGAAAATGATAACACCAATCAAATGCTGGTTGCCCTGCATGATTAGTTTTTTCTTGGAACTCATCATCATCATCATCAGACTGATCGAAATTCGGAAAATCATCTGAATAAAAAATTTTGTCATTCGAACATATTGGGTCATCAGTTTGTTTGTTTAACTGTTCTACAAGTTTATTTTCTATTTCAAGACAACAACATTTAGTAGGAAAATGAGCAGAAGTGTTTTGTTCTAATAAAGAATTGAGGGCTGACTGTTTATTTAATATTTGATCAATTTCTTCCTCTGTAAAAAGAGAAGGAATTTTCTCTTTGCTTTGGACAGAAGGAAAACAGTCCTCTCCCTCTTGTGTTAACTGGTTTTGAGGCTGGATGTCTTCTTGAGCCTCTTCTAGGGGATGATTACTTGTGCTCGTAGGGGAATTTTGAGGATTCTCTTCTTTTTCCTGATCTATCTCAATTTCAACCAACACCTCGTGATTTTCATGGCAGTCACTTCGACTATAAGGTTCATGAGTTGTTTCAAGCATATTATGAAGATGCCATTGTCTTTTAATAATCTAAAATGATTCGAAACATAAAGGAAGAAACCCTGGTTGTATTGTCTCTTCTCCTTTTTCAGATTTTGTCGGTTCAAAAAGGCTTATGTTTTCCTCAAGGCACTGCTTACTATGAGCTTTTGCAATCTGGTTATGGAGTTCTCTTAATGGCATAATACAAGAAATAGGTAGGCAATCAGGAGTTTCCTGACAACCTTATTCATTTCTCTCATTGTAATCTTGTTCATCATACCTATTTTGTAGTTTTTGGGTTTGCTCTTGATTCGAAAGGAGTATGGGCTGCTCTATATCATCAATATTTAAATTGGCCTCATGCCTTTTAAATCTTTTCCCAAGTATGTACATCATTTTCTCCATCATGATCAGTAATTTTCCTTTATTAATTTGTCTATAATCTTGCTCATTGTCTAGGTCTTGTAATGGTTGAGTTTTGTATTTAAGGTCATTGTATCTTTTTAACCAGTTCAGAGTCTTCTGCCAGTAGAGTCATTAGGTCTTTTGGGTTTGTGGAGTCACCAGGTGGAAGATTTTGAAAATTGTTGTCCACCAACAACATGATTGGGTTTGCTTAATGCATTCCCAAGGGAGTCTACAAGAACTGGAAGGGTAATAGGCCTACTGGAGGCCAGTGGAGTCACCTAGGTGGAAATTTTTTTAGTTTTTATAAAGATAGAATGTTTTATGGTTCCACCACCATATTTATTATGAAGCCAAACTTGAAATATTTTGGGCTTTTCTGAGTTTATTTTGTTTTTATAGGTTAAGAGAGTGTTCTAAGTCTGATTTTGCACTTAGCTAAGGTGTTCAAACAAACAGAGTTGCTCTTATGGCTTGGTAACTGGTTCCTTCAAGGTTTGATAAGGATTTAAAGGAATCCTAAGGGTTACTTAGTTTGTCACTGATTCAAAGAGTCCTATCATGATTTCCATTATGTTAGGCAGTGCTTGGAGAAAGTTACTTATGTTATACTGGACCTAAAGCTGAAGGAAAGGTTTCGCAAACCTCTAATTCTCAGCATGTCCCACCGTGATCGCCATTATGTTGGTATCCCGTGTTTTGACAGTTTGGCAAATCAAAAGACAAGGCAACATCAGAACCAATCTTTAGAGTTCCAGGATCTAGTCCTCCTGTTCTCAGAGAGGGATCTCTCAAATATTTGTTTGCAAAGGTTTATCTTGTTTGCTTTGGTTATGGAATTTTAGACTAGTTATTACGTGCATATGTTTGTTTGGTTGGGTTGAGTTAATACAACAGAATATGAAAGGTCTAGGAAAGATAGACAGAAAGAGGAAATATCCGGTTCATTGGGAAATGGAGTCAAAATAAGATCATGACAAACTCTTCAAGGGATATGGGATATCAAAGGGCAAATCTAACTTGGCCACAGGATCCTTTGTTTTGGAATGAGATGAACATTAATGATTTAGAAAAAGAAATTTAATTCTCAACAAAGGGAACTTGAGAAACATAACTTATCAATAAAGAGATATTTGATAGACAGGGCTAACCATAAATTCTACAAACAGTCTTTAAGCAAATAATGATTTCAAGACAACTTCTAAAATGAAATCTAAGATTCGGGGAACACCCTATTTCCTCAAAGATCTTATTTTAAAGGATTTAGAAAACATAAAAGATTCACTGATAATTGCATTCATAGAAGAGAGAACACCTAAATAACATCTGTGTTTGCAACTATAAAGACCTTCAAAACAATTGTTTAAGCAGGGGCAAAGGGTAAGATCAAAACCGACCTCTTTGGTTAACTTAAGACAATGGTACTTCGAAGGGAGATTTCAATAACGGATTTCAAGTGATGGCAGACAAGCAGGGAGAACCATAACATGCTGAAACCAACTATTTGAGCTATCAAGGAAATAAACGAGCATGAAGACTAAAGAGAAGTTTTAAAGCCTCTAAAATACTTCAGCAGAAGAAAACATAAAACAGTGAAGGGTGAACAGGTCTAAGGTGCTTCCGAGAGTCATTTCTTAGCCTAAAACTTTCAGCCTACTGTAGTAAGAAATTATGGAACATAATGAAAACAAGGAAAAAACATTTAACAGTTCAGAGCACTTCACCAACAGCCAAGCTCATGGATCAAATGATAGAGCCTTCTCAGGAACAGACATGCGACGGCATCATCGAGACATCCAAGACTCCAAATTATTTTCAACTTCGACAGACTTGTATTTTTATTTCAGAGAGTTTCAATATTACAACCTGTGATCAAACAACAACTAACAATTTCTCATCTTCTGTAGAAGTACTTATAGGAAGATGAGGAGGTGAGATTTTAACAAAATATCTCAAGGACAGTTAATGCAGAGTGAAGACTTCTCGACCCTTTGAGAGGCTCGAGGGAAAAATTTACAGGTGGATCACTACATTAACTGTTTCATAATAAATATCAAAGCTCGGTGGAAGCTTTGTTTGACTTTGAGGCTCTGTGCATGTTTTGGAGTAACTCTGCAGATATTTATTCATTGGTTTCTTTGCAGAAGTAACTCCCTAGCTGTGCTGGAGGCGGATATCTGATTTTCTTCAATAACTCAACCTTTGGTTTGAATGGTTTGAGGCAACAGGTGGCCTTTACGGTAGCTAGGGAATTAATTCGCCTTTAGTTGAAACGGTGGAAGCCTTTCTATCTGTTTAAACGCATATGATTTTTCTTTAACTGTGTTTAATTTGGGGATTAGGTTTTTGATAGTCAATCTTAGCCATAATCCCTAAATTTGTCTTCAATCTTCTGCTCTGCTGCGCTCTGTTCTTCAACATTGATACTCTTTAACTCTGTTTGATTAAAAACAATGTCTTGTCGATGTGCAGAGCCGCACTGGGCTTTACGGCATCAATACTCATAGAGTTCTGACGAGACATGGAATAGAGCCCCGTGAATGACCTCTTTAAAATAGCCAGAAGGCACAGGAAACGTCTTTCCCATCCCTCGGCTTTCCTTCATTCTATAATGGAAAACCATTAAAACACCTGCAAAACACAACAACAGTTAAGAAATCCTGCGGGAATAGGTTAAAACTGCTTCGGATGGCGGGGGAGGAGCATAGCCGTCGGATGAGGGCAACCAACTGTGGAGATCTGCATAGAAAGGCAAAAAGGATAGCGGGAGAAGAATAAGGAGGAGCAGTTTTGGACCGTCCGATCTGGACACGTGGATGGTCTAGATCTAATCAGAGGGTCTCAATTGGGGGTGGCACAAAAGGGGATGCGATTGAACTTCCAGTGCGATTAAGCGCTGGCCGTTGATCTGCAGATCAGATCGACGGCGAAAAACGAATCGGCGGGTTTTGAAATGGCGGTAGGACTTGCGATCGGAGGGAATAAGGGCCGTTGGATAGGCGGGAAATGGACGGCCCAGATTTAATCGGAGGATCGCAATCGGGGAGGTCACAAAACAACATGCGATTGAAACTTTGCGATTGAGCCCTTTGCGATTGAGCGCTGGTCGTTGATCTGAGGACCAGATCGACGGCGGGGAATGAATCGGAGGTAATTGCAAGGGGGTGAAACATTGCGATGCGATTTTGCGCGGACCGTTGGATCTAGGATTAGATCAACGGTCAAGAATAAATCGGAGGGAGAGAAGGATCGGAAGATCGGAGGTATGGACTGCGATTGATCGGAGGGCACACTTGAAGCATTGCGATTGAGAGTTTGCGATGCGATTGAGCGCAGGCCGTTGGATCAAAGGACTAGATCAACGGTCAGGATTGCTACGACCTACGCACCGGCAGAAAAAACCCTTAAACACATGAAAACCAAAGTTTTTTGCGAATAAAACAAGTTTAACGGATTGGGCGGAAAATATATAGGTAAAGGAAAAAGGCGCCCGATTGCGGGGCCGGGGGTTTTCACGGAATGTAATATGCCCAGGAGTTATAAAGACAAGGGCTAATCGCAATCGGGCCATTGAGCCTGGTCTTTCCGATCAACCCATTTGTATTGTTTCCGATTGCGATTGCGCGATCGACTCTTTTCAATCAACCCATTTATATTCAGCACATGGTTTTAAGTTTTAACTTAGAACTTTCGGAAAGTGGGTTTTTGGGTTTACAAAGGAAAATGATCTTTGTAATGGTTCAAAGTCATGCACCCTTTGGATATTTGCGATTAGCGCCGAAAGCTTTGGCGTTTGGTTTTAACACATGGGCATGTGGGGGGAAGTGGTTTAGGACTTAGCCCAAGGGGCTTAGTCCATAGCAATAAAACTTTGTTTTTTATGAAAAATTTCAAGGTTTTCAATGGATTTGGGGGTTTCGGCACAGTTCAAAAAGAAGTTTCAAACCATGTCAGGAAGATTTTTACGGATGGAGGGAGAAACTCATGAAAAGTAGAGGAATAATATGGAGAAAAAGGGGAGGAAAATGATGGTTTCTTCAGCAGTTTTTTATACGAAATCAACAGAATTTTCTGAGTATAAAATGGGACAGTAAATGAGGATTTTGGACAGAGGCATGAGGCCTATAAGGAGTCTTCAAGAGCCAACAATTTTTAGTGATGAAATTTGTTCCTTGGAGGCTCAAAAAATATCTTAGCCACCTTTTGGTATAACAAAATATTATAGGTCATGCACATACAATAAAGAAACAAGCAGAATAAGATTCCATAGTTCAGTCAAAATCATTCTGAGGCCAACTAACACAATTTGTTCTTGACTTTTTCACGGAAAAGCCATCCCCAAGTGGAGCTAGTGTTATGCTCCTATACCAATAGGTGTCATATATCATGATTGACTTGATGGGCTATGTAATATGTTCATACCTTTCCTTGTTGCAAGGTTTTCATATTGTCAAAAAAATAAAAAAAATTTTAAAAAATGTAAAGAGGGTATACCTTAAAAAGAAAAATCAAAAGGGTAAAAAGAATAAAATGGCCAAAAAAGTGAAAGAAAATGAACCCCCAAAAGAAAGGCCAAGGAAAGTCAGCAAAGTCTAGAAATACCACTACTTTTTGCTCTTACGTAATAAATAAATTATTAGTACAGCTTTGTATCTAATGCCACAATTGATGAATAGTCAAAAAACTTGACTTAAGCTTGGCTTGTTCATGTTTGAATTTTATGTTTTAGAGATAGAGAATAAAATGCGACCAAACTATTTAATCTTGAGATAAGTAGATAGGTAGAGTAAATAAAAAGGCTGTGACTTAATCGAGCCCTTGGATGTAATAAGGTTAGACTTAGATAGATTTCTACATGTAAAAGAAGAAAGTGTGATAAGGGTTTGCCGGTGTAAAGCGCACCCTAATAAAGAAGAAAAAATGCTAGGTTAAAGTAGGTAGGGTAGGTAGATGATGTTGCGGAATTACATGTGATGAATAATGGCTCTAAATGTGTTAATCTTTACTTTCATCTATGATTATAAAATGAGATATTACACTAGAGTAATCAACAGAAACAAAGTCAATTGATTAACTTCCCTTCTCATTTTTTCCTAAAAATTTCACTAATTTCCCCTAAGTGCTAAGACATTCGAAAATTAGAGGGCTCAAAGGCATTTCTTACTTTTGGAGAGGTAGGACCCTCGGCCCAATAATTTAAAAGACTAACTACTTAAAACCATCCAAAAATCATTCATTTACTTCCCCTAAATCGTTTCTAATTAAAAATCTGTTTACTTAGGAAAATTTCACAATATCCCATAAAAACCCACATTTTCATTCAAGCATAAGTTAAATACATAATCTTAATGTTTTATGTAGCACTTTTCATTCACTTTCACATATTAACTTTTAACTTTATTATTTAATTCCCTATATAAATCAGCCATTCTTTAGTATTACTCTAACTATATAAAACTCCCAAATGTGCTATATCACATAGTTGAAATATAACCGTAATACTATGTTGGTGGGATTAATTAGTTAAATCTTCAACTAATTAAAAGGCCACGACTCCATTTGCATTAAAAAAGGATTAATTAACCCTCATGGTTAGTGGAACTTACCCACGATCATACTCCTACGATATGATTAAATAATATTTAACTATGTTGGAACGCCCTTTTAAACCTGTCATCTCGCCTCCACAGACGGCCGTCAGATCCAACCCCTCATATCCAATGGGCTGTCGTCCATATCGCATCAACTCCCACGACTAAATGATAACGCGCGATCACTAAGCGGTTTTGTAAACAGTACCCCACCATGCGTCGCAAGGTCTATGGAATACGTTGGCTCCCGGAAAATACTACCCATCCCCAAAAAATGGTGCGATGCATACCGCTTAGCAGCCTCCACATATGACAAAAAAAAAAAAAAAATTCTGCGTACATCCTCCCGCCCAAAAAATAAAAACCTCATAGCCTGACTTTGTGAATAAAGCAGGCAAATACACTCCATTTTCATTATTACGTGATTTGCGACCGGTGTTCCCATGCAAAGAACTTCAAAGCCAAGCCCATCGAAGATTCCAACCTGCCTTGCTAGAAAATTGCGAACGAATAGTCGAACATAGTAGTTACCTACACTGTTCATCACTATTAACCGGAAATAGGTATTTATCAATTTTAGGTAAAACTTTTAAATCTTGGTTTTATTTAATTCCACAATTAAATCTTTGTTCTCCACTTAAGTTCCCGGACATGTTCTCTATTTTCCATCAAAACCAAAATTCCTTTAAGATCACAAGAACCGAAGTAAACCCTGTGGCTTTGAATATTACACCTGCGAATGCCCCCATAAAGATTTAGACTATGCGCCTCCTAGCGGATAGGGATTTCCCGGATAAAGGACCTCATCCTTAGTGAAAATCCTCTCAAAATATTTTGCCAAATGGGAATAATTACCTAAATATTTCTGATATTTTTTGAATTTTGTGGGAATCTAATCTTCCTATGTATCTTTTATAGTTCATGTTTTCTTGAAATAATTTTAATAACTTTGCTCATGCCAATTATGATCGTAATCAATGAGAAGTCATGTCCCCAAGTCAAACCATTCTTTTCCCAATAGGCACTCAATCTATCAATGAAATGTTACAATTTCATCCCGGTCAACCAGGCTCACTTTCCATGGGAGATTTACTTGAAAAATCCACAAATTTATCCAGAAAGAGTTGAATGTTACCTCTCTGTCAGGACTTTCATGCTACAAGAACATCAACCCAAAGGCCCCCCTCCCTTATGGATATACCTTTTTCACGGATGTAAATGAGACTCATATTTAATATGATATCTTTTGTAATGGGTTTCAACACTAGTGAATACGTTGATACGATTCTTCTAAGTGTTTTCATCAATTTTACTCATTGAATGACCTATTTGTCAAATGTAACTTTGCCTCCTACATTATTTTGATAAGATTCATGACGGAGTTCATGAGATTGAAAGATAAGAAAGAGTTTTCAAATACTCCACTTTTATATACCATCTTATGCTTTATTATCGGTGAGAGAATTTCCCCTTCCCTGTGTGAAACTTGACACCAAAGAAATCTAAGTCTTGTAATCTTAAATTACGCAATATTCCATAATTCATTTGGGTCTCCTTATTCTTACAATGAACTCATTGGCCTATTTGTTCATCTAGAAACTACCTTGTTAATAGGAGTTTCCCCTCTAGGGCAATAATGATACTGAAGAAAATCCTCCAGCTTTCCAAACAATACGGGATAGGTGATTGGTACCTATACAAGAATCATACGAAATTAGGATATATGGGTGTGAGCTGTTTGTCCTTTCAAACTGCAAAGTATGTTACGATGAGGCTCTTTTCCTTAAGATAACGGACAAATGATAAATTCGGACATAGTCCATTTTTCCTTCTGCGAAAGAAAGCTCGGCTCAGAATCAAAGTCAATTGAGCCTTTTATACGTAATACTAGGGATGCGGGGAAAAGAAGCGGAAAATTATAGAAGACTATCTCAAATTTCAAAAAAGTTTTTGGTGGGTACCTTATGACCCTAACAACTTTATATGTGATAGGAGAATGAAAAGCGATTTTCACCATGCCTTCACCATAGAAGTTCCAGGAAGATTGAACAATTTGCAAATATGGATGAATGGATGGAAGGGACCTTGGTAAGAACAAGATAGTGAATAGGTCAATGTTGAGAATTTTATGAAAGATCTTGAGAAAATACTTGGCTGGATTCTTTTGGGTAGGTACAAAGACCAAGGAGTGGTCTTTTCCTCTTCTAGAACCTCTCGGCAACATTTGTAGGAAACCGATTGCACGACCACAATAACATCCAAAGGGGAAGGAAAAGGAGACTAGTGCACGGGTTATAGAGAAATTCACAATGTCGATGGCTTGAAACTTCCCAGGAACGGGCCCAAACACACGGAAATTCTCCCACTCGGATCAATGTGGTAGAAATTTCAATCTTGCAAACTCCTCTCAATGAAGAAAAAAGTAAAAAGTACGGCAACAGGTTACCCCTGATAAGTGGACCTTCGAACGACACAGTATCAAAAAACAAAAGATTAAATCCCCTCTCTTAGAAGAATAATTTGTTCAAAAACCCGCGATAGTGAGAGGAGAAGAATTAGATAGCCCGACGAACATTCACAATCGATGGGACATCCACCAATTCACAAAGAAAAGAGCTAGAAAAGACAAAAAGTACGAAGTCTCATCTTTTAGACCACCGATTGAAGGATGCTTGGGATATTAAAAAAGAAGACATTTTTAAACATAAAAGCTAGAAATGATCCATTAAGACTTCAAGTTTATAATATTTAAAGATGGCTCCCAAAAATCAACGAGAGATTGATGTCGGCCTATGACATCAGGGAAAGGTAAAATGGTGATGAGTCATTTCAAGCCTAAGCACAGCAACATCAACCTTGTTAGTAGTATATTTAGAACCAATTTTGAAGTCATGGAAAAAGATATTAATCCTTTAGATCAAATTGAGCGCACGAAACAAAGCTGAGAGATGATTTATTCAACCTTGAGTGGTAAGTCAATGATGGTCCAAAGATTACAAAATTCCTTGGATAATACAAGTAACTCCAGCTTGCATCTTGAAAAAGCTTCCTCCCAGACGAGGATAACGAGAATAAAACTTTAGAAGAAATAATTGTTAGTTGGGTCATAATCCCAAAGATGTTAAGGCTACAAAGCCTTGATAAAAAAGAAAGAGGATGATATTGCAACACTAAGGAAATATTAAAGTTTCCACCTTCAAGGCATCCACATGCTATTTTGAGATCATAAAGAAAAAATATGAAGAAGAGATGATGGATTTTCTCTTAAAACTTAATGAGAAACTAAATGAAACCGAACAAGAACTTGAAAAATCATTAAAGGACAAGCGGGGAGAGTCGACCTCACCCGGCCTCCCAATGTGATGCCGGTAGTCTACGACAACGGTCCTTCTACCATGAGTACAACAACAACGGGGCCAGGTCAGGTTAGCACGGGGCAATGCGCAATTTGAGTCTGAAGAACTAATAAAATCGATGGAGGAATTGAAGCTCCCGAGTTACGGAGGCTCCGGAAAGCAAAGGTAAAATTTACTACCTTGGAACAAAAGTATGATCTCTCAAAGATAAGTGTTGCGAAAGACTAGAGGGGATCAACGGAGTTAGAAAAATTGGTGAAAGCATTGGAAAAGATCTCACATTGGAGAAAAATTGAAACAATCAAAATTCTTTGGACAACATCCACTCAATCAATAAATGATGTACGTCCATCAATCAAATAATGTATGAGCAAAATGATTTAGTTAAAGCGCTCTAGAAGAAGTTCAAAAAAAGCAAGGGACGATTTAGGGAATATGCAGAAGAAACGATGAGCTCATACAATTTTTTAAATACCAAGAACAAATATCGGCTTGAAGAGCTAGGCATTCAATGAAACATGGACAATTTTGGAGGTAAAGGTTTTTACTAAAGAACTGCGATGCAAAACTTAGAAAGAAGATGCCATGGATTTTTGAGGAAGAAATCAATGCTTTTACAAAGAGATTGGATATTTTGCGGAAGTAAAGGATTGCCAAGTCCTTTAGTTTCTCATGATAAACTAATGAGCCATCAAAGCTATGTTGAGAAATTGAATAAGTTTGTAGATAACCGGGCCGGTTCATCAATGAGTTCATCGTGACAAAAGCGTTGCCTACGGGAAAAATTCTTCATGACGATTACGAAAATTTTGTTTTATCCTGAACATAAGGTAAACACTTATTTCCAATTGACCTACTTTTTTCGGATATACAGAGCGTGGAGACCACGAGAAAGCTTCCAAAGAACGAGGAATACCGGGAAGCAAATGGTGGGAAGATATGTTAGACATTTTGTAAAAATATCCTTGGATGAATTTTGACTATTTACTACGAGTAATTCGTAAGTAATGGTAAAAAGGATAAATAGAGATCAAATAGGTCAAAGTGCCTGGTCTGCAATTAAAGTATCGGTAAAAAGCAAGGCACCCGGCCAGGTTACTAAAGAAGACAAACGGTAAGCCAAATCCCTAGGGCACATCTCATTACTCATAAAAGTGGAACGTGCAACTCGGTTACCTTTTCTCTTATCTACGAGACCATCTGTCTCTATTTTCTTGTAACGTATTCATGAGTCATCTAAAATATATCTCACTCTTTGTTAGGAGATATTTTTGATAATTTTGTATAAATACTCCCTCAATTAGAGTATTGGGAGGTGGATTCTTAGACTTTTCTTTGGCAATACGATTATTTTGGAATAAAGTGTTGTTGGACAAATTTCGCATGGCTAGCTAGATAAAGAATTGATGCAAAGGACTTTTCACGGATTCTTGAGTCAAACTACGGAAAAATAAGTCATCTATCTCTTATGTTTTAAAGTTTTATACTTGTTTATTATACCATCTATGTTTCATATCGAATGATAAACGGAAAATAATAGTCGAGAGAAAGTGCTTAAGGTGATATTTGTTTTCCAATCGTTGTTATTTTTAATGTTTTCCTGCGAACTAGTATGAGCAGTGAATTCTTAATTTGCTCAATTTTCCTAGTTTATTCATTTTGATTATTTGATAAAGAATTCTTAATTGCTCTTTATTAATAATCATTCAAGTTCCCTCTTTCGAATATGTTGAAGGATTCTTAATTTCCCTTCACCCATTTCGAGTCCATTCATTCATTTTAGATCTTTAATTGTTCCCTATTTGATTACCTTACCTGTGAAACCATCCTTTGGTTAGAAAACTAAATCCAATTAAGCCATCTTCTTTGACTCCATTATCCCAATGGCCTAAACTATTCGATCTTACCCATACGCATATTGAATTTTATCACCCAAACACAAATCAAAATCCCTGGACTTTTATAACTAGCCTAATATCTTTCAAAAACATAGCTAAAACTTAAAGAGAGAGCCCTCTCTAGATACAGATTGGCTAGATTTTGTACCTAAAAGTTGGTTTGTGGTTACCTCGGACCCCTTTCCTCTTCCCAACAACTTCAAGGAAAATCTGAGTGATAACACTTTCAACCCTTTTAGAGTGTGTAATACAAAGTCTTAAATAGTTTCTTGATGGTATCAAATGGTCCATATCTAAGGGGTTTGAGTTTGTTTTTTCCTTACAATCAGTTCCGAGAAGGTAAATCGACACCTTGCCTCAAACCAATAATTATATTTCGCCTTGTGTTGTTTGCATCTCACTTTATACTACAACTTGATTTTCTCAAGTTTCTCTTGAATAATTAGATGTATTCATATGATGTTTTTTATAAATGTGTTTTCCTTCTTTTTGTTTCCTTGTAGCCTTGATTCATCCTTTTGTTTTCCATATAAAATATCAAGTGGTGAAGGAGATAAGTAACCAAAATATGTCTCCTAGGAGATTCTTTGTAGGAGTTTTTAAAGTAAACCAATTGTGAATGACATATTTTTGGATGTTTTCTATTGTAATCTCTCAACAACTTACCAACATTAAGTTAACAACCTCAAATTTTACATGAGTATGGGGATGGAATACATTAGAATACCTAAACTTAGTATCCAGTCTCTTTTAAAGTACTATCCAAAATACGTCAATGAGCATGCTATCTCGATCATATATTATGGAGTGTGGAAATAAAAAATGTATCCAAACATTAATGGAGGATAGTTTAATTTCCTCATGTCTATAGATCATCCTCTTACATGGAATGACCACATATATTTTACTGAGGTGATCCACCATGAAAAATAATTAGTCATGGCCTCTACGATTCATAATAAAACCTCCAACAAAGTCCATGGAAGTGCTCTCCTAAGGCTATACTTTGTATTGTAAATAGCATGTATAATCCAAGTCTCTAGTTTTTTCTTCTTGTTACCCTGGAAATAAAATAAATTATAACCGTTACAGCACCTTCTCCTACATCTTTGACCAATAAACATACCACTTCAAATTTGCTACTATATTTGTCCTTCCAAAACATGTAGCGACTTGCTGGAAGTTATGCTTTTCTCATAAACTAAATTCTTTTATCATAGGTTATGCATAACTTTTCTAGCTTGCATAAATACCCATCTTAGAGGTGGTATGCATTTCCTTCCATGGTGGTGATTGATCTCTTCTTCAATTTCCTGTATACTCCTTTTAAATGTTCATGTACCACATAGTATTCACTTAGATGTTCATGAATAAAAGGATCCAGCTGCATTATCAATCAAATATCAACAATATTTTTAAGCGGTGGTTGAGAGATCATGTCTACTAGATTATTTATGGTTCGTTTCTTGTACTTTATTATAAGTGAATTTATTGCAAGAATGTAATGCCTCACCTACTGTGTCTTTCTAGTAGCTTTGTAGTTATTGAAGGGGAAATGATCTATGTATATGTTACACAACATTTTGTCACCATCCATGCAATCCCTCATCTAGTACATTGGAGGACTATTCCCATGACTGTGAATAGTAAAATGTCACGAAAACACCTTGATGGCATCCTTGCATAAGGAAAATAATTCTCCTCAAGAAAATTTCCCTCGGAAAACCCTAAAAACCCATGTTTTGGCATTGGCACGAGTAGCAGTTCATCCTGGCCTTGATGGGGAAAATTCACATGGTGGATGCACCGGTAGCACTCTTTCCATGTGTTATGCCCATGCCAAGCCTATTAAGGAATGTTTTTTAACAATAGAAGGCGAAATTTTGATGCTAACAACTTCGAAAGATCATCAAAATGAGGTTGGGTTGTTTGCCTCAGGATCTCCCTTTTGTTTAGGAAATTGGTTTTCCACCTCTCATGGAACCTTCCTAAGAGATAGGACTCTCCCCATGATTATGGGAGCCTAAACTCTCCCTTCTCCCTCCTATAAAATCCTGCCCTCTCCATTTGCTAGCTAGGCGAAATTTTTGGGAAGGAAATTATAGGCAGTGATAATCGAAGCGGTAAGGAGAACCCTATGTGAGAGAGAGTTTTGTCAAATCCTTGGCAGGCTTTGTGGAGACACGTCCGTGAGTCTGTCGAAGGAAGATCACGACATCATAGCACAGTTGTAATCCTTCTCTCATATATTAATATACATGACTCTTGCTATTGGTTCCATGATTGTGTTTTTCCATTATATAATGCAATTTCATTCATTCCTCTGTTGATTGATAGTTATAAAAGTGTGAAATATTATGTTGCATGTTGTCTCTCTTCTTTGCATGTGTACGAGTATACGGATGCGACAAGCTCATGGATGTTGACTTTGTCCATCTAGGAATGAAACGCCACTTCTTCTTCCTATGACGTGAAGGAATCGCAATAAGAAATCTGTAGCGATTCTATCTTTTGTAATAGGAACCAATAAATTTACGTGTTTCCAATTGTTGCTAGACCCACTCTGGGGCTAGTGGGATCGCCTCTATCCACGAGAGGATTTACGTCCACAACAATTTGGTGACTCCACCTGGGGAAGTATCGATGGGATTTTGTCCTTCCTCCTTTGGGTTGTTTTTGGATTTTTGTTTGATTAGTTTGCTTTTTTGGTTCACCTTCCTTGGTGTTAAAAACTTATTACGGCCCCTAGAAGACCGAATCCGGCCTACTGTTAGTTCATTTTTTCATATTTTTCTAGGGAAAACCTGATTCGCATGGTTATCCCCTTGACAATGGTCTGCTTGGCGCTTGTTGCTATTTAGGCCCCGCGGCAACCCTTGTTTGGCGCATGATTACAACCAAACGGCGTGCCAACCTTGCTTGGTTTTAGTGTTTTCTGTTCTTGGACTCTCTAAGCTTGATTTTGGTCTTGGTTCCATTTTTTATGATTGATTGAGTGCTTTGAAGTGATTTTTTACAGAGTGTTTATCCCTTGTCCTACGGTTGTTTTTTCCCTTTTTGTCATTTTTTCATTTTAGCCCTAGAACTAGGTGCTGATATCTTGAGCCTCTAGTGGGAGTTTTGGGTCTATGTTTTCTGTTCAACTTTGTTTTTGCTTCTTTGCATTCATCTTCTTTGAATCCATTGAATCATTGCATTATTTGATTGATTTTCCTCTCTTTCGTTGAGTTTCACTTTTGTGTTTCTCACAACCTAGATTACACGGTTTGTTTGAGTCTCTTTCGAGATTCTTCTTTTCTTTGAAGGATTTCGTCATCGGTTTGAGTCTTGATTGTGTTTGTTTGAGTTGAGTGAACTTGTTTTGTTTCGAGATCTCTCTTTATCGTTCTCCAAATTGATGTCTTCATTAGTTTTCCATTTTATTTAGTGCATTTGCTCTATTATATTGAAAAATACAAAAAGCAAAATCTTTTGCATTTCGATTGGCATAGTGAAAATTGAAGAACTCTTTCACATTACTAGTGTTATATAACTCTAGAAAAAGGTTTTCTAGTTTCATTAGCTTGCATTGAAAATAGTAGTGGACGTTTTTGTGTGTTCATTTTCTTTGTCATTTGAAAGCTCTCAACTCTCTCGTAGATAGCTCTTCATTGAACAAGATTTTATTTTTGGCATGTAGTTTTCATCTGAGGTTTTTATGAGATCCAACATTCGATAGGGCCTTGAAATCAAAACGTAAATTGAAGATCAACTTTAAAATTTATTGAATTAACCTAAGGCGGCAGTAAAACTTGAAACATCTAGTAGTCTAAGGTAGAGACGCGTTCCTACGTCTTTAAACTGGCGACTATCGCTTGCCATACGGCTACGGATAGCGCTAGTACGGACTTGTGCTCAGGTACCATCGGAAGTATATAAAGGAGACCAATTAGGTTACCAAATCCTTTATCCATAGGAAGAATTAACGCCTTTTACCGTGATACACCGGACACAACATTCGGAGAATTTACTACACATATGTTAATTCCTTGGTTGATTTCTTTTCATTTTACAGGTGTATATGGCGAGTTCATGGATATACAGTACACCCATTTACCTAGATTACCCGGGCTTGATCATTTTTGATCTTTACTAACTCCTAAACTTGAAAATATCATCAAGCGCTTGAAATCATTTTCATGCTTGTTTCCAAACTGAAAGTGATAGAGTCATATTTTACTTGTTTCTGAACTCTTAAAACATGAAACGGTAAAATTTCCGAGTTTAATGTGGTAAAATTAATCACCTACGATCACACGCCCATTTAGAGATTAATTTTCGACCACATTTTGTTTGCCTTGGTTTTTCTCGTGCCTCTTTTATCTCTTCCTCTTTTTTTCTATAGTCATAGTGGTGGAACCATCGGTTAATCTCTTGGTAGTCCTTATACGAACGATTCGTCGGAAGGTCTCTCGATCCTCACCGGTGAGCATCGGCAATACATTGTATTCGAGTTTCTAGATGGGGGACCGGTTATATCTAAAATTCCTTTGGAGGATGGAGTTGAGTTCAATTGGCCCTTTTCCAATGCTTGGTTTGGACTTTGAGTTGGGGAAAAATTCCCTCCTCTTACATCGGGATCGCCTTTTTAGGCATTTGTCATACCTCCCACAGTCCCCATCGTCTTTTAGAATATCTTATGGTAGGGTGAGATATGGACTCATCCGGTCCTACTCCTGGTGAGGAATTCCTCGCCACAGTGAAGACTACCGGCTTTTTCCTGAAGACATGCTGAACCATACGTTACTGTCTTCACACAGTCCATCGCTCAGCTAGATATAGGTCTTTAAGTCGGGTCATAGGCATTGTTGCTTTATGGGAATATCGACTCGATCCATAGGCCCGACCATTCCCTCGTTAGGGATGTCACCATCGACACCTCTCACGACATCTCCTTTGTCACATTGGTACCTATTAGACCTCTTGTCTACGTGGGGCGCGTCTATGCATTGTCTGCGGTCGACTAGGAACTTCAATCGGTTCTGAAGATGTTTATATAAACCCAAATTATTCCGGAGGAACATTTCTCCCAAGGAGTACCGGATGTCTTTACATCTGCCAATCTCCCGAGGTAGTCGAGTCCTCTCGGGATCTTAATCGTCCTTAATTTTCTCATTATGGAGTAAACGGTGCCACCGTCCCCATGTGTTTCCATATCAATATGATGAGCGAGGGAAACCCGTTCATTGCCTCTTTCTCCTGAAGCACATCCTTTGTATTAACGGTTTATATCTACTGCACAGCTGCAACCTTCTAATCAACAAAGGAAACCCTTTTAGGGACAAACTTTGTTCGAAGCAAAGATAAACACGGCCTGAGGAAAACCCTTCTAGGTACAACCGGCCCAAACGGTGTATGCATACGACCCTGGACAAGCCCTTACGAGGATGACCTTCGATTAACGAGGATGCTCATTACGGCCCGCAAGGGGCGCTTTGACATTTACAATCCTCAAGGTCAACCTCTTTGTAGCCTCACCTTATGGTATAACCGGGGAAACCTCGGGGGATTGGCCAGACAGCGAGGTATCAGCACGGACTTCCATATGGTCTGGAGAACAAACCCCATCCTTCTCAGCCTTTAGCTGCAACCCTCGGTAGCCTCATTTTCCAATTGGTCAAAATGTTTACCATCCAGGGCCATCTTATGGTCTGTCATATGTCAATCGAGTTGTGGAGGCACAACTTTGGCCTCTACCATCGGTCCAGCACTGCTCGGCCGAGAGCACAGTGTCCCTCATCAGCGAGTCCAGCCTATTCCAGCAGAAAACACTGCCTTTGTTAACCTGGCAGCGTGATCTATTCTATGCCACGGTCGAATCACTTGTGCGCTCGACTTATGCGCTTAGTAAATTTGATGCCTAATGACTCGCGCTCTGACCCTAAGGCAACTATTACCCTCAAGGTCGAGTCTCGACAGTTTATAACCCCGCCCTCAAGGTTCTAGTTATTACCCTTAATGATCGGACTATACTTATACTCGCGAGAAAATGCGGCCACCTTTAACTCAATTGAGACCTTTATAGTCGACATGATACTACAGTTATCAACCGTATCCTTGTTTTCATTGCAATATCAACCCAATTATCCGGCACCATTACACCCCCTATGAGTGGAATCCTCTGGGATAGACAATGGGGGAAAAGTTATCCTTAGCTAGGATGGAGTATAGGTACAAGTCCTTATCGGGGACTGGCATGCCTTTTAATCCTCAATTACCCTTTCTCGCCACGTTGGAGTTACGGGACGTGTCCAAATTGACCAATAATCTGATTCTTCATAATCGATATTGGCCTTCGGTTCCAACAAAGGTGCACCGAGTGATGTCCTAAGTTTGAGGGAAAATATGTAGAGGCCCCCAAGCACACGTCATGACATACCATTTGCTGTGGTGTTATTCGAATTCTTGGATCGATGACTCGATTCGTCTACGTCTTTTCCGGCGCACTCTCATCGGCGGCTGGCACTGAAATGAGTATATAAATTTGTCTAGTGGTATTTTTCAATATTTTAATACCTAGCTATGGCGTTCACGACACATTCCATTTACCGATTCATTACGAAGCTAGGACACATCTCTGATATCTACATGACGGGACAAAGCTACTCATATTTCGGATCACATTCACGAATGGAGCGTCGTCGTCAAATTACGTCCGAGTTTGACATTTACGATCAGATTCCTAACTGCCTAGTTCACTACCTCTTTTGTTAATGAGATTGCCTGAGAGACATTGCTTGGGGGCACATATGTAGCAAAAGACAAGCCATTTCTCATGCGGTACCTCGATTTAGTGTACTCTCGATCTGGAACGTTATAAAACATCTTGAATTTTGCCCAAGGGACCTCTAAAGAAACGATAATCCATTAGTAGATGGTGTTATTGGTTTCGTCTCTCGAACTGTGGTCTTCAATGGGAAGAAGAAATCGAATTCTTCCAACAAGTCACTCCTCGGTTACTCAGTTACGTGCATTTGTAGAGGTCAACGCGTCCGGAGCCAATCCTGTGAACAAGAATTCCAAAGGGAGAAAGAGGGCAAAGGAAAAGCCAAATTTGATGCCCCAAAACGAGAATGCGTCCAAACCACGTGCTAATGATGGTTCACGGTAGAAAACCAAAGTACCCTTGCCTGATTTTTGATGAAGACCACTACCACCAAGGTGTCCTAGATGATCAGGGTTAGTCTACTTCTTAAGGGCTCTAAGAAATGCGAGTTCTTGGGGCATTTCCATCTCGGCGGAACCCGGATGTTCGAGCGACCTTCACCATATGCAACGTTTGGGTCTCGGGGTTTCATGATGAGATGGTGCTGCACCTATCTCTATTGCCACCACGTTGGAAAGGATTATGTTGGATCATGCAGTGAGGAAGGAAGTCGTTGATGGCCCTCCTCCCCCCACCGCACCTCCCAGTTCTATTGAGATTGAAAGGCCCGGTGCTAAACCCGTTGTGCGGCCACCTTCCAAAGGTGTTCTCAGAAAGTCTTCCTATAATCCAAATACCCTGCTACTCAACGTTAAAACATTGTTGAGGATTTGGCACGGGCGCCTTCGTGATGTACGCTTTGGAAGTACTTGAAGGGAGAGTTGTCCATCTCAACGAGAAAACTTTTGTTATCTGTGATGGGTGAATTGATCCTCATAGATTCTAACCTTCTACACCTTCGATCTGAAAATTTCATCCCCCCGAATTCCGCACCAAATTGCGCTTGTTATACAACTCGGCATTAATGACCTCAATATTCACGAGAGTTGTTGTGGAAAAAGGCCTGCTCTACACCTTATGCCATCTTCTTCTTTGAAGGCCATTGGTTGTCCGGCCCTCCTTCATCTCCCAATTCCCTTGAGGCATTTGATGGAAGGGAATCAAAACCCTTGGAGTGTTCTCACGAGCCTACCGGTTACATTGCAAGGTAAAGCGATCAACGTTGAAGTGGAAGTTGATGCCAAACTCTTCACCAACTTCTACTCTGAGTTCTTGCAGTTGGACCCACGCCATCTTGTGCATTCGAATCCACCCATCTTTCGAATTTTAGGCTTCCACATGAGGCAAGATTATTATTGTCGATCAGTTGTCTCTTCTCATCCTCACAGGGAGCAGTACACATCGTGGATCAAATTCCTAATCCCAGGCAGGTATAGGACGAGGTCTTGCACAAGGACCCCATTCTCATGGGTATTTTCCCATTCCACCATTGAACACGGATTCCAAGTCAATATGATCTCTAGGTGGATTGACTCGTGGATCATCCCTTCTCCCAAGAGGTTACCTCTTTTGGAGAATCCTAGGAGTACCTCTAACCACGTTAAATCAATTGTTGTGAGATCATTTCCGCATCAGATCCTCCTCCCCTGCTGATAATGCTCCTTTGAGCATGGCTCTTGATGTTTATTCTCGTCCCCTTGGCTCGGCGATGCGGATTCGCCGTCCTTTGAAGAATTTTTTTAAATGCAACGAAGCTATCATGGGCTATGTCTCTCCAAAGATCTGCCATGGAGCAATGGGCATCATACGTTCCTCGTTTATGCCCGACCACAGAGAGCAATGTCTAAATGTATCGACATTTCGTATCTCGAGTTCCTCTACGCCTCTCCAAACACCAATAACGACTCATGAAGTTTTTTTGGAAGGAAATGCGAGTAATATTACTAAGCGATGCTATTGACATCTTCGTTAAACCGAGGGTCATCGAGAACATCCATGTGGGAGTCACTTGTTCTCTGATGAGATTTAAGTGTACATTAGTCTCTTTTGTGAATGCCGCGTGTTTCGCGCGGTCTTATGAAGAGATGCTGGAATCGATCCGGTATCATTGTGCACAAAATTCTAAGCTATCAGGTACGAAGCCTATGTGCACGCTTGTCTGCGTCCGGTGCATCCTCGAGAGAAAGTCACCACTACTATAAAAATTTGAAGTTGAGAAACTTATTAAAGTAGGTTTCATATATCGATCCCTACGACAGTGGGTTTCCAATATTGTCCCTATGGATAAGAAGCGGGGCACAATTCGAGTCTATGTTGACTATCGAGATATCAATGAACTTGCCCTAAGGACAACTATCCCACTTCCTTTATCGGTCGGATCATTGATGATTGTGTGGGGAGTGAGATATTTTCCCTTAGAGACGACTTTCGAGTTATAATCGAATCGTATCCTTACATCCAGTCAACATAAGACCACTTTCATCTGTTTGTGGGAACATTCGCCTATAAGAAGCTACCTTTCGGCCAAAAATCTTTGGGGGGATACCTTCTAGCATGCCATGTCTTATGCCTTTCACGACATACGTAATGTTGTTTATCCATACCTAGATGACCTTCGGCTCATTCGGCTCTACTCGAAGACCATCAGAAACATCTCAGCCATATTTTTCTCCACTGTAGACGTTATAACATCATGCTTAATCCTCACAAATCGTCTTCTACGTTTACCCTGGTTGGCTTTTAGGATTCATTGTCTCTAAGGATGGAATTCACCTTGACCCTCTCAAGGTTGGGGCTATCATTAATCTCCCCTCCCCATCCTCATTGCATCGACTTAGAGTCTTCAAGGGAAAAGAAAATTTCTTACATTTTTTAATCTCGAACCATGCGAGAGTAGCCAAAGGGTTTACGCGACTTCTAAAACAAGACATCCTTTCTGTGGGAAGAGATTGCTCGGCTTAATATTTCGATAACTTTAAGATGTTTCTTGTCAACGCTCCATTAATCCGTCCTCCAAATTATCATTGTGACTTTGCACCCTCTATTTGCGTTGCCGCACTCGGTACAATTTCCATGGATTCACAGAGGTACGGGATGATGATGATGACAATGAACACATGGTTTATTGTCTGTCTTGGAATCTCTCGACAACTGAAACGAGTTATGCACACGTCGAGAAGATGGTGCTAGCCCCGCGGTCCGAGTACGTTTAGCGATTTTTCCATTACATCTAATATGCATACGGTAGTGATTTCTGGTACCCAACCCCATGACTTATATTTTGTCTCAACAATTTGCTGGAAAGTACCGAGTGGATTGTCATCCTCCAAGTTTGATTTGGCATTCACTACGCAAATCAAAGAAAATCGTTGGTTTTTGCTGATCTCATTTGTTCTCTCCCCTCTGAGCTGTTTCATCTCAATCGGGGATCATATCTGAGCAAAACTCTCTTCTTAATCAACACTCTCGATCCATGGTACGGTGATATCATCATGTACCTCCGGACATCTACCTTCCATTCAGGAGTTAACGAAGGATGCTCGACATCACATTTGACATCGGTCGCAACCATATCGCATTGTCGGAGATACCCTATATCGTGTGAGTCGATTACGTACTCCATGGTGTTGACCTTGAAAGTGAAAGTTACGAATGAATGTCACGGTGGCGCTGTGGCGGTCACATGTCCGGTTATGCTCTTGCATAGAAGATCATCGTGCGGGCTATTTTTTGGCCATCTATATTTAAAGACTATATTGTTACGGTACGAAAGTGTCATGAGTGTCGGACTTTCCAATTCCAAGATGCATGCGTTGCCTCTCCCATTACATCATGTCATTACCATAGGCCCTTTTCCAAATGGGGCATTGATTTTATGACGTGTAACCCTCCTGAAGCCGGGGGGCATGCCTATATCATTGTTCTTGTAGATTATTTCACCAAGTGGGCCGAAGCAATGCCTACACGGTTGCGGACGGTAAGACAACTACACGAGTTCAATTTCAACCATGTGATCACTCGTTTCGGTGTTCCTCAAACCATCATCACTAATCATGGCTCTTATTTTGAGACTATATGATGGCGGCCCGACATCTAAGTTGGGCTTGCATCCCGACTGACTCGATGCCATAATACCCTCGGGAAAATGGCCGGGTTGAAGGCTGTGAACAAGGTACTTGTCACGATGCTTCAACGAACAATTGGTATACAAAAAATAAAATTGGCATCTCCGGTTGTTTTCAGCTCTTTGGGCTGCCCGAACATCGGTGAAGAGTGCAACCCAGGATTCACACCATTTGAGTTGGTGTATGGTCTAGAAGCTACTATTTCGATTGAATGTGAATCCCTTCACTAAAATTGGTTGTGGAATTACTACCAGATGCTTCCTCGGAGGAATAACGTCTCTATATCTCGAGAGATTGGACAAAACTCGCCGCTTGGTACACTTTAGTTATCGAGGCACGGAGAAAAAGTGGGTTAAAAACTCATTTTCGATCAAACGACGGTTTTCTCCACACTCTTTTATCGAAGGGGACCTGGAATCCTTTTTTGTATGATCAAGCTCATGACAAGATTGGGGCGGAAAATTCAACCTATGTGGCATGGGTCCTATATTGTTAAACGTGTATTGAAAAATGGGGCTTATGAGCGGATTGATTATGAAGGTATTCCTTTGGGACAACCCGAGAAATGGGTTGTGCACAAATATTATGCTTGAATCATTCTTGCATAGTATATGTACATAGGTGATTTTTTAATTTTTGTGCATGTGTGGTGTGGTGTGCTTTGTAAGCGTTTTTACGCCATTGGGTCTTCACGATTATGCAGAGATGTCTATTACTCCTTATGTCGGTTTCGCGAGATGGTGCCTCTGCATTTTCGGGAACCTATCTTCGGTAACTTTTGAGTAATTTAAAATCACGCTGTAGTGAGTTGGTTAATTTGTAAGGTGTTTGTCTGAGACACACTTTACAAATAATGTGCGGAATATAGTGCTATTTTGGAATTATTAAAAAAGGTTGTTAACCTCGGTATTCACGCGTTACTTGTACATCTAGATTCAGCTTGTGGTTTTACAACTCAATGGTCATTATTCGATTAGAAACCCTTGCATTTTAGAAATGCATCTACATATTCGTTTACTTGAAAGAAATTTTGATTACATTACATATCAACATATACCAGACGAATGAATACACTAATGGATGCAATAGCCAACATGGTATTAGATAGATATTTACACGCAATTTGTAAAAACATCATCATATGTAAGTAATATCCATGTAAGAAAATAGATGTATATATATATGTCGAGTGTTTGAGAAAAACG
The DNA here is from genome assembly GCA_034641835.2 of Pinus albicaulis. NCBI lineage: Eukaryota > Viridiplantae > Streptophyta > Pinopsida > Pinales > Pinaceae > Pinus > Pinus albicaulis. Next base: position 186,371 of record JAXQQM020092249.1, on the reverse strand, counting down.
TGTGCATCATATAAAACCAAAATATACATGTTTTTTTTTTTTTTTTTCCCAGTTACATGGAACGACATGTCTCTAAAAAAATATGCAAATAAAAAGCGTAGGTGACTAATCGGCATGGTGCTCGTGGCGCACGTCATTGCCCGCACTCGCCTTAGTAGCGAGTGGAGTCGACTCAACACCCCCCACGTGTACCTCGATAAGCTAAGGGAACATCGGCTAAATGAGCATAATCCGAACTCGCGAAGATCCCCTCTGAGTTGCAGCCTGGCTCGTCCCCTCGCCCCCCTCACCTTGAGGGTCATAAGTGAGAGGGTCCTCCCTCGCTATTGGTGACATTCCGGCAGGCTATGGAGCCAACATACGCATACATATAGGATCGATTGTTAGAGCATGCATGTATACCAAAAATCATAAAACTCATAAAATTAAAAAGAGTCTTACTTGACTCCTTGTCCTAGTCCTCTCCTTCCCGGAAGTGGAAGATGCAGGTCTCCCAGACAATCGGTGCCCACATAGGGCAGGTCCTCTATGATGATCGGCTATCGTTGGAGCCATCCAAAGAAATTAGGCCGCCATGACATCCTGCGGCACCCACATACACAGACATCAATGATACCCATCGAGCCATCTGTGGCTCTCTCAATGGTGGATGCGAGACTATGGCCCTGACGCGGAAGATAGGTAGTCGTTCCGGAAAGAATGATGCCAAAATTGACCCATATCCAAAAGCTTGTTTCGAGTTTGGACTTCTTGCATTTGGTCGGTTGTCGTTTGATGTTCATAGTCACGGGCGTGTGATCAAACACTATTGGGTTCATGCACTCACGATGCGAAGAAGTTGTGTCTTTGTAGCCTCGTGCAGTTCCTGTGACCCGTAGCCGTAATGGTATGTAGCACTATCTCGGTGTTAGATCGGGGATAGTTTGAATGTCTACCCTTTCCACTACGGCTGTCCCTTTACGTACTTGCTCAATACACCTGTCCATGACCATTGTCATGTATTCACTGAAGGCCTAGTGCCGATCAAGATAGGGAGATTTGGACCCACAACGTGATAGTCTAGTGATAAAGTACATGTTTGACACTTTGAGCTCAAGTACACGATCTGGTTGAACTTCTCCTTATCCTCATCCTAGATTCTATTCCGGATATTCTGATAGTTTGGTGAGCCCAAGACATGGTGTTAGAATAATTTTTTTCAAGCGCAATTCGGGAGAGCATTCATACACTTTGCTCATTTCGATTTCAATTCATCTTCCTCAACATGCTCTCTTTCCTTCCATTCAATTACCATTTTTTCTTTGTACACACACATAAATTTGGTCATAAACACATTATAAGATCCCTTGGGTACTTAAAACAAAAATTCATTGGCTCTATTTTTGTTAAATTTAAACGGAGAATGTTGGGTTGCGTAGCGGCGCGACTATTTTGCTAGCAGTCGTGCCACCTAGGTGCGACCCCTATGTGAAAAAGGGTCAGTGGCGCGTGTTATCACTCATATTTTCCTTGAATTTGTTGGAAGAAGGAAAGGGTCAAGGTAACCACAAACCAGCCTTTAAGTACGGAGATCTAGCCAATGCGTACTCGAGGAGAAGACTCTCTCTCACAGCTAAAATTTAGCTTTGTTTTGGAAGGTATTGGGCTAGTTATAAAGTTCGGGGTTTTGATTTTGTTTGGGTTGATGGAATTCTATAGGCGAGGGTAAGATCGAGTAGTTTTAGTCATTGGGCTAATGGAGTCAAAAATATGGCTGAATTGGATTAAGTTTTTAACAGATGGTTTAACGAGCTGAGAGTAATCTGAAACGAAGCAATTATAGATCCAAATTGAATGAAATGAATTTCCAAAATGAGAGAAAGGAAATTAAGAATTCTTCAACATATTTCAAAAAGAAAGAAATTCACGATTATCAATAAAGAAGCAGTTAAGTATTCTTTATTAAATAACCAAAATGCTTAAACCGGAAACGGGGAGAATTAAAGATTCCTTTAATTTAAACTAGTTTAGAAGAAAACATTTAGAATAATAACGGTGAAATCATATTACAATTAAGTACCTTCGATTTACTCCTTTTCGTTAATTATTAAGATAATGGAACACGGATGATATTATAAACAAATATACAACTTCAAAACATCGGATAAGTATTTATTGATCCGTTGCTTACAAGAATCATGAGAAAAGTCTTGCATCAATCCAGATGTCCGGTTGCCACAAAGATTTCTCCAAAAACTCTTTATTCCAAAATAGTCAATTTACATCAAAGTCCCAGAATCCACACTCAATACTCTAAGCGAGGGCTTATTTATACAAAAATTGATCAAAAATATCTCATAACAAATTGAGATATAATCTAGGAGTGACTCATAAATAAGTTACAATAAAAATAGAGACGAGATGGTCTCGTAGATAAGATAGAAATGGCGGTTACAGTACATTTTCTTCTTTTGAGAATGTCTTTGGAGCGAGCCCTATGGTTTGGCTCATTGTCCTCCTCGGTAATTCTTTTCGAGGCGCCTTTCTTCTCTTGATACTCTTTGTTTTCACTAATACACTTTGACCTTTTGTTTATCCCTTTATCTTTATCATGGTATCTTTTGTAGTCAATAAGCAAAATCTCAATAGCAAGATAATTTTACAAGGATTCCAGCAATTCTCCCCACCATTTATCTTAAGTGATACCGGGTAGTTGAAGTTTTCTCAATGTTTCATCGGCCTCGATTATATCGAAGAAATCGGGTGATTTGGGAACAAATGTTTTACTTCATGCTCAAGAAAAAAATAGATTTTTTCCAATCCTATCATGAGAAGATTCTTTCACATTGGAAATGATGCTTCGATGGAATAGTCGAGAACTAGCTTGATTATCGACATGCTTGTCCAATTTCTCAATATAACTTTCCGGAGTCCATTAATTTAAATATTACCGAAACTATAGGACTAGGCAATCCTTTATTCATGAAATATCAAATCTTTCTCTGAAGAGCAATGATTTCTTCTTGCATATCGAACACCTTGTTCTAAATTCTGCATAAGAGTTCTTTTAGTAAAAACTCGTTTTATTTCCAAAATTGTTCCGAGTTAAGTCTTGAATACCAAATTCTGCAAGTTGCTTTCTAGTTTGGGTGTTTAGAAATTGTATGAGTCGATTGGCTTCATCGGGCCTATATCCCAACTCTTCTCTTGTACTTTGAACTTCCTCTATAACTGATTGTTGACTAAATCATTATGTTCATACATTATTTGGATTGAAGACCCGGAACATCCTTTATTGATTGAATGATGTTATCATAAATTTCATTTATTTCCTTTAAAGGTTTCTCAGTGAGAGATCCTTCTCTAATGCTTTAACCAATTTTCTAATTTTTGACTTCTCTTGTTTTATACGCCACACTCATTTTGAGAGATCATATTTGTTCTAAATTGGTTAGCGTAACTTTTGTACATTTGAAGCTTCATCACTGAAGTTTTAATTCATTCATTGAATTTATTAATTCTTGAACTCAAATTGAAGTATTTACACGTGATAGCTACGATCGTAGGCACATTATAGATGTACATGTACACATACAACTGTGAATCTTTGGAATAGTAGTACTTGTTCTTTAATGCACAATTTCAAGCTCTTTTTTTGTTTTTCATTCGATTGCTCATTCATATTCAAAAACAGTTCCATCATTTCTTCTTTAGAATTCTTCTTTATTACTTCTTCAGTTTGAGGATGTCTTGAAGCTGGCAATTTCAAATGCTTTCTCAAAGCTGCAATGTCATCATCTTTTTTCTTGATTAGAGCTTCTATACCTTTGACATCCTTTGGATTATGACCTAATCCAATAATTATTTCCTCCAATGTTTTTATCCTGTTGTCTTTGGCTTGAGAAGAAACCTTTTCAAGCTGCAATTGTGTACTAGTGTTCTCCAAAGAATCCTGTATCCTGTGAGCTGCCATTGCCTTATCAGTCAAAGTAGAATAGATCATTTCACCAGTCTGCTTATGTAACTCAATCTGATCTAAAGGATGAATATCCTTTGCTAAGACTTCAAAATTTGTTCTGATATAATCTGCAGCTGTTTGAGGTTGCTGCACTTTGGGTTTGAAGTGACTCATTATCATTTTGCCTTGCTGAATGTCTAAGCTGACATCAATCTTTCTTGATTCTTAGGGGCCATCTTCAAATACTGATTATAAACCTGGATTCTTAAAGGATCATTCCTGGCTTTTATATTGATAAATGTCTTCTTTATATCTCCTACATCTTTAACTGGTGTTTTGAAAGAAGATATTTCAACACTCTTTTGCTTTCGTAGCTCTTTCCTGTGTGAGGTAGTGGATGCTCCACTGACTATACCTGTTTTTTGACTGCCCAATTGTTCTTGTCCTTGACTATCAAGGATTTCATCAATAGATTCTACTTCTGGAGGAGTATTCAATTTCTGTCTCTTTGCGTGAGGCTATTTTGAAGATCCAGTGAGAGGGGTAGCAGCTTCTTCAAGATCTCTTATTCCTTTTTCATTTAATGGCGTCTAAAAATTTGATATATAAAGCTATCGATTATTTGAAATGTACAGAAACCTGTACTTGATCCTGTCCCTTGGAAGTTTGAGGTTGTTTTGTCATAGTGAATGTTTCTTTAACTTGTATATCAACCTCTTTCTCTTTTCCCTTAGATGATACTGCAATGTTTTCTTGTAACTTCTGCTGAAAAATTACAGCTGAGGAAGGACCAACCTCTGATCTTGGTACCTGTGCAAAAGAGTCTAGGTCAAGCATCTTTTCAAGATTTTTCATAACATTGTCTACATTGACCTGCTCACTATCTTGCTCTATCAATGTTCCTTCTATCCATTCATCTGTATTAGCATATTTTTCAATCTCTGGGATTCTTTGATGCATGTATGGTGCTGATTTATTTTTCATTCTTTTATCACAAATGAAGCTGAATGGGTCATAAGGTACCCAATAGAAACTCTTTTGTAATCTGAAACGGTCTTCTAATATCTTTTCAGCTTCTTCCCCTGCATCCCTAGAGTTACAAATAAAGGGACCTAATTGACTTTTGATCCGGAGTTGAGCCTTCTTCTTTGCATTACAAAAATGAATTATATCAGAGTTTTTCATCTGCCTGAAATACTCTAATGCAAAGAGTCTCATGGGGACATATTTTGGCAATTTGAATGGACATAATTCACATCCATATATTCTGACTTCTGTGTGATTTTGGTATAAGTACCAATCACCAACTTTGTATTGTTTTGAGAGCTGTAAAGTTTTCTTGATTTCATTGCTGAGCCTTGGAGGAGAAACTCCTGTCAACAAGGTGGTTGCAGGGTGTATAAAAAGATCAATGAACTCATTATAGGAATAGGGAGAATCTCGATAACTATGAGTGATGGTTGACCAAAAGATAACAGACCTAGGATTCCCTTTGGCATCAAGATTTTTGATATAGAAAGGGAAATTTTTTGACTGGTAATAGAGCATGAGATGGTAAATGACAGAAGAATACTTGAACACTTTCTCATTCTCTAATCTCATGAATTGATCATGGATTTTGTCTGCAATGTAGGATGCAAAGTCATACTTGACAGCAGGAGGCTGTCCAGGGGTAAAAATAGACAATAATACTAGAATTAAATGGTCAACATATTCACTAGTATTAAAGCCCATTATAAAGGATATCATATCCAAAACAAGTCTACCCTCCTGAGTGAAGAAATCATATCCATAAGGGCGAGGGCCTTTAAACTGATGATCAGGAAACATAAAGGTCTGACAGATGTGGCTTAATTCTTCATGGGATATTTTGGTGGATTTCTCAAGTAATTCTCCCATGGACAGGGGAGTGAGGGCTTGATCAGGTTGAAAATGTAGCATCTCATTGATAGACTGATCAGTAATGGGAAAAAGGACATTTTGGAGATAAGACTGCTCGTTGAGTGGGATCATAGTTTGCATGACAGTAATGGATTATTTCAGGGAAAAAATGGACAGAGGGAAAGAGGTACCTGGGAAGATTAGATTCCCATAACCCAATCATATCCAAGCCATTCAAATAATTGTCTCTGCAGCGACAAAAAATTCGAAGAGGACTATCACCAAAAATCAGGTCTTTAATTTGGAAATCTCTGTCGACTAATGATAAATAATCCAAGTCTTCGTGAGGGGCGTTCAATGGGGTGACATTTAAAGCCAAGGGAATCTCCATTTCTGGTTCTTGTGGATTCAGAAATGAATTGCGAGGTTTTTGAAGAAATTGGCACAATCTCCAGTTTTGGGGATTCAATTGCGGTTTTGGGAGAATAGAAGACTCAAATAAACTCTGTAGCAGTCTTTGGTGCAGAATTTAAAACGAAAGCCAGGATTTCACAGAGTTTAAATGAGTAATGGGGTAAATACCTTTTTTTAGGAGATGAACTATGTTTAAACAGGTACAGGTTGCGGCGGGCGAACGCTGGATTACTGGTCTGGCAGTGGTCTTCAGCAAAATTCAGTTAATGGCACTTGATAGTCAATTTTTTGAAATTCTTTGCATGGAGGGTGAAGTCGCTTTCTGCGTACAAAATAGTGAAAAAGACGCGGGGAGAATTGTTTTATTCACAAAGTCAAAAGGGTGGCGAATTTTTATTATTTTAATAAATGACGTCAATATGTACGACAAATGAGTCACGGGGGGGAAGGTGGTAAGCAGTTTTTTCTGCACCACTTTTGAGGGAAGGCGGTATTGAGCGGATGGGCAGCGATTCCACAGAACGAATGACACGTGGCCATGGTACTTTTTGAAAACCACTGTCATTTCGCGCGTTATTGTTCGGATCGAGGATGGCCAGCAGAATTATCAACAGTCGTTGATCTTGGAGCGGGTGATCGAACGGTGGTTGGGGAGTGAAGTTGACGAGGAGTTAATAGGAGGGCCTGATGCAATTTATTATTGATTAATCGCATCGGGAGCAATTTGATTGGCGTGTTAGGTTCTTAATTAATCATGGGGATTAATTAATTCCTGCGTACGATGAAGGGTCGAGGAGGAAAAATACGCAAGGGATGGTTTATTTTTTGTTTTAAAACACGTAATAAAACATGTTTTTAAATCATTTTTAATGTATTTCTATTATATGATAATTAAATTAGATTAATCCAATTACCATAGGGGGCGGGATTAACATATAATGATATATTTTAACCAAAGAGGGTATAAAGTGGGTTTTTTATTTGAACGAGTGAGGAATAAATACTTTGGTTAAAATCATAATACATGGGTTTTTGGGATATTATATAAAAGGAATTATATATAATAGGAGAAGGTCATTTCTATAAGGAGTTAATAAATAAAATCAATGTTAATATGACAAGGGGACAAGGTAAACTTCAAAATACATTAATATAGCTAAGAAAGTGAAGTTTTTGGAAGCAAATTGTATTATAATCACTTCATCACTTAAACTTAGGATAAAATGTGATTTTGAGGGTTTTTTTTTGAAATATTGCATGATTTTCCTAAGTAAAATGGGATTTTACTTAGAAAAATATTTTTGAGAGGTGGATGAATGTTATGATGGATAATTTCAAGTACTTAGGTCTTTTCAATTATTGGGCCGAGGGTCCGGTCCCTCCAAAAGTCAAGGAAATGCCTTGAGCCCCTTTAATCTTCAAATACCTTAGTGCCTAAGGAAATCAGTGAATTTTTTAGGGAAAAATGAAGGGGGAGTTAATAATCTTGACTTTGCTCTACTGTGAACTTTTTCCAATGTAGTATCTGCCTTTGCACTTGTGATGAAAGTAAAATTGAACACATTTAGAACCATCATTCATCACATGTAATTCTGCAACAACATCTACCTACCCTACCTACTTTACTCTACCATTTTTTCTTCTTTATTAGGGTGCACTTAGACTGGAAAACCCTTATCACACTTTTTCTTTTACATATGGAAATCTATCTAGTTCTAACCTTATTACATCCAAGGGCTCAGATTAAACTGTTGAGCACCTTTTATTAACTCTACCTATCTACTTATCTACCAAGATTAAACTGTTTGGCCAGATATTTATTCTCTATTCTACAACATGAAATTGAAGAATGAATGAGTCAAGTTTAAACAGTTTGACTCTTCATAAATTGTGGCAAAAGTTTAACAAGCTGCACACAATTGCTTATTACAGAAAATGAAATAGTAGTGGCATTTAGACTTGCACACTTTCCTGGTCTATTTTTGTTTGGGGTTCATTTCTTTCACTTTTTTGACCATTTTTATTTTTTCACCCTTTGATTTTTCTTTTAGTGTATACCCTCTTTACATTTTTTAAATTTTTTGACTTTTGATAATATGGAAAACCTTTGCAACAAGAAAAAGGTATGAACATATTACATATCCCATCAAGTCAATCATGAAACATGGCACCTATTGGTATAGGAGTCTAACACTGGCTCCACTTGGGAATGGCTTTTCCTTGTGAAAAGTCAAGAACAACAAATCAGTTGCCCTCAGAATGATTTTGACTGAACCATGGAATTTTCTCCTGCTTATTGCTTTATTATATATATGATAATAAAACTTCTGAAGCTCAGGGCCTTCCCTTTGGGCTTCAACTCCAGTAGGTCACTATCCACTCTAAACGGATGCATTACAAAGGATACATTATGTACATGTTAAAGAATCAGAACATCCTAGTAAATAGGATCAAAGTAGTGTTTTTACATTTGACCATTGACCGGTCCTTCCTCAGCTTCTGAACCATCCAAATTCTTCAAAAAATATGTGTTATTTCCCTGTAAAGCATGAATGATGTAAGGTCCTTTCCATAAGAAATCAAATTTCCCATGTTTTCCTTTATCTTCCCTTCTGGAATCCCATCTTAAAACTTTGTCTTCCAGTTGAAAATCTTCTGCTTTGGTCCTTTTGTCAAACATCTTCTTTAATTTTTCCTGCAAAACTTGGGATCGTTGATACACTTCTTCTCTGGTCTGCTGCAAGTGAATTGTTTGATTTATTCTTCTTTGAATATCATTTGGTTCTACTTGAGCCTCCTGAAGTAACTTCATTACAGGAATTCCCAAGGATGATGGAAATCTAGCCTCAATACCATAAACTAATTCATATGGACTGGTCCCAATTGATTTTTTGGTAGTAAGTCTGTCTGCCCACAATGCATTGGTAAGTTTCTTATGCCAATTCTTCTTATTTTCTTCCAATAATTTTTTAATGATATTAATGAGACTTTTATTGGAAGATTCAGCCAGTCCATTACCCTGAGGATAATAGCTTGTGGAATGGCCTAAAGTGATGTGATATTTATTGCAGAAACTAATCATTTTCTTAGACTTGAAATCAGCAGCATTATCAGTTATAATTTTCTCAAGACAGCCAAATCTTGATAGTATATTGGTTTCTAAGAATCCTATGATTATAGAATCATTGGCTTGTCTGGATGGGATTGCTTCAATCCATTTAGTAAATTAATCTGTGGCAGTGAGGATCCATCTGTGTTGGCCAGAAGAAGGAGGATGGATTTCTCCAATAAAATCCAGGACCCATTGTTGAAAAGGTTTCTCAGTGGAAATTGGTTTCAATGGTAAAGGTAATAATTTTCTCTTGCCTTCAAAGATTTGACACTTATGGCAAGCAGTTACAAATTTATTTACATCTGAAAACAAGGTTGGCCAATAAAAACCAGAGCTTAAGATCTTATCTGCAGTTGACTTCCAGTAGAGGTGTCCACCACAATCTCCTGCATGGAATTCATTAAGAACCTTGTCAGCTTCATCTTTTAATAAACAATTTAATATAATTCCATCATGATTCTTCCAAAAGAGAACATTATCTAAAATACAATACTTTAAAGATGTCATTTTCAAAAACCTTTGTTTCGTTCTGGATAACCCTGGAGGAGCTTGCAGGTTTAACAAAACATAAATGATATCAGCATACCAAGGTGAGTCTAAAAAGGCTCGACTGATTTGTGGAGTCGCCATCTCCTGTTCGTCATCCAGTTCATTAATATTCAGGGCTTGGCAATTTGTTTCAGTCATGAGTTGAGCCAAACCTTGTCCTTTTATGAGTTTTGTAGGTCTTATTTCAATATCATATTCTAATATGGTAGCTATCCATTTACCTCTTTTGCCTTCAATTCCATCTCGAGTTAAGATGTCTTTAACGACAACATTAGGTACATAAGCTATCACATGAGAATACAATATATAAATTCTGAAATCTTTAATTGCTTTCACAAGTGCAAAATCTTGTTTCTCCATGATGTTTTATTTTAATGATGCATCTCTAAGTGCTTTACTAAAAAAGGCTGTAGGTTTTTCACATCCTTGATCATCCTTTTGTAATAAAACAGCTGCAACTGTATGTTCAGAAGCAAATGAAAAAATTATGAAATCTCTATCAAATTTTGGACTGGTAAGAACTGGTGTTCTGGTCAAAGCCATTTTGATTTCTTCAAATGATTGCTTGGCTTCTACTGTCCACTTAATACTTGAATCCTTTCTTAACATGTTAGTAAGCAATCTAAGTAATTCAGCTAAACTAGAAATGAATCTTCTCAAAAAATTGATCTTTCCTATGAAAGCTTGAAGTTCTTTAATATTCCTGGGATGAGGTATCTGCAAAATGGCTTGTATTCTTTCAGGATCAATTCTAATGCCATATTTTGAAATGATATGACCTAGGAGTTTACCTTCTTCAAGACCAAACAATGACTTTTTAGGATTTAAAGAAATACCATATTTTCTGCATTTTATGAACACCTGTCTAAGATGGTCCAAATGTTGTTGATCTGTCTTGGAAAAAAAAGTCAAATCATCCAGATATATGACCATAAAATCATGAATTTCTTTGGCAAAGGCAATGTCCATTTCTCTTTGGAAGGTTTCTCCTGCATTTTTTAGTCCAAAAGGCATCTTAACGTATTTGAATGTACCCCATGGTGTTGTAAAAGCTATTTTGTCTTGATCATCAGGATGAACCAGAATTTGGTTCTATCCTGAGAATCCATCCAGAAGAGAAATCCTTGAAGAACCTACTACCCTTTGTAAGATATGGTCCATTTTAGGCAAAGGATAGTTATCTTTTAAAGAAACTTTGTTTAAATTTCTCAAATCAACACATAGTCTAATCTCTCCTGTTTTCTTCCTTGTTGGTACCAAATTAGAAACCCATTCAGAAAACCTAATAGGAGCAATTATTCCTGCTTCATACATTCTTTTAATTTCTTTCTCAATTGAAGGTAGTAGCACAGGGTTGATTCTTCTAAGTTTCTATTTAAATGGTTTCTGGTCTGGTTTCAAAGGTATTGTATGTTGAATTATTGATGTATCATATGATTTCAGATCTTCATAACTCCAGGAAAAAAAATCTTGGAATTCTTTTAAAAGTTCAACATATTTAACTTTTTGATCCGCTGGCAGAGATTTAGATAACTTAACCATCTTAGGATTTCCTTCAGTTCCCAAATTGTATTCTTCAATATCAGCTTTTAACGGTTCCATTTTGGGTTTGAGTGGAATGTCATTAGAGTCAAAAAGATCTTCCAAAGGAGTTAATCCTTTAGGTAAATGATTATCTTTCAGATTAATAATTTCAGATTCATCTTCTATAATCTCATCGACTTCCATTTGTTTCAGATCCTGCATATCTTTTTTGGTGAATTTAGTTGGGTGAAGCATGTGAATTGCAGTCTCTTCTGAAATATTTGTTTTTTGTTCATCTATTTGATCAGATTCATTGATTTTTGTGTCTTCATCTATACTACTGTTAGATAATTCATTTTCTAAGGTCAAAAAATTATTAATCTGATTATTATTTACAAACACTTGCCAATTCATAAGATTATCCGATATAGCAGGTCTATGTCTAATCTCAGTTGTGAACTGATGATTAGGTCCAAAAGGTAATTTACAAGTGCTAGCAAACATTGCAAGACTATGAGCATGCAAATTTTGTTTTCTAGGAATTTTGGCAAGCTGAGCCTGTAGGAAAGTATTAAGAATTTCCACAATTGTTCCTCTGTATTCTCTTAATCTGGGGTCTTTTGTCGAACATTCACCATTGATCTGTTGAATAATTAAATCAGAGTCTCCTATGATTGATACTCTAATAGCTCTTAGTTTTTTGAAATGTTTAAGCCCTAGAAAAAGAGCCTCATATTCTGCCATATTATTAGTGCACCTAAAGTTCAATCTATAAGCATGGCCTTCAGCATGATCATTTTCAATGTTGTGTTTCCAAATTCTAGCTCCTGCTCCTAACTTATTTACTGAACCATCAAATTCTAAATGCCAAAGAATTTCATGTTCATAATCTTCATCGACTGTTTTAACAACTTTCTTAACAGGGAGATCTGGTTTTTCAGTTTTTTCTGGTATTTCTTGAATATCTGACGTTTCTTTGTTTTCCGAAATTTCTTCGATTTGAACAGTAGATTTATTTGCAGTTTCTGTTTCAGGTGCTTTTAATTCAGTAGGAAGGTCAAATTCAGCATTATAAAGGATGAATGAGTCCATATCAGAATGTACTGAGTAGACGGGGAAGTTTTCAGGCTTCTCCTGACTACTGACTAAATATTTCATCAAGGTTTATCTGTATAGTCTTTTAGGTTGACCGAACATTGAAATAGTAGCATATGACATATCCAATTGAAGAGATCCTCCGAGTTTGGCACCCCAGGATCTGGACAACAACATACCATATTTGGGAGGAATATCTGCTACTACTATATCCATCAGAATAGATTTCACAGGGTATTGCACCAAAGTAACACACAGATCTTTAATCAAACCTAAACATCTTACCTGACTTGAATCAAAAGAAAAAAGATCTTTATATGGTCTGGTAATGTCTAGGTTTAATCTTTCCATCACAGCTTTGGGCATTAAATTATGGGACGCTCCAAAATCAAGCATGGTGTTATGAAGTATTTTGTCATGTACATTTAAACTCACATTAAATGGAGGAGTTCCTCCACTTTCTGGTTTGTCGTTTACTTCAGGGCCAAAAAGTAGTTTAGGTTGATCATCAAAAACATTTACTGAATCATCCATTCCAGTAATGTTAAGGGATCTGCTGATTTGGCTTCTATAGACATCATGTTTAGCCAATTCTGCTAATGGAACAGCTATCTTTATTTTACCTATTTCAGCCTCTAGATTGAAAGGTTTTTCTGTTTGAGCTCTAGTGTTTTGAACAGTTGGGTTTTCTCTGTTTTTTGGGTCTTCAATGGTTTTCTCTTTTTCATGAGTAGGATTATGAGTTGCAGGTGTTTCTGAATTAACTTCTGATGGTTCTTCTACGTTTCCTGCAGGAGGAAAAGTATTAGAAAGTTGTTTATTATTTGGTTGATTATCAGACACATCTTCAATTATTGGATTTGCGGGGTTAGGAATTGTTCTAGAAAGAATTTGTACAGGAGGAGTGTTAGTTTTACATTTGATGTTTTGTTTTGCAGCTTTCTATTTGCTATTCTCTGGCACGTCAATCCGTCTGCTTCTCAAATTGTATTGTTTATGAACTTCATAAATTGTTGAGTCATATCCTTCTTTGAAATCAAAAGTTTCTCCTGAATGAGTTTGAAATGTTTCAAGAATGTGATTTTCTTGATCTTCTTGAGATAGGAAAACTTCTAGTTCGTTTTTGTTCTCAGTCACGTTATTTATTTCAACATCCTCTGTTGGTTCTTCAGAAGATGAACCTTCAACGAAATTTTCCTGGAATGGTGGCCTGATGTTTTGGTCAGGAATATTTTTCCCAGTATTTTGGTTTTGATTTCTTCTGAAGTTTGGATTTCTAACAACATTTTGACCATCACCAGAAGACTTTCTTTCGATTGTCTCTACTCTGTCTCCCAGTCTTTCCATCCCTTTAACAATTGCATCCAGCTTTCTTTCAAAAGCCGAAGGCTCTTCGTTCATGGGCATCCTTCTTTCAGCTCTAGCTCTAGCTCGTTTTTCTATGAGGTTAGCTTCAACACTAACAACTATGCTTTGCATCTCTTCTAGAGTTTGAGGGGCTCTTTCCCTAAGTGAATATGCTATGTCAGAGTCAAAACCATCAGGGAATTTAGCCAGTACTGAATCCGGGGGGGGGTCTAAGGTTTTGGGGAACAGCGTTGTAGGCTTCATTGAATCTAATGATATAATATTGCACTGCTTCATTAGGTCCTCTTTTCAATTTTCCAAAGTCAGATAGGATTTGAAGAGGGTATTTCTTCTTCTCCCATCTATTTAAAAATGCCCTATACAGGGCTGGTAAGTCAGCAATACTGTTTGGAGCAAGAGCCCTAAAACATGTCCTGACTTCCCCAGTAAGGCTCTGGACAAAAATTCTCATTCGTACATCGTCAGCATCTATTTCATAAAATTCAAAGTAATCTGTCATCCTTTTGGTATGTTGTTGAGCAGTATAAGTACCAGAACCATCAAAAGGGGTGATCTTACTCTAATAGTCTGGAGGCAAAGCGGCATGATTCCCTGGCAATCTTAACGGAGCATATCTATTGGCCATTGGAAGGTGTAATGGTATAACAGGTGATGATGGTCTAGAAGTAGTGGGTGGAGGAGTAGAAGGAGTGGCTTGTGTTTGAGAAGTTTGGGGAAAAGTAGATGAACTTGGGGAAGCTGCAGTAATCACAGAAGTGTCTAAAATTTCTTCAAAGGTCTGTTCAGATTGAATGGAATTTTTTAAATACTTGTCAAGATGTGAAGTGATAAATTCAAATTGAAAATCTTGAAGAAATAATGGATCAGGAACAAGCTTGGACAACTCAGATTCAGAACAATTTATGAATAGAGAATTTTCAAACTGTTCATCAAATGGTTCGTCTTCAAGATATATAATATTCACAGGACAATAATGTGATCTGACAAGAGGTTGGGAACTTTTAGAGCTTCCTTGACTCTCTACTCTTCTCAGAATTCTGGGAATCAGATTAGGGTTCTCGAATATCGGTGGTGGGTTAGGGTCAGGATTTGACCTGGTATAACGAGTCCTTTTTTAAGCCAGTTTTCTGGATGATTTATATTTTTGGTTTTTTGTTTTAGATAAAATGAAAGTACAACTTTGACAAACTCTTTAAGAAATTTAAGATTTTTGATTAAAATTTTCTCAAAGATTTATTGAACTAGAGATTCTGATTGAATGTTTGAAACTAAAGTTCAGTTATTTAAGCTAAATCAGAGATAGACTGAAGCAGCATTTATTTACTATGCAATTGCAGAGCAAAAGAATTTCAAAGGCTACCTGGCTGATCTTCCAACTCTGTCTGTATCTTATAAGCAAACAATATTGACAATAAAGATATTCAGAATCCCCAGTATGGTCGCCACTATGTTATCACTCAGATTTTCCTTGAAGTTGTGAGAAGACGCAAGGGGTCTGGGGTAACCACAAACCAACCTTCAGATACAAAATCTAGCCAATCTGTATCCAGAGAGGGCTCTCTCTTTAAAATATAGCTTTGTTTTTTGAAGATATTAGGCTAGTTGTAAAGTTCAGGGTTTTGATTTTGTTTGAGTTGATGGAATTCTTTAGCTGAGATTAAGATCAAGTAGTTTCATTCCATTGGGCTAATGGAGTCAAAGGATTGGCTGCACTGGCTTAAGTTTTTTAGCAAAAGATGGTTTATCAGGGCAAGATAATCAAACTAGAAACAATTATAGATCTAAAGTGAATGGAATGGAATTCAAACGGATGAAAGGAAACTAAGAATCTTTCAACACATTCAAGAGAAGAGAAATAAATTGATTATCAATAAAGAGCAGTTAAGTATTCTTTACTAAATAACCAAATATGTATGAACTAGAAAAACAGGAGCAATCAAGAATTCACTGTTTAAACCAGTTTAGAGGAAAAAATTTAAAATAATAACGACTGAAATCGGATTACACCTAAGTACTTTATGATTTAATCCTTTTCGTTAATTATCAAGATAATGAAACACATATGATATCATAAACAAATGTAAAACTTTAAAACATGGGATAGAGATGACTTATTGATCCTTCATTCGACACATGAATCCTGAGAAAAGTCTTCTGCCTCAATTCCTTGTCCAGTTTTGCCACGAAAAATTTCTCCAAAGCTCTTTATTCCAAAATATTCAATGTTACATCAGAGTATAAGAATCCACCCTCAATAATCCGATTGAGGGTTTATTTATACAAAAAATCATACAAAATATCTCTTAACAAAACGAGATATAATCTAAGATGACTCACAAATAAGTTACAATAAAAATAGAGACAAATGGTCTCGTAGATAAGACAAAAAGCAACTGATGTTGTGTTGTTTCCTCTTTTTGAGAATGTGCTGGAGGGAGGACCTATATTGTGGCTCATTGTTGTCCTCTTCAGTAATTTTGTTCTAACTGTCTTGCTTCACTGATACTCTGTGTTCTTACTGATACACTTTTAACTGAACCGATACTCTTTGACATTTGTTTATCTCTTTATCCTTTATACTGCAGTAAATAGGCAAAATTTCATGTAAGGATAAATTTTACAAAAGTTCCAATAGATCTTCCCACCATTTATCTTTTGCTATTCTGGTCTGTTGAAGCTTCCTCAATGTTTCATCAGCCTCGGTATATCTTAAGAAATTAGGCTGATTTGGAAATAAATGTTTTACTTCATGTTCAAGATAAAACAAATTCTCTAATCTGTCATGAAGATTCCTTCTTGTAGGTAATGTTGCTTCTGATGAGATGGTTGAGGAACTAGCTTGATTGTGAGCATGTTTGTCCAATTTCTCAACATAACTTTCCAGGTCCATTATTTTATCTGCTGAAACCATAGGGCTGGGCAACCCTTTATTCAATAAAACATCAAACCTTTCTTTCAAAGAAATCATTTCTCCTTGCATGTCAAAGCACCTTCGTTCTAAATTTTGCATAAGAGTTCTTTTAGTAAAAACTCTTTTTATCTCTAAGATTGTTCCAGTTATGTTCTGAATAACCTGATCTGCAATTTGTTGTCTGGTTTGGGTGTTTAGAAATTGTATGAGCTGATTGGCTTCCTCAAGCTTATTTCCTAATTTTTCTCGTGTGTTTTCAACTTCATCCAGAGCTACTTTGACCAAATCATTCTGCTCGTATATTATCTGAATTGAAGGCCAGATATATTTTATTGACTGGATAATATTATCCCAAAGAATGTCATTTATTTCTCTTAAAGGTTTCTCCAATCTGAGATCCTTTTCCAAAGCTTTAACCAATTTCTCCAAATTTTTGACTTCTCTTGTTTTGTCAGCAACAGTCATTTTTGAAACATCATATTTCTATTTCAAATTAATAAGCTGTAACTTTTTGTGTTGAAGTTCTATTACTTGAAGTTTCAAGTCATTCATTGACTTTATTAGTTCTTCTGTACTCAAATTTGAAGTATTTACCTATGATGGCTCTGTTGGTTGACCTGTTGGCTGACTTGTTGGACCTGTGATAACCTCTGTTGTAGATACTGGAACACTAGATTGCTTGTCTTTTAATGCTTGTTCAAGCTCTTTTTCTGTTTCAGTCAGTTGCTCATTCAGCCTCAAAATCAAATCCATCATTTCTTCTTTAGAATTCTTCTTTATTACTTCTTCAGTTTGAGGATGTCTTGAAGCTGGCAATTTCAAATGCTTTCTCAAAGCTGCAATGTCATCATCTTTTTTCTTGATTAGAGCTTCTATACCTTTGACATCCTTTGGATTATGACCTAATCCAATAATTATTTCCTCCAATGTTTTTATCCTGTTGTCTTTGGCTTGAGAAGAAACCTTTTCAAGCTGCAATTGTGTACTAGTGTTCTCCAAAGAATCCTGTATCCTGTGAGCTGCCATTGCCTTATCAGTCAAAGTAGAATAGATCATTTCACCAGTCTGCTTATGTAACTCAATCTGATCTAAAGGATGAATATCCTTTGCTAAGACTTCAAAATTTGTTCTGATATAATCTGCAGCTGTTTGAGGTTGCTGCACTTTGGGTTTGAAGTGACTCATTATCATTTTGCCTTGCTGAATGTCTAAGCTGACATCAATCTTTCTTGATTCTTAGGGGCCATCTTCAAATACTGATTATAAACCTGGATTCTTAAAGGATCATTCCTGGCTTGGATCATTCCTGGCTTTCATATTTATAAATGTCTTTTATATCTCCGCATGTTTAACCGGTGTTTTGAAAGAAGATATCTCTAACACTCTGTCAGCCTTCATAGCTCTTTCCTTTTGTAGAGGTAGTGATGTTCTGACTCACTCTACCTATTTGACCTACCCAATTGTTCTTGTCAATAGTTTCTACTGGAGGATTATTCACTTGTCTCGGCCCCGAGGTTATTGTGATCCAGAGGGGTAACAGCTTCAACATCTCTCTTTTTGCCCTTTTCTACATTTAATGGAGTCTGCAAAATTGACATTTCTATTGGATTGGTTTGAACAGAAGAAACCTGTACTTGATCCTGTCCCTTGGAAGTTTGAGGTTGTTTTGTCATAGTGAATGTTTCTTTAACTTGTATATCAACCTCTTTCTCTTTTCCCTTAGATGATACTGCAATGTTTTCTTGTAACTTCTGCTGAAAAATTACAGCTGAGGAAGGACCAACCTCTGATCTTGGTACCTGTGCAAAAGAGTCTAGGTCAAGCATCTTTTCAAGATTTTTCATAACATTGTCTACATTGACCTGCTCACTATCTTGCTCTATCAATGTTCCTTCTATCCATTCATCTGTATTAGCATATTTTTCAATCTCTGGGATTCTTTGATGCATGTATGGTGCTGATTTATTTTTCATTCTTTTATCACAAATGAAGCTGAATGGGTCATAAGGTACCCAATAGAAACTCTTTTGTAATCTGAAACGGTCTTCTAATATCTTTTCAGCTTCTTCCCCTGCATCCCTAGAGTTACAAATAAAGGGACCTAATTGACTTTTGATCCGGAGTTGAGCCTTCTTCTTTGCATTACAAAAATGAATTATATCAGAGTTTTTCATCTGCCTGAAATACTCTAATGCAAAGAGTCTCATGGGGACATATTTTGGCAATTTGAATGGACATAATTCACATCCATATATTCTGACTTCTGTGTGATTTTGGTATAAGTACCAATCACCAACTTTGTATTGTTTTGAGAGCTGTAAAGTTTTCTTGATTTCATTGCTGAGCCTTGGAGGAGAAACTCCTGTCAACAAGGTGGTTGCAGGGTGTATAAAAAGATCAATGAACTCATTATAGGAATAGGGAGAATCTCGATAACTATGAGTGATGGTTGACCAAAAGATAACAGACCTAGGATTCCCTTTGGCATCAAGATTTTTGATATAGAAAGGGAAATTTTTTGACTGGTAATAGAGCATGAGATGGTAAATGACAGAAGAATACTTGAACACTTTCTCATTCTCTAATCTCATGAATTGATCATGGATTTTGTCTGCAATGTAGGATGCAAAGTCATACTTGACAGCAGGAGGCTGTCCAGGGGTAAAAATAGACAATAATACTAGAATTAAATGGTCAACATATTCACTAGTATTAAAGCCCATTATAAAGGATATCAACTTGAAAATGCTCACCCTCCCGAAAAAGACACGATAAGGGGAGGGCCTTTAAATTTAATAGATCAAAATATAAAGGTCCGGAAGTATGTATTAATTCTTCATGGGATAGTTTGGTGGATTTCTCAAGTAATTCTCCCATGGACAGGGGAGTGAGAGCTTGATCAGGTTGAAAATGTAGCATCTCATTGATAGACTGAGCAGTAATGGGAAAAAGGACATTTTGACTTGGAGATAAGACTGCTCGTTGAGTGGGATCATAGTTTGCATGACAGTAATGGATAATCTCAGGGAAAATATCGACAGAGGGAAAGAGGTACTTGGGAAGATTAGATTCCCATAACCCAATCATATCCAAGCCATTCAAATAATTGTCTCTGCAACGAAAAAAAATTTGAAGAGGATTATCATTAAAAACCAGGTCTTTAATTTGGAAATCTCTATCTACTAATGATAAATAATCCAAGTCTCTGTGATGGGCGTTCAATGGGGTGACGTTTAAATCCATAGGAACTTCCATTTTTGGTTCTTGTGGATTCAAAAATGGAAATTCGGCTTATGGTGAAAAATTGAGCAAAATTACAGGTTTTTGGGGACGCAATTTGAAACTATGGGAAAAGAGAAGACTCAAATAAACTCTGTAGCGGTCTTTGGTGCAGAATTTAAAACAAAAGCCAGGATTTCACAGATTTTAAATGAGAAATGGGGTAAATACCTGTTTTTAGGAGATGAACTATGTTTTAAACAGGTACAGGCTGCGGCGGGTGAACGCTGGAATACTAGTCTGGCAGTGGTCTTCAACAGAATTCAGTTAATGGCACTTGATAGTCGATTTTTTGAAAGTCTTTGCATGGAGGGCGAAGTCGTTTTCTGCGTACAAAATAATGAAAAAGACGCGGGTTTTTGTTTTATTCACAAAGTCAAAAGGGTGGCGAATTTTTTTATTATTTTAATAAATGACGTCAGTATGTACGACAGATGAGTCACGGGGGGGGGGGGAGGTGGTAAGCGGTTTTTTCCGCACCGCTTTTGACGGAAGGCAGTATTGAGCGGATGGGCAGCGATTCCACAGAACGAATGACACGTGGTCATGGTACTGTTTGAAAACCACCAATATTTCACTGCTATTGTTCAGGATCGGGAATGGCCAAATGAATGATCAACTGATCTGGAGCGGGAGATCAACTATGGCCTGGAGTGAAGTTGATCGTGAGCAGCGGAGGTCACGCAATTTATTAATTAACGCCAATTTGATTGGTGTAATAGCTCCCAATCGTCGGGATTAATTAATTCCTGATAAGGAAGGGTTGGGGAGGAAAAATACTTATGATGATGGTTTTTGCTTTAAACACGAATAAAACATGTTTTTAAATCATTTATGTATTTCTATTATTATAATTAAATGATTAATCCAATTAATATATGAGTGTGGATTTAATACATAATGATATATTTTAACCCAAAGGGGTTATATAGGCTTTTTATTTTGAACAAGTGGGAATAAATACTTTGGTTAAAATCATAATACATGGGTTTTTGGGATATTTATATAAATGGAGTTATATACTATAGGAAAGGGTTATTTCTATAAGGAGTTAATAAAATAAAATCAATGTTAATATGACAAGGGGACAAGGTAAACTTCAAAATACATTAATATAACTAAGAAAGTGAAGTTTTTAGAAGCAAATTGCATTATAATCACTTCATCACTTAAACTTAGGATAAAATGTGATTTTGAGGGTTAATTATGAAATATCTCATGATTTTCCTAAGTAAAATGGGATTTTACTTAAGAAAGAATTTTTTGAAGTAAATGAGTGTGATGATGAATGATTTTTAAGTACTTAGGTTTTTTTCCAATTATTGGGCCGAGGGTCCGGTCCCTCCAAAGTCAAGGAAATGCCTTGAGCCCCTTTAATTTTCAAATACCTTAGCACTTAGGGGAAATTAGTGAAATCTTTAGGGAAAAATGAAGGGGAAGTTAATAATCTTGACTTTGCTTTGCTGTGAATTTTTTCCAATGTAGTATCTGCCTTTGCACTTGTGATGAAAGTACAATTGAACACATTTAGAACCATCATTCATCACATGTAATTTTGCAACAACATCTACCTACCCTACCTACTTTACCCTACCATTTTTTCTTCTTTATTAGGGTGCACTTAGACTGGCAAACCCTTATCACACTTTTTCTTTTACATATGGAAATCTATCTAATTCTAACATTATTACATCCAAGGGCTTAGATTAAACTGTTGAGATCTTTTTATTTACTCTACCTATCTACTTATCTGCCAAGACTAAACAGTTTGGTCAGATTTTATTCTCTATCTCTTAAACATAAAATTGAAAAATTTGAATGAGTCAAGTTTAAACAGCTTTTAGATTCTTCAGCAAATTGTGTATAAAATTTTGACAAACCGCATAATAAATAGCTTATTATACAAAAAAATGAAAAAGTAGTGGCATTTAGACTTGCACACATTCCTTGGCCTTTCTTTTGGAGGGGTTCATTTTCTTTCACTTTTTTGGCCACTTTTATTTTTTCACCCTTTGATTTTTCTTTTAGGGTATACCCTCTTTACATTTTTTAAATTTTTTGATTTTTTGATTTTTTGAGAATATGGAAAACCTTTGCAACAAGGAAAGGTATGAACATATTACATAGCCCATCAGGTCAATCATGAAATATGACACCTATTGGTATAGGAGTCTAACAGCTTCTACAGAAAATGGTGCATTGTCTTCAATAGGAGGGACTTGCATCATTTGTTCCATGGTTTTGGAAGTGATGGTGAATAATATTTCTCCATTTGGGGCTACAGTGGCTCTTTGGTTTGGTAAGTAATAGGCCTAATATTTTCTAATGAATTATGGGAAATGATGGGTTTGAGGGAAGATGTAGTGAGGTAAATTGGACACCCAAAGTCCAATTTCATCAGTTTGGTCAATGAATTTATATTCGAGCCAACATTGGAGTTCGAAAAGGTTGAACTCACACTTAATCTCTATAATTTTGTAATCCTTGTCTGCAAGAGGGATATGATAAAGATCAAAAAGGGGAGGAAGCATCGGGTTGATTGAGTCTTCATTATTCTTCTTTTTAGGTGGCATCTTGCTAATTTTAATCATGGTAACAAGAAGGTAATGGTGAATTACCGAGGATTCTATCTATGAGTTGAAAATCAGTGGAATGGTGTCTTTTGATGTGCTTGATTAGTCCTTTGTTGGGTATGATGGCTGACTACAATGACAAAGCTTTTGCGATGAAGGAAACTTGAGCAATCTACAAAAACAAAAGGAATTAAAATGGTGGCAAAAGAGTTTTTATGGTTACATATTAGTTTATGTTGGGGGTGTGGGAAGTGATCAAATTTAATGAAGGGTTACATACGAATTCCTTGTTTTGAAATAAAAAAATCAAGGAGTCGACCAAAACCAATACATAACACACATTTTTATGGGTTACAATGGAGAAAAATGACCCGTAAATGCAGCATATGATCAGCCTGATGCTTAGAATGAGCATGTAGATCATCTAAATAGGGCTTCACGATATTCTTAATGTCGTGAAAAGTGTAATCGATCGCACGTTGAAATGTGGCCCCTGCGTTATTAAGACCGAATAGGAGATTTCCATAAGAAACAGTACCCCGGGGATAGATAAATTTAGTCTCAAGTTGGTCCGACGAGAGAATTTTGACTTGATTGTAGCTTGAGAATCCATTCATAAACGAATAAATCTCACAACCAACACAATCATCAACAATATGGTCAATAAACGGGGTCAGATAGTTGTCTTTTGGAAAATCTTGATTAACATTCCAATAATCAACACATACTTGAATCGTGCCTTGTTTCTCAGGGACAATGTTTGACACCCAATCGGTTAAAGGAACGGGGTATATGAAACTGGCCCGAAGAAGCTTTTCAATTCCGACTTTTGTCCTGAAAACCTTCTTAGGATGGACCGGATGGAGGCATTGTTGGATAGGTTTGGTGTCAAGATACATCTTAGTTTCATGCGCCACTATGTTTGGGTCGATACCTGGCATATCTTCACACGTCCAGGAAAATACATTTCTAAAATCATGAAAAAGGGCTCAGTAGATCTCAATTTTAAATGAAGAACAAGATTCTTTGATGTGAATATTTTCGACTATTCTTGGTTTGATTGAAATATCGATAGGAATTGTTTCTTCGATATTCGAGGGGTTCTTTTACGAGTCGATCTCATGAATGGAAATGAAATTCATAGAGGGTTTGACAAAATTAGGTAGGTACACACCACTGATATTATCTTCTATGGAATCGGTTAAGGAGGAACGATGATGATGCTCGTCCCACAGTGTGTCTTCTAACATCATGATCTCCATGATTCTTTCATCAGTAGATAATATGTGCGAGAAAGGATCAGAGGTGTTGCACTGAAAATTGTCATCTTGACATTCTGTTATTTGTATGAGCTCATTATCACTCATACTTCCTCCTTTGCAAGTCTAACACATCAGTTCCTCATGTCAAGCCTTGAAAATAAGAGAAAAGTTCTCAAAAATCTCCTTAACTCTGGTATCGCACTTTCTCTTTATCTTGCATGCGGTCCCGCACCTAATGTTCATGACTCCTGCGTACCTGAACGCACTTTCTCTGTGTTATGGGTGCAGACCCTTGTAAAAGATTAAAAAGGTGCAAGTAAACTCAAAAATCTCACTTTCAATAAATTCTAGAAGCCTCTAGAAAGAATCTTGCAGTGGCAGAACCACTCTTTTGAGGTTCATGTATCCCTTACCTTAAGGAGCTAACCCCTTGATGTGAGGAGTTTATCCCTTTGAAGGAGGATTCTATCTCTTCATAGTTGGAATTGAAACCTCCTCTTTTGCACTATAAAAAGAGGCATTGGGTAGCCTCAAGGAGAGTTGAAGCTTTAGAATTATTTGAGGTTAAGTGTTGTTGGGATTCAGACTCATTTAACTGAGATTTTGTGAGGAGATATTACATACCTCTATCTATCTCAGTTGGAAGAGTGCAAGGCTTGTCATAGTAGAGGAGATTCCTGCTTCGAACCCCGGGAAGGCCTGTTCAACATCAAGGCTAAGTTTGTAAGGTTTTCCTTCTTTCAAAGTTAATACAAATGAATTCATTTTTCTCAATAAGCTGTTAATTAACTATTTATTTCATTGATTCATTGATCACCATGATAGGCATGATTTATAATATTTAATATATAGGTGCTATTTAATGTTTTCTTGTTTGTCACTGCAGGTCTTTAAAGATAACTCCTTCAAGTGATCGAGGGACAACTACTTCGAACAAGCATTGGATCTACGGTAAGACTTTAACACCTTTATAGTATTCTTTTGTAAATCATATATGTCTAGAGAAAGATAGGTTTATTTGGTTGTTTGTTGCTAGATTACTTTTTGGTACTAGGGAGATCGATCTTGTCCGCAAGATTGATTTATCCGGTCAACAAATTGGCGACTCCGCTGGGGAATCATTCTTGTTTTTGGTTTTCCTTTGTTTTGACTTGAGAAAATGATTTTTCTAGTTTTTGATTGATGGATACTTGCCTGGGTAGCTTAGGTTTACTTTGTTTTTAAAAGTTTTTAAGTCTTTTGTGTTTTCCTTGAACTTTTCTAGGGACCGCACTTGTTTTCTTGTACAATGCGAGCAGTTTCACACTTTCCTTAAGTAACTAGTGCGGGACCGCACCTGTTACTTCTGGGGCCTACGGACCGTATTAAAATTTTTGAAAAAATCCAGATTTCTTCTTCCAGATCATATTTAATTTGATTTAGGGTTTCTAGTATATGCCCATATTTGTATTGTTCCTTTCAAAAGCCTCTTGTGAGTGAGTTCCAATAGTATTTGTGTTTTGGGTGATTTTCTAGAAGTTTTGCATACTTGGATTCCTTTTCAATTGGTCTCTGTAGTGACTCAAATATTGGAAGCTTGAAATACCTTATATCACACTAGTCTTTTTGTCTTCTTGATGAGTCTGAATTGGCTATGAAATCCATCCTTTCTTGAGAAATAGATCTAGTTGTTTCTTTGCAAATCTTTGAACAAACTCTGTTATAATTTTTGAATTTCATTTTTACAAAAGGAAACATATCTGGATGTTTTTTTATTTGTTTGTTATTCTGGACAAATGAATCCTTATTTTACTGAACAAAAAAGTAAAACATTCTCAAAAAAAAAAAAACATTTTATTCAATTAGATTTTTTAAAACATTTGTAGATCTCAAAATTAGTTTTTTTCGTAGTTTTGAGTGCTTTTTAAAAACTTGTAGATTTCTTTTGAAGGAAAGTTGTTTTTTATAGTTTCGAGTCTTGAAAGTGAAAGGGATTTATCATGAGCATTGATTATTTGTCTCGTTTTGAGTTCTTATTGAAAAGACAAAAAGATTTTATTCCATTTATTCTTCATGTTCAAAGAAAGAATTGTCTCTTAAAAAGAATTGCATTCTCGAACTCTTTCTTTAGCTATAATTTCATTGAAAGAAAAAACAAATTGATTATCATTTTTAGGTGCATTTTTAATGTTTTTGGAAGTCGAGTCTTCACACCATCAAAGTTTCATTTCCATACATGTTGACTTAAAGAACAGCCCATAAAAACAACGCTTAATTAAAATTCATCTAGTAATATTTTTATTTCTAGGGCTCTTATCACCAATATAGCTTAGGCTAGTATCTTGGAGTAGAGAGTAATTAACTCTCCAAGATAGTAAAAACAAACAAGTAGATAAATCTTGCAGTATGAAATCAATCCAATTGTAATTGGTACAGTCTAGGAAGCTTCTCTTAAAGGAGTTAATCACGAGATCATGTCCGAACCTTTGAGACAATCAATTCTATTTCATTGGGAAAGATAGAAGATCTGCGCGCATTACAAACAGTAAACCTCGGATTAACCATTGTCGATGAGCCTGGGGTCACTTGTCGGTAAACCTCAGATTGACCATGTCGAGGAGCCTTCAAGGGGATTGAGCTTAGTTACTCTGCCCTTGCGCATTGAATCAGATCGTAGACTATTCCCCCAGTTGTATTTGTTATTGTTGGTAACCTTAGTGTCCATAAGCTTAAGATTATTTCCTAAGGTGATGGTGAAGGAAATATCTCACTGTACCTGGAGCAGACGTCGACTAGACTCACTTGGACTCTCTGGGGGGTTCTCTTCACACGAGATGGTTTTGTGATGAAACTTGTGCCAGACTGTTTCATTAAGAAAGTTGTCGGGGTAACTGTTCCAACTTCCCTTTCTGTATTAAACTTCTACTAAGTTGGATTTCATCACCAACTAGCGTTTTTAGTACAGGAAGTCACTGTTTGTGTGTGGTTTTAACTCTTAGATTTTTAGGCGTGTGATTCAGCTGTTTGTTTCTTTAGAGACTTTAGGTGTTTTTATTGAGATTTTCTTTGTTTGCGTGTGATTGATTAATATTTAATCGTGGCAGAATTACCGAGACAGTCCCGGAGACTTCAGGGAAAGCCCCCTGAATATACACCAAGTCAGCTTGAAGGGCTGCGTGCTCTAGTATCATCTAGTAGCGGTAGAATTAGATCAACAGAAATTGGAAGTTCATCTATAGTTGTTCAGCCTAATCATCAAATACCCACGACAAAACATATCCAAGAACCAATTTCAGTTTCCGAAGTTACTAGGAGTATTTCTCCTTCCAGTGAACTAGCTGAAGAACCTGAAATTTCCGAACCTGACACTGAACCTTCTGTTTTGGAAACATCCTCAGGATTTATTACTCCAACTTCTAGCGATCCTAGTTCACCTAAGGTAAGAAATATTATTACTGAAGATCTTCCATCTGGCCTCATTTCCATTGAATAACTTGTCAATCCAGATGAAGAGATATCTCTTCCCGAATCCCCTCAGTCTTTAAATCTTAGGGAGCGTGAATCCATTTTCTACAGCCCTATTCGGAGTGACGCTTGGTATCTATCTTTGACAAACTTTTTAGAAAACCCGGGTCTTGCTTTTTCTCCACCTCGAATTCCATTTCATCCTACACCCAGAGGTTACTATCCTTCATTTATAATGTCAGGAGAGTCATCAATGTTTTCCCAAACACCGGAAGCATTTTTACACGGTGGTCCTTCTGTTCCTTTGGGGTATCAGGCTCTCTCTGGTACTTTCTCAGGAGCAACTCCTCGACCGATTGAACAAGTATTATCATCTGGTATTAATGGAATTAAAACTAAAACATCGAACGTAGAGAAAATCTTTATGATGTCTGGTAATATTCCGAATCCTCAACCTCAAGGTAGTCAGTTACCGCCTGGGGGACAACTTCATGGAAATCAGTTACCGCTTGGGGGGCAACCTCAAGGTACTCAGTTACCGCGTGGGGGGAAACCTCAAGGCAGTCAGTTACCACCTGGGGGGAAACCTCAAGGTAACTTTTTCCCAGGACAAACTGTGGCACAATATTATTTTGGAGAAAAACCTCAAGGTTATCAACCTTCAGGACAGTACATATCCCGGGGTCAACCCCAAACTCAGTATATTCCTCAAAGTCCTTATCAACCCCAGATTTAGTACGCGCCTCAAGGTTATCAACCTCAAGGTCAGTACCCAACTCAAGGTTTCCAACCACCTTCTGGTCAATCATTTATACAAGGAGTTAGAAATTTACCTCTTAATTATCAACCCTACGTTCAACCAGGCTATGGTCCTTACATTCAACCTGCGTGCACCACCTGCTCCTCTTCACCCTATAATTGTTGTCGGTCCTTTCGCAAAGTGGGGTATTGACTTTATAACATGTAACCCTCACTCGGCCGGGGGGCATGCCTATATCATCCTAGCAGTAGATTATTTTACTAAGTGGGCCAAGGCGATGACTACATTTTCGGCAGACGGCAAGACTGCTGCAAATTTCGTGTTCAATCATATAATTGCTAGATTCTGTGTTCCTCAAGCCATTATTATAGATCATGGAAGTCATTTTCGAAATATCATGATGACTGAACTGACATATCAAATTGGCCTGCACCACGATAGTTCCACTCCATATTACCCACAGGCTAATGGTCTGGTTGAAGCTATCAATAAATTTTTAGTCACTATGATCAAACGAATTATTGGTATTCATAAGTGGAATTGGCATTCCACATTATTTTTAGCACTTTGGGCATATCGGACCTCAATAAAAACATCAACTGGTTTCACTCCCTTTCAACTGGTTTACAGTTTGGAAGTTGTGTTGCCTATTGAATGCGAAATTTCGTCATTGAAATTAGCCATAGAATTCCCAGCTACGTCTGAAGAGGAGAAACATTTTTTGTACTTGGCTCAGCTAGATGAGAATCGACGAAATGCTGCATTAGCAAATGAGGCTCATGTCAAACGAATAAAGGCTCAGTACGATAGAAATGTTACACCTCGTAATTTTTCAGAAGGAGACCTAGTTTTAGTGTACGATCAAGCCAACGATAAGCTAGGGGATGGAAAATTTGTGCCTATGTGGCATGGTCCTTTCATTTTTAAGCGAAAGCTAGCAAAAGGGGCCTATGAGCTGATAGATTTTGACAGTGTCCCTTTAGATAAACCCAGAAATGGGCTTTATCTGAAGAGATATTATGCTTAATTTTGGTGTGGAGATTTTTTATTAGATTAGATTTCTTTACTGATGGTGTGTCTTAGATTAGAAAAGCGTGCCTAGTTTAGAGTGTGTTCTTATCACTATTCCCGCTTATCTAAGTTTTACTCTTGATATTGCAGATGTCGACGTCTCTTCAAACCTACATTGGTTTTGTTGATGGCGCTTGTCATAGTACATGGAACATTTCTTCTGCAACTTGGGTTATCTATTCACCCTCTGAAGAGTTAGTATCCATGCATGGGGTAAGCCTTGGTCAAACAACGAATAACATTGCAGAGTATAGTGCAGTGATTGAGTTATTATCTGAATCCATATCATTTTGAATTTGAAGTTTGATTGTTAGGTTGGATTCTGAACTTGTTGTATTATAGCTTAACAGGGTTTATGCCATTAGAAATCCATTTTTATTATGGTTATTTTTAAGAGTTCGTCTCTTGGAATGTGAATTTGATTACATCGAATATCAGCATATTCCAAGAAATTTAAATACATTAGCAGATGCAGTTGCTTCTAGTATGATAAATCGACATTTGCAATAATCAAAATAGTAAATTAAACAACATTCAATAAAATGTACACAGATAGCCGGTAATAGTGATATATCATAGCATAGAATTTTGTTTCAAAAATATACATCGTCTTCGATCATAGGTTGAAAAACACCTTATGATCGACAAAAATGATAATACAAAAGGTAAAAAATATGAATCTACAAAACGATTTTCCTATCCCTGATGATGATCATGATAAGAGACCATTGCTCGAGCCACCCTACACAGGAATCTCCTAAAAGGTCCTGGGACACCAATCACATATCTCTGTAATCTGAGCTGAATATCATCTATGTCAGTCTCTGGAATGTCTAGAGTCAGGCGCTTTAGGTGACGCTCTAAATCAGACAGGATATTTGTTGATTGGCCCTCTGGGGCTGGTGCTACAATAGCTGGATGCCTCCTCTCATAAGGCTGGAGATGGGCTGGTCGTCATAGGCCCACATCTGTATTTAAACTTTTGATTATTAGTTTTGGGACAATTAAAATACAAAAAAAATTAGAACTTAGAAATTTTTGAAAAACGATTTTTACCTGATTCATCCCATTGTTCCCTTGCTGGGAGAGCCATCTCTCTGTCGCCGCGGAAATCTATCCCGGTGTATGGAAAGTCCTCTATAACAAAAATTTGGCATTCTAACCAACGAAAATATGTAGAAGGAAATCGAACAACCTCGACGACCTCAGCAGCGTGACGGGCTATCAAAGCAACCCAACGAACCATCCTAGGTTCTCGAGGTCGACCAACATCAACAAGAATTTTCTGCGGAGCTAACATGGGGATCCTCTCTAGAGCAAAGGTGACTACAATGGATCCATATCCAAATTTTTTTAGCTTTCCATTCTTTGCTCTGGTTAGTTGGCCTTTTACATTGGCCAACACAGCTTCGCACTAGTTGAAAATGGTGCCTCGAAAACAGTCTACAGCAATGCGCATCTGGGAACCGATAGCCACATGCAACGATGCGCTCCCACATAGTCTGGTGACAGTAAATGCAATAACTTTAAGCTCGGTACGGATGATAGTTTTTATTTCAATCCGTTTGTCCCGGGGGTCTACCTAATCATTACAGAACTCTAGTCGAAGACTAGCGACAGACTGGCCACTTGGCCTAGTCCCAAACAGAGAAATTTGTTCGCCGCTCTTGGACAAACCAATCAAAAAATAGATATCCTCCAGCGCAATTTCGAGCCGATGGCCGCCAATAATAAAACACTGGTCCTGTACATTCCATCTATTCACTAGCCATGTCATGAGGTCTACATGTGCCCTCATGCCCTGAATGGCCCAGAACTTATACAAACCGCATGCTCTCAACGCCTGCATTGTAGGAAAATGAAGCATTGCGACGTCATCTACATATTCATGCTCACGTTCTCTCCAAATTAGCATCTTGTATATCCTACAATGCATAAAAGACATATTAGAAAATTTTGGTTTGAAAAATTTTGGGCGGAATTGGAGAAATTTAAGTTTGAAATTTAATTGCGTGGGATTTGCACTATGTTTTCATACACAGTGCGTAGGTACGCATGGGTGTTGTGGAATAGGTGCGGACCCAAGACTTTTTTCTATGTAGAAAAAACTCAGGGTCCACAGGGCCCGCGTGTTGCACCTGCGGACCCCCGCGGGCGATTTTTTCAACCTATTTTTCCCTTAAAAATGAAATCTAAAGCCTAAAAACGAAATGTAAACAGATGGAATGCAAGATAAGGAGGTCATGGATTACCTGGAGCTAACGGTTCTCAATTTCGCTGGACGGATTTTCCAAAATCTTCGCAAGAAATTTTTTACCCAAAAGCTCTTACTTTTCACTGTGAGCTCAAATGGTAAAAATGAAGTTAGAAAAGCCCTTTTTATAAGTTTTTTCGAATAAATGAATTTTTAATTTGTTTATTTTTCACTTTAAAAAGGTAATTTTGAAAGCATTTTTATTTATCTTAAACAGGTATGTGTAATATTTCAAGTTTTTGTGCAAAAATTGGATTTTTCGGGAAAATTGATCATTTTTCAACAAAGAGCATACTTTTATCACTTTTTCAGACTCTTTCAAAAATTTACGAAAAAGTGAAAACTTGGAGTCCTCTTTTAAGCTCTTTTCAGACTCTCGAAAATTGAAAAGATTGCCGAGCACTTGATTATTCAAACTCGTTAAAATAAATGAATGATCGTCCTTTCAGTATAAGTTTACCCCTTTTACGGACTGAAATGGACTATTTACGAAAAAGGTATGCGTTGACTAATTACGGTCAATAGAGTTCTCTCCCGCATTATTTTATCCTTTTTTGGGCTCGAGAGACTAAATTTACGAAAAAGTACACCCATGGAGTCTTCTTAAGTTTTTTCTTCTGACTCCCTAAAATCGAAAAAACACCGAGTTTCTCCTATACTAGACTCGTTAAAATTTAACAGTAAAGGACCTGTTCAATTTTAAACAGGAATGAACCACTCCTTCTTAGGGTTCGAATTTTAAACTAAGTTGGACTCATCCAAAGGATGAGCTTATAAACAAGCAAATGTTATCCTCCTCAAGCTTGTCAAAAATAAAGAGGTACTTGCCAAAAATGGTGGGGGAAAAGAGAGGAAAATGAACCTTTTTGTTGTATTTTGATTATTTGAAAAACCGTTAACCACTCTTGAACACGACACTTTTCGTTCACCTGGGTTGGGAAATCCTTTGCCCAATAGTTAATCAAACAATATTGAAAGGCTTCAGCCGGTTTCTGGGTATTAGCTTTGGGTCAATTGTCACCAAACCATCTACAGTGTCGTTATGTGTTCAAGAGGACAGTTCAAACAAACCATTCATCTGCAAAATATCTGTCTTCCATTTTGACCATCCCTGAGTCAGTCCTTACCAATATATTTCTCAAAACTTGATCTATGATTTCGTGTTGTGGGCTTGCCTGCGAAGGATTACTTCTTATCGACGACAACTCATTATCTAGGAAGTAGATCTAGAAATCGTCAGTACCTTGAAATATGCATGCCTTAGTGGCAGGTTTCTCGCCTTTGACGACAGGTTGCATCATTGACCTTTGATCGAATGATTCTGTGACATGTTCGACTTCAGCTCATTCATTCACATTCCATGGATTGTACTGAGTACTTTGAGATCCATTGACATTACTGGTGGTTACTCTCACACTTGTTAAAAGTCTACATCATTAACTGGTAATCAAGTGGTTTCTACCATGTTTGACTTCGACACATTCATTCACATGGATAGAATCGTACTAGTTCGAGAAGCAGAAATCAAGTCCCTGGATCTAGTTTCTACCATCCAGGCTATGAGGAATTTTTTTATTCATTTATACAGTGGACTATTCATAAACAGATGGTTGTGTCCATACTGTGTCTACACATGTCTATACTGTTGATGTATTGAAAATCATTCCTGTATCATAACAGTTTAAATCAGTTTCTAGTTAGTTTTGATCTGAGTATGGGAATGCCTACCTCAGCGATGATATGTCTACATATATATATTTTTCATTGAATGTTTTTACAGGTTCCGACTGGGGTGTCCACAGGATGATCCTTGAAATGATAAAGTACTACACTCTTCATATATGACAGACTTCATCTTCATCTATTCTAGACTTTGCACTTTAGGGGGCAATCTGTTGCACTGAAAAATTTTCATCTTGACATTCTGCTATTTGTATGAGCTCATTATCACTCATACTTCCTCCTTTGCAAGTCTAACACATCAGTTCCTCATGTCAAGCCTTGAAAATAAGAGAAAAGTTCTCAAAAATCTCCTTAACTCTGGTATCGAACTTTCTCTTTATCTTGCCTACGGTCCTGCACCTAATGTTCATGACTCCTGCGTACCTGAACGCACTTTCTCTGTGTTATGGGTGCGGACCCTTGTAAAATATTAAAAGGGCGCAAGTAAACTCAAAAATCTCACTTTCAGTAAATTCTAGAAGCCTCTAGAAAGAATCTTGCGGTGGCAGAACCGCTCTTTTGAAGTTCATGTATCCCTTACCTTAAGGAGCTAACCCCTTGATGTGAGTAGCTTATCCCTTGGAAGGAGGATTCTATCCCTTCATAGTTGGAACTGAAACCTCCTCTTTTGCACTATAAAAAGAGACATTGGGTAGCCTCAAGGATAGTTGAAGCTTTAGAATTATTTGAGGTTAAGTGCTGTTGGGATTCAGACTCATTTAACTGAGATTTTGTGAGGAGAGATTACATACCTCTATCTGTCTCGGTTGGAAGAGTGCAAGGCTTGTCAGAGTAGAGGAGATTCCTGCTTCAGACCCCGGGAAGGCCTGTTCAACATCATGGCTAAGGTTGTAAGTTTTTCCTTATTTCAAAGTGAATACAAATGAATTCATTTTTCTCAATAAGCTGTTAATTAACTGTTTATTTCATGGATTCCTTGATCACCATGATAGGCATGATTTATAATATTTACTATACAGGTGCTATTTAATGTTTGCTTGTTTGTGACTACAGGTCTTTAAAGATAACTCCTTCAAGTGATCGAGGGACAACTACTTCGAACAAGCATTGGATCTACAGTAAGACTTTAACACCTTTATAGTATTCTTTTGTAAATCACATATGTCTAGATAAAGATAGGTTTACTTGGTTGTTTGTTGCTAGATTACTTTTTGGTACTAGGGAGATCGATCTTGTCCGCAAGATTGATTTATCCGGTCAACAAGAGGGCATGCCATAATCCAAAGATCGATCTACCCAAATGATCGAAGAAAAATTATGGGTCACACAAGCCAAATAAATGGCTTCATAATCTTTCTCAATGGGGCTAAGCGACATTTGGTTGCCAAAACTTTGGATGTTAGTTTTACCTTGTACAACCCATGGATCAGCTAAGATCGTAGATGATGATATCATATTGATATAAGCAACTAAAGATGGGGAGTTCGAAGGGGGAGGAAATGAGAGTGAAAAATTACCCATAAGTAATGAATCCTTTAGTAATCCAACTCCAACATGTTGATAGGAATGTAGGGCTTCCCCTACAAGAGGGGCACTTCCAGTAACGTTGGAGTCAAAGGCAAAAAAGTTGAGTTGATCTATGGCTACGATCCCGCCTTTATGAGGGAAGGCGATCATTTGGAAGTAAGTTTAAATGACAGCAGCCATAGCATAAACCAATGTATGCCCCAGTAGAATATTATAATAAAGAGGTCCATCATTAACTTCTACTTCAACGAAGACAGTTTTTCCCCCAATTTCCACTTGGAGGGAATTCAAAATCCTGTAGGGTTTATATGTCCTTCCATCAAATGATTTTAATGTGGTGTTCGATTGATTCATTTGGGGTGAACCAATCGCCTTCTAGCAAGACATGGACATGATGCAAGTCGAGGCTCACTCATCCACAATAGAACGATGAATGTTTTTACCATGGAAAATGACCTGAATATTAAAAGCTAACTGAGCTGGAAGTTGAGGGGTATAGTTTTCATGGGAGAAAACTACTAGGTTGGAATCTTATGGGTCCATACATCCTATAGCTAACAACAAGGCCTTATTTTGGGCAGGGCGGTTTTGCAACACCTAAATAGTTTACATATTTGATGGATACTGAGCTAAGTATTCAACTACGTTATAATATTTGGCGGCTCTTGAACGAGGGTTGAAAGCGGACTTATGGATAACACCCTACAGAGGCTTGATAGTCAATTCCAGAGGTGAAACGAAATCAAATGAGGTCGGTGTCGAACTGGCAAGGTTGATCAATATCCTAACCATTGGGTGGATTCGCATTACCATAGTCTTTATTTTGAGTGGCCACCATAACATCGGATCTCACCTTTGAGGAGGAAAGCATCAAAATCGTGTTAGAGGAAGACCCCAGCAACCATGTGAGTCTCCTAACTGGGAAATGGGTCGGTCAACACAGCAGGAGAAGTGGATGATTTAAGAAATTGATTCACTTTAGCATGGTGCAGAAAATCACGTGTAAAGTGATCCTCATTACAAATCAAACATGGGTATCGAGGCTTTTGTTTCTAAATGGAAGACAAATTTTTTTATTTATCCTATGATGAGGAATATTTCTTTTTCTTAACTTTATATTGCTTCTTTCTTATAGGTTGTTGTTGAGACTTTCCTTTATCATATGAAATGGCATTTAAGGCTCGGAAGTAGAAGCCGCAAGAGGGTGGGATCTGAGGGCTTTGCGCAGGAGTGGCGAGAGAAATACCAAATGGTTTACTCGCCGGATGCGAACTAGCAGAACCAATAATGCCATCACAACATGAGATTCTTTACCAGGTGGAAGAGGAACAATGTTTGAAGGTCTCAGAGTATTTGGTATGTTATCGTAGAGCGTGCCAGATTGGGTATAAACCATATCTAAATATTGAGCACGAGAAATAACTTGCTCTTCGGTCATGACTCCACCTTTGTCCACATCTTCTCTTATGGGAGCTAACATAGACTTGATGAACCATTCCTCTAACAAATGATTTGGAACATAAGTCTTGACCAACCGGCGATGACTCCTCCACTCATGAATGTGATCTGAAATGTGAGTTGAATCTGATTGTTTGAAGTTAGTCAATATTTTCATTCCAGTTTTGTATCTAATGGGTAGCTGGAAATGTGTGAGGAATATGGTGGCTAAAGTGTTGAAATCATGAAATGATGCTCTAGGTAACTCAATATACCATTTAGCTTCAGTACTTGCAAGCGTTCATTGGAAATACGAATTCGAATGGAATCATCATTGAGGGAGTTGGATGAACACCACAGATGATACGTCATGACAGGCGTCAACGGATCTTCTCCAGGATTCCTGTTGAATTTTGGGATATCATAAGGAAAATTGGTGGGAATAATCAACCACCATGGCGAATGAGAAATGGGGTCGTTAGACAGCCGAGTTAAGTCAGGTAATTCAAGAGTAGCCACAAAAGGCAATTGGAGATTAAAGTCCAGAGGAGGATGATCTGGGTAAGAAGGAATAGCCTAAGCAATGGGTACTTGCATGCCTAGATAAGGAGGGTTTTGATAATAGGGAACCTGGTTACTAGGATATGGATGATTCTGATAACCAGCATACAAGTGAGTTTATTGCCTAGCCCCAGGATGAAAATAAAGTTGTTGGAGGGGTTTGGTCTTGATTTGCTAGCCTTGAAAAGCTGCGTGATTTCGTCCATATTATTGCCTGATAGAGGGTTTTTATTACCCCAAGGTATGGTGGGTTTGGTTGATACTGCACCAAATTTTGAAGAATTTAACCTACTGAAACTTGAGGGTTACCTTGTGCAAGCGATTGAGAAGATGAGGCACCTTGTACAGTTTGACTAAGAAATGCCTGGGGAGAACCAGGTACCATTGGAATAGGATGTAAAATTTGGCACACATGTATTTGAGCTTGTTGAGGTGTTGATGGCTAGATAGGAATTTGCGATGAGGATGGTGTAGTTTGAGGATTCAAAAATCGAGCCCAAAATGAACCAATTTGAACGAGTAAATTAGGTTTCCGAACACTGGAAACCATTCTAGGATAAGGCAGACTATAATTAGGCGGGTTACCATATTGAGGCATACCAACAACAATTTTCCCCCATGAGAAAGGAGGAGAGGATGATGGAGGCAACTGCTATCCAGATGGAAGGTACCCAACATAAGGAGAGTTAGGTTGTTGAGGGTAGCTTTGTCCACTGATATAAGGACCAACCTGTTGCTCTATTATAGGTGTAATCAATGGAAGAGAAACAGATTGTGTGGCATTCATAAGATAAGTACCATACATTATTCCCAAATTAGATGAAATGGGATAGGTCCAAGGACTGAAAGTTGCACCAGGAAAGGTACGAGATAAATATTGATAACCAAGCGGGACGGACAAGCCACCATACAAATGAGTTTCTAGTGATGTCACAAACATAGATGAGGAAGCGACACTTGATGTCTTAAACATAGTGGTGGACACGGGTTGGGAGGTTGAATCAGTTCCACTCATGGTTAAAAATCCCATTGAATATTGCCACGAGAGAGTCTCGAAAAGGCCAAAAGAATCAGGTAAAGGAGACTGTGTTGGAGGTTGAAGAGGTGGAAGAGGATCGGTTTCATAAAAATGAAATCCTTCCCAATGAACACAAGTAAAAGGAATAGGATCTTCTTGAGGGATCTCTTCAATTCTCACAATTTTGTATGGAAGAGGTTCTCCGTAGACCTTTCTGCCACCTTTTTCAGCCTCACGCTGCACTTTTTGACCAGTCTTGGGAGATTTAATTTTTGAGGGGCTTAACTCCACCATTTTTAGTGCTTGAGGAAATTTTTGACAACTAGACAGGAAGATATTTCCAATGAGCTGTCTTGGGCTCAATTTGGACATTAGCAAGGCAATCAAAAGTAAATTTGAAGGCCCACGTTGTGATTTTCCCAAGGAATGCTACGCTTTTTACAATCTCCTGTTTGCTTCAGAAATTTCACTTTTTATTAGTTTATTGATGTATTCCAATGATTTTTATTGATGTATTGCAATGATTTTTATTGTTGTAAATGTAATTATGTATTTTATAGTTACTAGAGGTAGATACATCAAGTAAATATGTATTTTTGAGCCAAGTGAATTAATTTCATCACAGATAGGGATGAGTTTGTTGACCTCCCTAGTCATTAGGATTCTAGTTGAGGAATTTCGGGAACAACTCCACAAGTCATGGATTTCACCCCTGAGAGTGGGAGAATTTTTTTTTGGTCTATATCTTTCATTTTCTTTTTCATTGCAATGGTTGGATGCTATGTAATTTATCTTTGAACACTAGTGTAATCAGTTATTTTGGCAGGAACTAATAGGCAGAGTTGCAACTATTTTGGTGGGATTCATGTGGTATCTATTTTAGCAGTGTTGCCTCTTATGTTTTCATATGTTTTAATTTATTATGATTTCCATATTCATGTCCATGTATCAACGCAATTGATTCCTAAGCTAGATAAACAAAATTCGTTATTTGATGCTTCGTTTTGGAGGAATTATTACAGTTGTGTTTCACTTTATTCTGATAGAAAAGAATTCATGGTTTCCATGCTCTCTTTTTTTTTAAACCCTACCAGTCTAATCACACTCATTAAGATACCTGAAAGTGCTAAAGTGTGTTCCTACCTTGCCCCATTAGATCTCTAGAATTCTGATTCTCAGTGCCCTGACCTAGTTCTTCCTAGACCTAATTCACTATCCAGCACCCAAAATCAATCAATAAAACCCTAGATATTACTATACTTATACTAAAATCCTCATTATCCAGTCAATTTGGCTACGATGGAGTCTGTGGTTACCTTTGATGGTCTCCTTCTCAGCTTTCGAAGTTTCATTGGAGTGCTAACATCTTGGTGACCATACTGGGGAATAAAGTGACAGATCCTCCCTTATTGTACCATAATTTCATCTAATTATAGGCATGTGGGTGATAGGCCTAACTCTTCGTGATGGTTGATCTGAAAGTTGCAAAGAAACAAGTTGCAAAAAAATGTAACATTCTAGCTTCGAGGAGATACACCAGATCGAATCCAGATCATCATCCAGCTGATCCAGTTGAATATCTAGAGAGACTTGTTAGGAAGCATAGATCTCAACACACAGAATTTCAGTCAAATCCTTTTCCATTAGTAATATCTTCCTCGTTACCTTCAAAAGTCTTACCTCTCGAAGACATACCTTTTGATTTGAAGTTTGAGTTGTTTTTATTTCTATCAAAGTATGAAACTTCACTATCTGATATAGTATTTGACCCATTAATACTTTCTAAAATAAAATCATTGTCTGAGGTAGCTTTCGATTCCTTAAAAATTGAAGATAATTTACTTTCTGAAGAACCTAAATCTGAAGCAGACTTCGATACAAAAGTCTGGAGTCAATTCTATAGGCTTGAAAAGTTAGCTAATCAACTTCAATACACATCCGAAAAGGCCATTATCCAATACCAGCAAGAGTCATTACCCATCCCGACACAATCCCAGTTAATTTTTTCTTCTTCATATACACCTTATACTTCATTACACATTTAGTCAACTCCTTCCATTGTCACTCTTGTACTTCACTCAGCAGGAATCATGGCCAGATTTGCACCGATGATTCTACCTGCTCAACTCTATGCCTTATCACAAGGCTATGGCCAGATACTCCCTTTCTTTGATGAGAGTTCTCTAATCAGTGCAAAACAACACATAGTCAAAGTCACTGATTTCATTGCCCTAGAAGAAATATATGCTAACGATGCCAAGATGAGAATCATAGTTCAAATCTTTTCTGGAGATGTTAAAGCCTATTTTGGATCTTTGACTATAAATTGTATAGCCACTACAGGCCAACTGATTGATGCATCCACAGTCCAGTGGGAGGTGAATAAGAACCCCTTGTAGATTCTTTTCTGAATATGATAACCTGAAAAGGAATCCAAATGAATCAGTTTGGGATTACACTGCTCGTTTCAACTGAGTATACGATTCAATTCCAAATGAGATCAAACCTCCTCCAGGTTTGGCTCTCTTTCATTATCCGGATGGCTTTGATCCAGACATGGCATACCAGATGTGAGAGAGGAATCCTACAACATTAGAAGGCATGCAGAGGAATGCAGTCAGTGCAGAAGAAAACTTGTCAATTAAAAAGTCAAACATGAAAAGTGAGAGAAAGGTAAACATCAAATAAGAAGCATCCTCATCCTCTGAGGTAAAATTGGACTCTTTAATAAGGATAGTTGAATTAATGGTTGACAGAATTTCCATTATAAAAAGACAGCCAAAAGCGCAGGTTATAAATCCTAACTTCAGAGGACAGCAACAGCAACCTCAGTTTACAATCAAACAAAGAGAACAAAGGGCTCCTGAGCAACCAGCACAGCAACAACATATTCAGACACCCTTACAGCAAAATTATGCTCAAGGAGTTTAGGAAGAAGAACAAGATCATATTGTGGAAGAAAATCACTTTTTTAAAGCTAATGGCTAGCCCATATTTTTGACATAAAATGAAGAATATGTTGAGAAGATAGATGTGCCTAAGGATGATGACTACATACTAGCCAATGCTCATAAGTTGGAGGTTGAGTCTGATGATTATCAATGAGGTTATTTTAATGCACTCAGCTCACAACAGAGGCAATACTCATTGAGGAGTAGAGATGTCCCAATCAATCCTATTCAAAAGTGGGAATCCAAACAAAAAGATACTCAACCGAAGAAAAATCCTCAAGGTAATCAGAACAAAGGAAAGGAGCCTGTAGCTACAAATAAAAGAAAGTTTAATCAGCCATATACAAGAAATCGAGCAAAGAAAAGGACAGTTAGAAAAAGGAAGTTACTCCAAATGATCAGCCCCAAAAAGTATACACTGTCATTAAAGAAGTAGACAAATCCATTCCCTTCAACTTAGAAACTGAAATATATAAATTAAAGGTCTCCATCCCTTTAATTGAACTTGTAAAAAATGATCAATATAAATCTCACGTGGCCAAAATGTTGAAAGTAGATCCTTTATCTGATATGATAAATGTCAAAGATGAGCAACCTGAACTCATTTTTGGACCAACCATAGATGGTCAGTTAGAGGATAGTGAGGTTCCCCCATTCTATCTGATTTTGAGAATTCACCAATGTATCCTTCACAATGCCATGCTCGACTCTGGAGCTTCCCATAATTTGATGCCGAAAGCCATTATGGAGAAATTGGGCCTAGATATAACTCGTCCTTACCATGACTTGTATTCCTTTGATTCGGGTAGAGTTTGTTGTCTTGGTCTTATAAAGGATTTAGTATTTTCCCTTGAACAAATTCTAGCAAAGAATGTCTTGATGGATTTGGTGGTAGCTGATATACCGCCACGTTTGGTATGTTGTTGTCGAGATCTTGGGGAGCAAAGTTGAGAGGCACTTTGCAACTAGATTTCTCTTATGCCACCATCCTGGTTTTCGGACAATTGAGAAATTTGTACCAGGAAACGAAGATGAAATACATTATTACCAGCAAAGAGAAACCTATCAATCATCCAATTAATGTTATACATACAGATCTTGAATCATTTATTTTGTTTAATGATAGCAG
Source organism: Pinus albicaulis (assembly GCA_034641835.2). NCBI lineage: Eukaryota > Viridiplantae > Streptophyta > Pinopsida > Pinales > Pinaceae > Pinus > Pinus albicaulis. The sequence goes on along the minus strand of JAXQQM020092249.1, from coordinate 144,631 downwards.
TTTGAATGATGTAGATAGTCAGCTTGTAGAAGTAGAAGATATTCCAGAATTTTCCAATAGTGTCAGAGCAGTTTTGGATGAGGGAAAAGGCAATCGTCCTAGTTCTTCGGAGCATTCATCATATAAGGTAGATAAAAGTTTAGAACAAAATTAATAAGTGGCCCAAAAAGATGCGACAAAAAATAAATCAGAATTCTAACATCTGGATGATGAAAATGGTCTTTGGACCATGGATTTTGATTGTGCCTTGGGAAAAGATGGGGCAAGAATGGAAATTTGGATCCGTAGTCCTCTTCATCAGCAATGTAAAATTCCAAAAAATGTAAGATTATGTTCATATAAGTTGGCTTTCTATTGTTCTAACAATGAGGCGGAATATGAGGCATTGATCACTGGCCTCAAAATCCTGAAAAAGTTCGGCGCAAGAAGAATTTCAGTTTATGGTGACTCTGAACTTGTGATAAAATAGGTAAAAGGGGAATATTAGGCCAAGCATCCACAAATGAGAGCGTATATAAATGTTGTACTGGATATCCTAAATATGTTTCCCGAATATACATTGTCATTAGTGCCGAGAAGTCAGAATCTTATGGCAGATTCTCTTGCTACAACAGCAAGTAATTTCAAGATCCCTATATTTTCCAATAAGAAGTTTGAAATCCATGTTAAACATCAACTGAATATCCCTGACAACTTGCAGTATTGGAAAGTGTTTTGGGATGACAAACATGTAAACAATTTTCTGCAAAATGAGGTGAATTCGAGAATTCTTTTATTGATGAATTTTATGATAAGGATGATCAAGTCATCGAAGCCACTCAGGTTGATATATTATAGTTGAAGGATAACAATATTCCAAGAGGTCTCATACCTTTGGAAGAATTGTTTGATCAGGATAATGTTGCTAGGAAGCCGACATTGGTTCCTACAGAGAAAGGTGTGGATGTCGTGAACATCGAAACAACAGACAAGCCTAAAATGGCCAAACTGTCCAAGTCTTTATCTCCTGAGGTAAAATACAAATACATTTCTTTATTGTCTAAATTTTCTGATGTGTTTTCTTGGGATTATGCAGACTTGAAAGTTTATGATAAGAATATCATTCAGCATACCATTCCAACTAAGCCCAACCAAAAACCCTTCAAACAAAAGCTAAAAGTAATCAACCTAAGGTCATTGCCATAAATAGAAAAGGAAGTGAACAAAATTTATAAGTCTGGCATCAACTTTCCCATCAGGTTTTCTAATTGGATATAAAATCTAGTGCCGGTAAGGAAGACAACTAGATAAATCAGGCTTTGCATTTATTTTAGAAACTTAAACATGTGTCTCTCAAGGATAATTATCCCCTTCCCAAAATGGATCATATCCTACAGAGAGTGGTTGGGGCATCCCGAATGTCATTTCTTGATGGATATTCGAGATACAATCATATTTTAGTGCATGAGAAGGAACAAGACAAAACTGCCTTCACAACACCTTGGGGCACATTTAAGTATGCTAATATGTCATTCAGACTCAAGAATGCAGGGGCCACCTTTCAGCGGGCGATGGACATAGCCTTTGCGAATGAGAAAGATGTTTTCTTAGTTGTAAACCTTGATGGTTTGACATTTTTCTCTCATTTTGATAAAGAACACTTGTATCACTTAAGAATTGTATTTCAGAAATGTAGGAAATTCCAAATTTATCTTAATCCAAAAAAGATACTTTTTTCCATGGAGGAGGGAAAGCTTCTCGATCACATCATCTCCAAGGATGGTATCCGGATTGACCCTTCTCAGGTTGAGGCTATTCACCAAATTTATTTTCCACGTAGTAAGAAATAAATCCAAGATTTCAATTGTAAGATGAGCTTCTTAAGGATATTTATTCCAAATCTCGCTGAGAACCTTCGAGAAATGACCAACATGTTAAATAAATACAATGAGGTAAAGTGGTCCGAGGATGCCAAAAATTCTTTTAACTCAAGTAATTTTTCCTTAACTACAGCCCATGTTTTAAACATCCCTTATTACTCCATTGATTTTATCATATTCTCCTTTGCCTCCGAGCATACCTTGGTCGCAGTCTTGATGCAAAAGCGGAATGAGACCGAGCAGCCCATTGCATTCTTTAGTCGTACCATCAGGGATGCAGCCTTTCGGTACAATACCATTAAGAAGCAAGCCTTGGCTTTGGTAAAGGCATTGAAGGACTTCCATGTATATATCTTACATTCACATACTCTAGCTTATGTCCCCAATGCAACAGTATAGGATGTTCTTATGCAGATTGATCCGGAAGGTAGAAGAGGGAAGTGGATAGCAACAATGTTAGAATATTACCTCAATATCAAGCCCACAAATCTGATCAAAGGTAAGGGTTTAGCCAAGCTCATGGTTGAATCAAATTTATATTCTCTAGACATCAACCTCATTTCAGCTTTGTCCGATGAAGAAGAGAATGGCACTCTCTTATAGGTATCTGATATTTTTATTTCATCTCCTTGGTATTCATACATCATATATGTTCTTCAGCATTTAAATTCTCCTCTGGGAATGTATAAGAGTAAGGGTAGATCATTAAAGTTGAAGGCTTCCAAATATTGCATTTAGGACAATGCTCTTTATTGGAAAGATCCAGGAGGTATTTTGTTGAACTGTTTAGTTGAAAATGAAGCCAAATAAGTAATGAATGATTCCCATAGGGGAGATTGTGGAGGTCACCTATTTTGGAAAACCATGGATAACAAAGTGTTGAGGGTTGGATACTATTGGCCAACTCTTTTTGCAAATTTGTATAAAACAGTGATGAGTTGCCATGAGTGTCAGGTGTTTCAAGGTAAAAGAAAACTTATTCCATTACCTTTGCAGCCTATTTCAGTGCATGCACCTTTTCAGAAGCGAGGCCTTGACTTTATCAAAGAGATTCACTCTACATCACCTACACAACATAAATGGATCTTAACAGCCACCGAATACTTCACCAAATGGATCGAAGCGATCCCAACAAGGCAAGCAACATATTTAGTAATAATTCAGTTTTTGGAGACTAACATTTTGTCCCATTCTGGTTGTCCTCATAATATCATTACTGAACATGCGGCTACATTCAAGTCGAAGAAAATGGTTGAGTTATGTGACAAGTACAACATCAAATTGGGGCACTCAACGATGTAATATCTGCAAGGTAATGGGTTAGCAGAATCTTCTAATAAATCTTTGATTAATATCATAAAGAAGATGTTGGAGGAAAATAAGAAGAAGTGGCACAAAAATCTTCTTAATGTTGTGTGGGTGGACAGGGTGAGTGGTAAGAAATCAATAGGAATGTCCCCTTTTCAGTTGGTTTATGGTGTATACATTGTTTTTCCTACATCACTTGCAGTCTCGGTCATGAAGTTGTTACAAGAAGCAGGAAGTGAAGAGAATGATGTACAGGGCCGGATCTCATATGATCCATCTTCAGCAAATAAGAGATGAGGTCTTTCAGGACACCTCAAAGCTTCATGAAAAGATAAAGAAGGTATATGACCACAAGAAAAAGGTGGGTAATTTTAAGATTGAATATGTGGTCCTCCGATGGGATGCTAGAAATGAAGAAAAAGAGAAGCACAGAAAATTTGAGAACCTGTGGAAAGGGCCATACAAGATTTAAGCCTTTCGCAGACAACATGCTCTCATATTGAAGGAGATGAATGGAGAAGACTGCTTAGGAGGACTATTCAATGGTAGGTTCCTTAAGCATTATCTTTTCTGATGTAGATTTCAAATTTCCGAATTCCATTGTATATATCAGTCTAATTTTTCTGCAAAGTGTGAAGTGGAGAATCATCAGAGCTTGGAGCCCGAGGTGAAGGCCATAAAGTTTCATTTGTTTTATGATGTTTTCAAAGTTTAGTCAAATTAATTCAGTCCAGTTTTGGGTCAGTTTATTATATCAAGTTTTCACCATTTAGTTTGGTTTTTAGCTTTTGACTCCATGCCCAATTGTTAGGCTACTTGGTCTACGGTGTTCTTGACACCTCCAAGGAGCTGCCAATGTTAGTGTTAGTTTTTGCATCTTGCCACCAAAGATAAAATAGACTATTATCATGTCTTGTTAGGGTCCCATTCTCACTTTTGTCATTCCATTAGGTCATCATGCAAAATTTTGGTCACTGGATGTAGATCTAGGTCTGATTTCAATCCTTTCAAAATTTTACTAGTTGCTGGCTCATTTCACCTCTCAGTTGAGTGTACCATAATTCATGAGTTGTCGTCATCATTAAATTCATGTTCATCATGGTTTCATTCACTCCAGAGTCTCTGTTAGGTCTTAGAGTTCCAAGGTCATCAAATCATCATTTCATGCATAAAGTCCAGCAAGTGAAGGAGTGACAATAAAGTATTTTCATCAGTAAATTTGATTTCAAAGAAAAATCTAATTTTATGCTCCTAATTTGTAATAAGTACTTCAAAGTTCCAAGTAGCTGCAAATACTCAAAGTTCGATCAACAAATGATCAAGGTTCCAAAATGAAATTCAGTGTTCCTAAGCCATCAAAAGCTAAAGTTCAAAGGTTAAAGGTAAAAATCAATATAAGTTTGATTTTGAAAAAAGAAAATGTGGGTCCATGTCTATTTAATGATATTTCTCCAAGTATAAAGGGCCCTCAAAGACAAAAAGTCACTCATTTTCACTCTTTAGCATCAAGCTCTCAAACTTGCCTAAGAAAAAAACCTGTCTTTTCTTCAAAAAATTGAGCTTCAGTTCCATCGCTATGCTTTTTCCATAGGTGTTGCACTTTTTGTAGTGAGCACGCTGCGCTTTTCTTAAGCACGTTGCATTTTTTGTAGGGCTCGCTGCGCCTTTCTCAAGGTCGCTGCGATTTTTGCAGTAAAGGAGCCACAGCTTCAAATATTGTCTCCAAGGGTTCTAAATAATAATTAATGGTTTCTTCATCCATTTGCAAGTAATTTGCATCTTCTAAGCCCCTCCTTTCAGCTCATGGTCATAATTTTATGGTGAAAACCTCTGCATGACTTCCATGTTATGTTTAGATGATTAAACCCTAGTTTTCAACTTTGTAAGGTTAATTTGTTTTTCCCTAGACCCATCTACCTCCCTCACACTCTAGTTCATCCCCCACTACCCTTACATCCCTTCATTCCCAATTCCTAAATCATATTCCCTAAAACCTTACCCCTACGTTGTGCTTTTCTAGGCAGCTAGACTTCATCCCTGTAATTGAATTCCCTACCCCATCCCCCTTATCATTTCAAATCCTCATCACTTCCCTAAGCTTCCTAACTCTCGTACACCCTTCCTTAAATTTTCCCTCACCTATCCCAACTCCCTAACCCTATCATCCCACTCCCTTTCCTTCCCCTTCACCCTTAGTTTATAATAAAACAGAAACATCATGGATGAAAAGAGAAACATTATGGAGGAAGATAGAAACACCACAGAAGAATAGAAGAATACTTATAATAAAGGAGGGATAATCCTAAGGCTTGAACCATTAGACAATAGGGAATTTATGTCATCACCCTTAATAGTTAAATTTTTCCAGCATGTAGGTTGTTTTGAGCTTTGTGAGATGGTTCAAAGAGTGCAAAGCCATCCTAATTTGACCAAGATCTTCATCACCAACCTACAAAAAGACCAAGTCACTATTGCAAGGGTGACATTCATCATTTCTACAGACATCATTGCAACATGTGACAGAGCGCCAAGTGGCGCGACCTCTTTACAGGATTTCCCTGATTGGCGCGAGCACCGAACTGTCTACCCGCGCCAATGCAAAAAGAGCTGTTTTTCATGAGTTTTGCAAGGAGATGTCTCAAGGGAAAATGAAGCTCATACTCAGAGGGATGCATTGATGATGTTTTCAAGGCATGATAGTGTTCACAAGTCACATAATGGGTCCTCCATTGTGCGGGACGGGGAATGGTAGGGACGGTGACAAATTACTGTGTAACAGATGCCCCCTAAAGCATGAGGCCCGAGAGAGAGAGGGGTGAAATGCTTTACGAGAACATGTTCAACCGAAGGCCCGCCGTCGGAAAACCTGCACAGAAAGATACAACTGATATCTCAAGTACATGATGTATATATGGTATGGACGCAGCCATCCGAAACAGAGTATGCTATAATCCGGCTCTAGGGTATGGGCGCAGCCATCCAACTAAGATCAAACAAATAGACTCAGGTATGGTCGCAGCCATCCAATCATCGAGTCATGTACATAATGACAATAATCCACAATCGCAGCCTGGATTACAACAGACACAATCCAGGGTCTTGCGCTCCATCTCGACCCAAACAAGTACAAGTTCTAGCATGCGAATGTGTGAGCTGATGTCGAACATGCAAGAACATCGTCCGATTACCAGCCAATGATGAAAGCTGTTAACAGACGCGAGAGAAACCACCAATAATGACGATGGTCCTCAAGGTACTACAGGTACAATCTACGGCGTGTGAATAAATGAGCTGACGTCGAACACCCGCAGAATCATCCGATCGGAGGCCAATGATGAAAACCTCACGTCGAATGCGACGAACCGGCCATTAAGGCATGCAGGCTCCAAGGTACCATCAGGAGTCTCTAGACCAACTTCCTGGATAATGAGTTGAAGTCGACAGGAAGTGACCTTGATCGAAGGTGGGCCATAATGATTCCCACATCATCGACACGAGACAGAGGAACATAATGTTTTGTTGTGAATCAAGACCATATGAGAAACAGAGGGAGGTTGATATTCGCAGAGGCCAACTTCTCTTGAACACATGAACGGCACGACAATGGACTTGGCAGTATTTGACATCAACGGATCAAAGGTCATGGCGACGAGGCAGTGAACAGATGAGAGGTCAAAAGAGATTACCCAAACCCATGGAAGCAAAGTGAAACAACGAGATGAGATGTCCCCAACCCGACACGAATGCAGACAAGTGCCATGTTCAAGAGCGACATACTGCCGACGACAACGATAATGGTTCCATTTTTCCCCCACCATTTCTGGCGAGTACCCCAATTATTTTTTGATAACAAGTTTGAAGGGGATAGCATATGCTTGTGATATAAGTCCGCCCTTCGGGCGAATCCATCCTAGTGCATTTAACGAGTCCTAGGAAGGAGAAACTCGGAGAACGTCATTTCGACGAAATCCAATGTCATCAGGGTTTAACGAGTCTGACAAAGGAAGAACTCGGCGCCTTTTCATGTTTAGAGAGTTTGAAAAGACAGCGGAAAAGAAAACTCCACAGGTCCCTTTTCGTAAATAGTTCCCCAGATCCGAAAAGGTAGAAAACAATATCCGGGAAAACCTCCTAGTCGCGATAGGCTAGGGTATTCCTTTTTCGTAATCAATCCATCCCGGCCCGAAAAAGGGTTAAACTTATACCGGGTGAATGTCGATTCGTGTCCATTTTAACGAGATCGAAACGACAAGGGCCTCAGCGATCTTTTCATATTTAGAGAGTCAGAAAAGAGCTGAAAGATGACTCCAGAGTGACTTTTTCGTGTATTTACCGAGTCCGAAAAAGTATAAAATACAACTCGTTTCCACCTTTTAAGTCGCAAAAACCTGTCACTACACATACCCAACAAGCGTAAAATCCATTTTCGACATAATACATGCAAATATTTGTCAAGAAATAACTTTTAAAACTCATTTTAACGTCGAAAAGTTATAAATATGTCCAATGGTAAAAAATGAAATTACTTTTTACTATTTACCTTGTGGAGAGCAACAGTGGTCCATTTGGAGCAGAATCTTCTGACGGCGATTGCGACCAATCCAGGCAACCATTCAGCGTCTCGTCTGCGACAGGTAAGAGGCGCTCCTTTTCTCTTTATTTCCATGCATTTTTTAATGATTTCCCCTTAGAAATCAGCTCTGCAAGGGCACTTTTGAAATTTTAGGGCCGGGCTAAGTGGCGCGGGTATCGGGCATGGACCCGCACCACTGAGCTCTTTTTACCAAAGGGCCCGCGCCACATGGCGCGACTGTCAGCAAAATAGTCGCGCCAGCGGCAGAACCCAATTTTCGCCTAAAATCCCACTACTTATGCCAAATTTCTTGAATTTTTAAGCTCACAGAAGATCTAATTAAGGGCTTTGAACCATGTGAATGCAGATAAACAGTCAGAATGGAAATTGAATGGAAGGAACGGGAACATGGAGATGAGGACGAAGAGGCCATGCAAAGCCAGAATTGCATGAATGCTCTAAGGGACTGTGGCTTAAAGAAGTTTTTCCTCACGCCATGCTTACGAGCTCAGCCTGAGCTCCTCCAATATTTGATCAACCTCTGGGATGAAAATGACCAAGTATTCAGAATACGAGACCAGGTGTTGGAATTGGAGGTCACTGACATTTATTTCGTTACTGGATTATCCCGCAGGGGCCCAATCCCTGTACTGACTGGGAGCAGACCATCAGGGGAGAAGATGGAAGAAGTAATGGCGCGGGTGTGCCGTGGGGCACAAACAGGAACAGGGAGTAAGAAGGTATACATCTCGACCATCCCCGACCTAGCACTGAGAGTTGTACTCCACACCATTACGCGGGCTGCTGGATTGCAGGCACCGCACGAGGCTACAAAGACTCAACTCTTACTGGCCTCAGAGTGCATGGGTCCCCGACTGTATGACTGGGCAACAGCTGTCACCATCAACATGAAAAGGCAGCTCACAAAGTGCAAAAAGGGCAAACTGAAGCAGTTTGGGTATGGTTCCATCTTGGTGTCGTTCATTCTGGAACGCATACCAACCTTCCAGGGCCAAGAGGCCCCTGTGGCGAGTCCAGTACCATGAGAGCCGAGAATGGCTCGCTGGGCAGCACTGATGCCCAGATCTGGAGGCGGGCAACAGATGTCCTGGAAGCCCGAGTTCTTCAGGTGGTTACGGCGCCAACTGATCGTTGTGGAAGATTGGCCCTATGCGGGAACTGACTTTACAGGGGACCCAGATCTCCCACTACCAGAAGGAGACGACTGGGATGAAGAGCTGGGTAAGACCTCATATTTTGATTTTTATGTTTATATGTTTTTTTGTTAATACACACTTGTCTTAACACAATTATATATGCATGCAGATGTAGGACCTGAGAGACCAGCCGGGATGTCTCCTATCTCCCGGAGGACACAACTCGCCCCTGAGATCCAGGGGGAAGGCACAGGAGGAGAGGCACTGGTTCAGAACCTCGAGGGGATCGTCCATGGGATCCCAGACTATGCCCGACTGTCAGATGTACCGATGGAGTACCAGCGCCATATGGTGGGAGTCCCAAACCGGCTCCACCGAATCCTGAGGCGGCTAGTGCGTGCAGTAACGTGCTATCATGAGCACCATGCTGATTAGTCTCTAGGATTTAGCCACACCTATTTTTTGAGAGACACAGTGTCTCCAGATGTATTAAGACACTTATGTATATTTTTTGAGTTTTATGTGACACACTTCTATGTAAACATTTCGATATCTATATATATGCATATCTATTTCTGGATGAGTCTTCTTTACACGTGATGATGATTTATAAATTGCGCAAATGTCTATCTAACACCAAATTTGCTACTGCATCTGTCAATGTATTCAAATGTCTGGGTATATGATGATATGTAATATATTCAAAATTCCTTTCCAGTAATCGAATACGCAAATACAATCGTAAAATGGACGGGTTTCTTACCGAATAGTGCCCGTTCAGCTGCAACACTACAAGCTGTGAATCTAGGTACACGAGCAATTCACTGATACCAAGGTTTACTGCCTCGGTTAATAATTCCAACACGGCGCTATATTCCGCGATATTGTTCGTGGTACGTCCTAAACAAACACCTTGCAGGTCGATCAACTCACCAGCAGGATCGTAGATTACCCAGGCTGCAGAAGACAGATTCCTGGTACTGCGGGAGGCACCGTCCGCGAAACCAACAAACGGATGAGTAGACATCTGCACAACTAGGAAGACCCGATCAGCAGAAAGACGTTTACAAAGCACACCACACCATGCACACAAATGACAATCACACACCCATGTACACACACCACACCAAGAAATCATTTCAGGCGTAGTACTTCTTGAGGTACAGCCCATTTCTGGGCTGCGCCAATGGAACTCCTTCGTAGTCTATAAGTTCGTAGGCCCCATTTTTCAACACACGTTTTACTATATAGGGATCGTGCCACATGGGCTGGAGTTTACCGGCACCAAGCTTATCATGTGCCTGATCATACAAGAGGACTAGGTCTCCTTCAATGAAAGAACGGGGAGAAACAGATTGATCAAAATGAGATTTGACCCTCTTCTTTTGTGCTTCGATGATCAAAGCAGCTAGACGACGGGTTTCATCCAACCGTTCAAGATACAGAAGACGCTCTTCCTCGGGAGAAGTATCCGGTAAGAGCTCCACAGCTAACTTAAGCGAAGGAATTTCGCATTCAACCGGCAAAGTAGCTTCCAGACCGTACACCAGTTGGAATGGTGTGAATCCGGTTGCACTTTTAGCAGATGTTCGGTACGCCCAGAGAGCTGAGAACAGTTGGAGATGCCAACTGGATTTATGAATCCCAACTGTTCGTTGAAGCATAGTGACCAAAACCTTGTTCACTACTTCAACCTGACCGTTAGCTTGAGGGTAGTATGGCGTTGAGCTGTCGTGACGCAGGCCCAACGCAGCTGTCAGCTCCGCCATCATGTAATCACGGAAATGAGTACCGTGATCAGTGACGATAGCTTGAGGAACCCCGAATCGTGCAATAACATGGTTGAATAAAAATGAAGCAGCCGTTCTTCCGTCAGCAGCTAGTGTAGGCATCGCCTCGGCCCACTTGGTGAAGTAGTCGATGGCGACAATGATATACGCATGCCCCCCGGCCGAGTGAGGGTTACACGTCATAAAATCCACGCCCCATTTCGCAAAAGGGCCGACGGTAATAACGGGATGCAAGGGTAAAGGCGGCGCGCGCATCTTGCGCTGAAATATCTGGCACGCATGACATTTACGGACTGCAGTGATACAGTCTTTGAATATGGAAGGCCAGAAATAACCTGCTTGCAGAATCTTCTGGGCAGTAGCATACCCGGACATATGTCCGCCACAGGCGCCACTGTGGCAGTCATTCAGAACCTTTTCAGCCTCTTCCAAGGTGAGGCATCGCCGGAGCACCGAATCTACTCCAATGCGATATAAGGTATCTCCTACTATACGGTAGGGTTGGGACTGGTGCCGAATCCGACGGCGGGCAGCTTTATCCAACTCAGACCGAAATGTCGCGGTCTGAAGATACACTATGATGTCACCGTACCAAGGATCACGAGTATCGATAAGAAACAACGTTTCGTCCGGTATATGATCTTCAGAGTGTTCAGGAAGAGAGTCTGTAGGGAGAGAACATATCAAATCCGCGAAGACCAGTGATTTAGTTGACTTGGCAGTGGTGAACTCCAAATCAAACTCCTACAGGATGACGATCCATTTGGAGTACTTGCCCCCCAGCAATTGTCTAGAAAGAATATATGTCATGGGGTTGCAGTCTGAAACCACTGTTATCGTGCACAAAAGGATGTAATGGCGAAAGCGCTGTACAGCGTGTACGGCTGCTAAGGCCAACTTCTCAACATGTGCGTAACGCGTTTTCGGGTCGAGAAGGTTCCGAGAGAGGTAATAAACAACATGTTCATCACCGTTCTCGTCATCCTGCACCAAGACCATGGCGATGGTGCTTAATGCGGCGGCTAGATACAAAGTAAAGTCACGGTGGTAGTCCGGAGGACGAAGCAACGGAGCATTGACTAGCAATGTCTTCAGCTTCTCAAAGGATTCTTGAGCGATTTCGTCCCAATGAAAGGGAACATTCTGCTTTAACAAACGAGTGAATCCTTTGGCCACCTCGGCGTAATTCGGGATGAAGCGCCTAAGAAAATTCGCTTTCCCTTGCAGACTCTGCAACTGATAAAGGGAGGAGGGTGACGGGAGATTTATAATGGCCTAAACCTTCAGAGGGTCGAGGCGAATTCCGTCTTTCGAGACTATAAAGCCTAAAAGACGGCCAGAGTCGACGCAGAAGACGCACTTATGAGGATTCAGCCTAATATTGTAGCGTCTGCAACGAAGAAATATCTGGCGAAGATGTTCCGGATGATCCTCTCGCTTACCCGAATGGGCAGGCAAGTCGTCCAGGTAAGGCTGGACAATATGGCGAATATCATGAAAAGCATATGACATGGCACGTTGAAACGTGGCGCCAGCGTTCTTTAAGCCGAACGGGAGTTTTTATATGCAAAAGTGCCCCACGGACAGATGAATGTGGTCTTATGTTGATCCTCAGGTGCAATGTTAATCTGGTTGTAACCTGAGAAACCGTCCATTAAGGAGTAGATCTCACTCCCGGCGCAATCGTCGATAATCTGATCGATAAACGGAGTGGGATAATTGTCCTTAGGACAGGCGCGATTGATATCGCGGTAATCTACACAGACTCGAATGGTACCCTGCTTTTTATCGACAGGGACGATATTGGACACCCATTCTGTAAGGGGGATAGGATAAATAAACCCCGCGTTCAGAATTTTTTCAACCTCTGCCTTGATAGCGGCGGCTTTCCGAGGATGCATGGGACGCAAGCATTGGCGCACGGGTTTCGCACCCGGATAGGTTGGAATCTCGTGTACGACAATACTAGGATCAATTCCCGGCATTTCCTCGTAGGACCATGCAAAAACATCTCTGAACTCTTTGAAAAGTTTCGTATAGACCTGGATCTCTTCGGGAGAACAGGTCACACCCACATGAATGTTCTCAACAATCCCTGGTTTGACAGAGATGTTGATAGGAACCGTTTGAGTAATGTTACTCAGATTGCCTTCCGAAAAGACCTCATGCGTCAAGATCGGTGTTTGAAGAGGAGGGGAAGGAACCCGAGTAGCATAGCGCTCGAGACAATCCGTCATTGCCCCCAAGCTAGGCATAAACGAGGAACGATGATGCCCATCGCCCCAAGGTAGCTCCTCCAGAGACATAGTTTCAATTATAGCCTCATCTGAGGGAAAAGTCTCTCTAAGAGGATCAGGCGAATCAGCCTAACCAAGCCAGGGGGATTGTGAGTAGACGTCAAGAGCCATGCTCATCGGAGCATGCTGAGGAGGTGGAGGGTCCGATGCAGCAACAATCTCACAGTAGCTAATCTCTACTGGCGTTAAAGGCATGGACTCTCCAAACTCATATACCTGCTCAGGTGTAGGAATAAGCCAGGGGTCATCAGTCCTGGACAACATGTTGACTTGAGCGGTATTCGGTGGCGGTGCGGGGAATATACCCATGAGGACTGGGTCTTTGAAAAGACCAGGTCCTACACTGTCTGGGGGATTCAGAATTTGATCCACGTATGGCACGTTGTTCTCAGAGCTAGAGGTGAAAAATGACAACTGATCCACCGTGACAATCTTGCCCTCGTGAGGGAACTTGATGAATCGAAAGACGGTAGACGGCACGCAGAGCATGGCATGGGTCCAGCTGCGGCCAAGAAGTATATTGTAGTTGAGTTTAGCGTCAACCACTTCTACTTCCACGTTGACAGTTTTTCCCTGTAATGTAATCGCCAGATTCTCGAGAACTCCCAGGGGTTTAGATTCCCGGCCATCAAATGCCTCAAGGGCATTGGGAGATGACGATAAGGTTGGAGAGCCGATGGCTTTCCAACAAGTGGAGGACATAACACAAGTAGATGCACCCTCATCTACGACGGCTCTGTGAACGTTCAGACCATTAATCCCGACTTGAATAACCAAAGCGATTTGATGTGGAAGCCGGGGAGTAAAATTCTCCAGATCAAAGGTGAGAAGGCTCGAGTCGGCGGGGTCAATACCACCGATGGCAGACAGCAAAGCCTTCCGTTGTGAAGGACAACTCTGAAGAACCTCAAGTGCAGACATGGCACATGGCGCCTGTGCCAGATCCTCAACAATACTGTAATGTTGAGCGGCACGAGCGTTTGGATTATAAGAGGATCTCCAAAGAACACCCTTGGGAGGTGGCTTCACAACGGGTTCGAGAGTCGGCTTCTCAATTTCCAATGAACCAGAAGCAGATGCGGGAGGCGGTCCATCCGCCACTGCCTTCCCGGGTGCCTGCTGCTGATTATTGTACTCCTTGGACCTCGTAGCGATAGTGATAGGTGCATTAGTCTTCATCATGAAAACTTGAGACCCAAACGGTACAGATGATGAACCTTGTTCGACCATCTGGGTCTGCTGAGATGGAAATGGCTCTTTTAAAACAGCCGGAGTTCCCTTTGGGCCTTTAAGAAGTTGACTGATTTCGGATCGTCTTGGACAATCCTTAGTGTAATGGTCACCTTCACAGATGAGGCAAGGAAATTTCGGCTTACGTTGTGAGCCATCCTCAAACCGAGATTTAGATTCTGGTTTTGGGGCATCAGATTTTGATTTGCCTTTGCCCTTCTTCTTTTCCTTGGAGGATTTGTCCGCAGGATTGGCCTGAACGGCATTCACCTCCGCGGTTTTACTAGAATCGGATGAGGCGGGATTAGCAGAGGTATTATTGGAAGAATTAGCCTTCTGCTTCCCATTCGAAGACTTCTTCGAATTTTGAGAAACGGAACCAATGACACCATCCACCGTAGGGGTGGGCGGGGCCTTTTTGGCTCCGGGCCGTGGAGCATCAGGCAGGACGTCATAAAGCGTGCCAGATTGCGAATAAACAAGATCCAAGTATTGGGCACGCGCGATAGCTTGTTCCTCCGTCACACACGCTCCCATCGCGATATCCTGAGCGATTTTATTCACAAAGGACGTGGTGAACCAGTGAGTCAAAATCTGATCAGGTATGTGAAACTTGATCAGTCGACGACGGCGCCGCCACTCATGGATGTGATCCGAGATGTGAGTGGCCGAGTCCTGCTTCAGGGAAGACAGGAGGTGCGTCCCAGTCTCATACCGGACTGGTAGCTGGAAATGCGTGAAGAAAGCCATAGCTAACGAGTTGAAATCCTGAAAAATACCACGGGATAGCTCTATGTACCACTTAGCAGCAGCTCCTGTTAACGTACGCTGGAAAAGACGCAAACGAACGGAATCGTCAGTCCAAGAGTTAGACGAACACCAGAGGTGATACGTCATCACATGCGCCTGGGGGTCTTCTCCAGATTTGCCCTCAAACTTGGGACAGTCACCTGGTATCTTGGTCGGAACCGGGGGCCAATATGGATTGTGAGCAATCGGATCATTGGTCAACTTCGAAACGTCCGGTAGATCCAAGGTAGCCAGGAACGGCAATGGAGGGTTAATTCCCATGCCAGTCCCAGAATAAGGTCCGGTACCCATGCTCCACGATGGTTGTGAATATCCCTGCCCCCATGGGTTCTGTCCCGTAGGATTCTGACCGTGAGGGGCATAATTCGTATAGCCAGACTGATTTGGTTGCTGGTAACCATTGTGTGGGGCCTGATAACCACGGTTCGGGCCCTGATTAGGCGTCTGCCCCGTATAAGCAGCGTTTGGATTTGGCTGCTGAGCATAGTTAGAACCGGGTGGAGGAGGATGATACTGAGAGCCTCCAGAGTGGTTATAGTTCGGCTGAGATTGACCATGAGGATAATAACCACTCTGAGGATGAGTAGACTGCTGATAAGTGGAACCCTGCGGAGCCTGGTACGTAGGGCGCAGCTGTTGATTTGGATGCGGCATTGAATGAGCAGGCTGTTGAGCAGAGTGAACGGAATGAGAGGGCTGCCCTGAATGAACAGGTTGACCCGAGTGAGGGGGCGGCCCTGAATGAACAGGTTGGCCCGAGTGAGGGGGCAGCCCTGAATGAACAGGTTGGCCCGGATAAACAGGCGGCGCTGGTTGCGCAGGCTGACCTGGTTGCAAGTGAGCCCCAGGTTGCACCGAATAAGCCGGTTGGCCTGGAGGCGGGACACCAGGTTGTACCGGATGACCCGGTTGGCCTGGTGGTGGAACAGGACCAGGTGCTTGCTGGAAACTAGTTTGACCTGAAGCAGAACCATAGGGTGGTCCTGGCTGATATGCAACGTTAGAAACAGCAGGATACTGCGGTTGCATTGGTAAAGAAGGCTGGATTTGCCCCCCAGGACCATAGGTCGGTCCCGGTTGATACCCCGGCTGAGGCCGAGCAGGTTGACCAGGAGGGTTGTAATATGGTCCTTGCGGATTGTACAATGGCCCTTGCTGGCCCGCAGAGTAGCCTTGAATGGGCTGTCCCTGTGGGTCGTACTGATAGCCAGGTTGGCCTATGGGTTGGCCTTGGAAAGGCTGTCCCTGCGTGTTGTAAGCCTGGTTGTACGGTAAACCTTGAACATAAAGATAAGCCTCAGGAGTAGGAAGGCACAAAATGTCCCCATGCTCGTCAAGCTGACCCGGAAAACCATACACGGGAGTGCCGTCTTGTGCATAGTGCGAAAAGAAAGATCGGTAAGGATCTTGGGGGAGCGGTCCAGCTCCGGCGTTCGGCTGCTGTAAAAACAACCGATACTCCTCCGGAGAGATATTCTCCGGTATAACAGTAGCTAGATAAATGTCCTCTGGAGTTGGCCCAGATCTAGTAGCAGATGCTGAGGCAACAGCAGAAGAGGTAGCCACACAAACAGTGGGTCGCACGGGAACAGAAGTGACGGGCGTCGAAGGAGACACCCCGGGTGTAGTGGCAGCTGGCCTCGAAGCAGGAGATGATATTCCCATAGAGGCAGCAGCTGAAATAATCTGACCCAGAGATCTGTATCCCTGTGGCAAAGAAGGACCAGCTGACGATGTGGTAGCCAGCTCAGACTCGTCTCCCTCGAACAATCTACGAGGGATGCGCTGATAGTCATCAGACCCAGGAATTTCCTCACCAGAATCACTCATGGTTGATCCTGCCGCTAAATCACGTAGAAGACGGCGAGGACTAGGAGGAAAAACAGCAGCAATAAACGGTGAACCCGATGTAAGAGAAAGGAAATCAGCTCCTAATCTCAATTCAGACACAGGGTCCGAAAAGGGCCAGTTGAACTCAACTGGTTCTCCAAAGGGTTGTTCGGCGAGGACCGGTCCCCCGTCAGGGAACTCGGAGACAACAGGCTGCTGTGGTTCAACAGAAGGCTCAGAAGCCTCTGAAGAATCGTCCGTGTAAGGACTACCAGTAGACGAAACTGAGGGTTCCGCCACCGTGACAAAAGACTAGAAGAAGAGAGCACACACACACACGGGCTGAAAACGAGTTAAGACACACGATCAAACAGTCACAAGCAATATCTAAATGGGTGTGTTTATCGTGGGAGATTGATTTTACCACATTGGAAAATAAACAAATTCTACCGTTTCATGTTTTAAGAGTCGAGAAACGATAAAAAGATGACTTTATCTCTTTCAGAGTTGATATAAGCGTGAAAGGACAGTGCTGGATTGCTCCCAAGTTTAGAGCCAAAAGACCAAATGACCGTTTCAGAAAAACTAGGTGAAGGTACTAACATCCGTGAACTCGCAATACACCTTGGTTTCAAAAAATGAAACAATGTACTGGCTATCTCCTCCCGTACGGTGTAGTCTCCCGAATGCTTTGTCTTGTATCACTGTGTATAGCGGCACTCCTGTCTCGTGGGGATGTGATTGAAACTCATAGGGGTCTCCCCTTTATATACGCTGACGCACGGGGAGCGTAAGTCCATTCTAGCTGTCTGCTCAGTGCTTTCACAAAGTGAATTGCCACTGCCAGTTTGAACACGGAACACGTCTCTAGCCTAGACCTTCTAAACATGTTGCGTTAAGTTCCAATGTTGCCTTAGGTTAATGGAATAAATTTTACAGTTGATCTTCAATTAAGTTTCAATTTCCAGGCCCTATCGTATGTAGTGTCTCCTAAATGCAAGCTATATGCCACGATGCAACATTTCGTTCGATGAAAACTAGTTAAATGAGAGTTGAGAGCTTTTATGCAAAAGAAATGAACGGAATACAAACAAGAATGTCTCTAATGCAACTAATGCAATTGCACACTTTTCATCCAAACACTAATCACTAGTAATATGGAAAAGATCACAATTTGCACTAATTTGACAAAAGCAAAAGAGATTATTTTTTTTTATTTTCAATGTCTAATGGCTAATGTGCACTGAAAAAAAAAGGAACAATTTGAGAAATGATATCTAAGAGAGTGAAGCAAACAACATTCACTCAACGAAGCAAGCAACCAAATCTCTAAATCGACCCAAAGTCCCTCAAAGCAAAGAAAGACTCGAAAACACCCAATGGACCGTGTGATCTAGGTCCAAAGCAAGGGCAAACGAATTATGAATGAAAGAATGAACAATCACTCAAAAGACGCAGCAAAACAATCAAAGACTGTTAAGAGAGCGTCGAGAATCAATCAACAAGTTGACAGGACAATCAAGACACCAAAACTCCCAAGGAGGGCTCGATTCACTATGCCACTAGATGCCCTAGGGCTCAAATCGTGAAATCGATAGACAGAGGCAAACAACCAAAGGATAGCGGTGAATTCCAGTCGAAGAAGACTCCAACACACTCAAACAATCAGGAAATCAAGAAGAAAAGTACTGGTCAAGCTCAGAAAGCCAAAAAATGAAGAAACTCAAAAAAGTCACAGGGGTGGCGCGACTGTGGCCTTGAAACTAGCGCCAGAGGCCGATTGGCGCGACACAGACAAATGCAACAAGCGCCAAGTGGCGCGACTGTCGGGTTAAAACCCGCGCCAGTCGAGTTCTTCAATAAAAATTAAAAAACAAGCTATTATAAAAGTAGACCAATACAAGCTAAGCAAACCAAGAAGCTAAAATAGTGAAAGAATCCAACCCAGAAGGTTCATCAAGCAAGGAGAAACAATCAAAGCGAACCAATCATAAACGGGACAAGGAAAACCGGACGATCCCCAGCGAAGTCGCCAATTTGTTGAGGAGGTAAATCCCCTCTGCGGACAGAGGCGATCCCTACTAGCCCAGCAGGGGTCTAGCAACAAACAAACAATGCTATGACGCAAGCTCCTAGTTACGTAATGAAAGACTTGGGATAAGAGCCTACCTGGATTCCAACGCTAGATCTGAAGAAGAAGATGCCCCCGTCCTTCAGCCCTGGCAGATCACAATCCTTCCACGATCTCCAGACACCCATATTCCGTAAGAAAACGAACAGATACATGCATAGGAACCAGCATACGTAACTAAATATCGGTCAGAAAAGATATTACTCGCATTAACATGATAGCAAAAGGAGTGGAACCATAATCATAGTCATCTATTAAAGTGATAAACTAATAGAAGTTACAACCGAGTTCTGACGTCGCAGCTTCCTTCGAACGGGTCTCCGGTTGTCCACGTCTCGCAAAGCTCGCCAAGGAAAGGGAAACCTCTCCAGAGTCTCGTAACAATGGTCTCCTCGCTTGAATGGGCCTTAAGGGAAAGAAGGGATTCTTTACAGCATAAAGGCACTTGGGAATAGGGAGATGCAAAGCTTCAGCACTTCAAGACTAGCTTGCCATGGATCTGAGCAAGCTTTTATAGATGGGGAAGGAGGGAGCTGGGATCCCTATTATTATGGGATTGGCCCTATCAACAAGGAAGGTTCCATAGAAGGTGGCAAAACCACTTCCCTTCCATAGAACTCCCGCAGCCAAACCTCCCAACTCAAGATAGGCAATGGTTGTGAGTTTTTTTGAACTCAACTTCCGCCATCCATATTTAAAAAACAGTCCCTAAAATGGGTGGCGCGATTGCTGCTCTATGACAGAGCGCCAAGTGGCGCGACCTCTTTACAGGATTTCCCTGATTGGCGCGAGCACTGAACTGTCTACCCGCGCCAATGCAAAAAGAGCCGTTTTTCATGGATTTTGCAAGGAGATGTCTCAAGGGGAAATGAAGCTCATACTCAGAGGGATGCATTGATGATGTTTTCAAGGCATGACAGTGTTCACAGGTCACATAATGGGTCCTCCATTGTGCGGGATGGGGAATGGTAGGGACGGTGACAAATTATTGTGTAACACCCCTACTTCATAACATCACTCCCTCTCCCCCTAAATTTCCTCAAAAATTTAGGCAACCCTAAACTCATATTACCATCTCATTCATAAACCTAGTAAAAACACTATGTTTTTGCTCCTCTTCATTAGGGCTTTCTTACTTCCATGGACACCAACACCTCCCCCTCTGAGAGGAATAATTATAAAGGAAGAAAGATACTGAGGTTTGAGCCCTATCACTGCCATCAAATCGCCTCATCTCCTTTTATACTCAAATGTTTTCAAGATGTCAACTATGTACAGTTTTTTCAAAAGGTACAAGAGGTGGTATAATGAACAACACACAAGGTTATTTTCCATCGCTTTGAAAAAGGACAAGGTTGTTATAGCAAGGATAGAGTTCACTTTCACACTAGAAGCCATCTCCAAAACCACTGGTATACCAAATCATGGAGAAGATTGTTTCAAGGGTATGAGTCTTGATGATGAATACTTCAAACCCTACTTGAAATCACAATACAAAGATGCTCCATTGCATGTATTTCCTTTCAGATAATTATTGGATAAATATGCTCCATTGATGAAGTCCATTATGAGGTTTTACACTTGTGAAGGACATTTTTCAAGAATTTATCAATACCACATAAAACTACTAATGCATTTTACAGCTGTGAAATATCTTAATTTTTGTAATTACCTCTTCAAAAGTGTGTCCAAGATGGCAGAGAAGATACATGAAAATGGCATAGATCATACAGATAGTCTTTTCCATCATAGTTTGATTAAGATCATTATTCTTTACCAACTACAAGAGAAGCAGATCACTTGGGAGTCATTTTTGGAAAGGATAGTGTTATCACCAAAATAGGTCCTGATAGGCTGCTAGTCAGGCTACCTCAGTGTAACTATTTCAAACCAGACTTTTAGTTGAGGCTTAGCCTCCTCAACCTGAGAGGGCTTTCTCAATAGATTTATGATTTTCAAATAAGGATTAGATGGCTAACTCTATGAGTAAAATGGAAAAAAATGGATAATTGGTTGTACTACTAATAAAAAAACATCTATTGGGCTTATGGAGTCAAATCTGTTTTCACAAAACATGAATATCAGCTTCATATGGAAGTCAGGGCATTTCAGGGTTTAGATGCATCAACAGAATAGTAGGACAGAAAATAAACATATTTCATGAATATATGAAGGAAGTTAGAGCACCTTCAGTGAATTCTAAGTAACATACATTCAAGCCAATGCAAGTAATTGAAAGAGGAAAATCATGAGAATATCAAACATCAATAACCCTTTCTGAATCCTGAGTGATGAAACCAATATCTCTGTATTAATAATAAAAACACAGTCTTTTCTACAACAAAACAGTATTCTTGTTAATGAAAACTGCCAACCCTATGAAATTCGACTTCTTGTCTCTTATAGAGTCATCATTACATTTCTTGGATTCTCTCCACACACTTGAGAGAATTCGAATTTGCTAGCTTGACACCTATCAACTGCTAAAACAAACTTTAATTACATCTGACAGTTAAAATGTCTATTCTAGAGTCCTAACACAACTAGGATTAAAACTCTTTTTTATAACTTAACAACCTTATCAAAGAATTAAATATTCTATCTGACAGCTGCTCCTCCTAAACTTCGACCTTGATGATGTACATCTCCTTGCTGTTAGAATGTAATGATTTGCTTCTTATCTGCCCTGAAAGATAGGAACATGCTCCCTACAAAATAGTTATAATGCTTCATTTATGTTTCTTCAAACCATCTTCTGACCAACTTGTGCTCAAAAACATGTGGCAATGTCTTATTGAACTTATGTGACTTCACCCTTCCAGCTGTGCCCAAAACAAACCTTTGAAGAAGTGCCAAAAACTGTTAACATTATTGTGCTACGAAACTCTCTGTTGTTTTTGTAGTGCAGAACTTCACCTTTGAAAACCTTACTTGGAATCTTCATTTTCCTTTGTTTTGCTACTAGATATTCACATATGGTCTTTATACATCCTTCATCAGCATCAAGGTTTAATAAACATGCCCTTTTACCCTTTGAAAACTTGCAAAATTGATCAAACTACATCCTACAGTAGTTTCGTAGCACGCTACGAAACTGTTGTGTATGACACCTACAGCAGTTTCGTAGTGCGCTATGAAATTGCTGTGTCTATATTTTCACAGTTTGTTTCCAAAAATTTGAGTTTCCCACCTTTACTGCCATCCTTGAAGTTATATATAAGCTCTCAAAAATCAACTTTGAACTGTTTTCAAAAATGAAATCTTTCCACATAACCCCAAAAGTGTGTTAGGAGATGTCACTTACTGTTTACACTCATTTTTGCTGTGGTTGATCTTCAGGCTTTCCTAGCTGTATCTCAAGGTCTTCAACCTGCCTTTTAAGCCTTCTATTATTAGCTCTTAGTTTGGTATTAACCATCCTTATGAACTTTGCTTCCTTGATTGCAGGGACAGTCCATATGAAGAATTGATCCTGACTGCTGATTGACTCACTGTTTGAAACCTTTTCTAGCTCCCACAGACCTTTCAACCTCTCAAAGTTTGACCTTTCTACAGCATGCATTCTCATTTTCTTCCTCAATTTATCAATCTCAATGTTTGCAAGTCTGAGCTTGTCTTTAACCTCCTCATAACTACTCCTTTCTCTCTGAGTATTAAAGACTTTGTTTCTGTCTTCTTCAAGCATTTGAGATGATGTATTAATGGGTTCTTAAAAAACATTTGCATCCTCACCTCCTATTTGGTCTATCTCCATGTCTGGCTACTGCATTTTCTTAGACTGCCTAGTCAATGGTTTTCTAGGCTTAAAAACAAAATCTGAGACCTCATCCTCGAAATCTAATTTTTTGGATGTTTTCAATTTCTTTGATTTGCCACCTGTATCCAGCTTTATGAACTCTACTTGAACTAGGGGAGACTCTTCAATGTCAATAGCTTGTAATATATCATTCAAGTCTCCTCTTAATTGAAAATTTTCATCTATGACCATAGCCTTACCCTTCTCCTTTGACCTTTGACTCCTAGTCAACTTATTTTGAGTTGTTTTACTAGTTGACTGTTCCTGAATTTTCTCTTTAACCTGAGTTCTCTTTTTCTATGCAGATTTAGGAGTCCTTTGGATATTCAGTGATTTTTTTATCATAGGTTCCTTAACCTGTTTCCTGGCCTTAAGCTTGACAAACCTCCTTGATTTTGATTCTGCAAGTTCAGTAGTCTTTGATGAAGATGTTTCTTTGACTTGAGGGCTAGCACCCGTTCCTTCAACCCCTATTCCACTCAAAAAGAGAAATGTAGACATTCTCTATTAAATAATGCAGACCATTCTCTATTAAATGAAGCTCATGAAAATCTATTAACTTGACTAGACCATGATGAAATAATGAGGTTTCACATGCCTGAGTTTTCATCTGTACTTTATCTGCCATCTTGGCCAGACTTTGAAATAGAAAGAAAGGTAAGTCTAGAGAGATTATTCCTGTGAAATGCAATAAGTGCTTAAAGTGGTAAGTGTACACCTTGTGGTGTCTCCCTTCGCAGGTGAAGTACCTTTGGATATTGTAGAGCAGATTGGCAAATGCATCCTTGACATAATTTCTTGGCATAGCTTTGTTCAAATCAGTATCCATAAACTCTGGTTTCAAAAAGATTTTGCAGGGTTTCATTTCAAACCTAAAATTCTTAAATCATCTCTCCTCCCCTCTTGTAATTTATATGACTATTGATATAACTTTAGGAGAAATTGGCAAATTGAGAAAACCAACCTTTGTGTTTGACCCTGTGAAGTTGGTAGAAAATTATTTGGTAACCTGATTATGCCCTCCTTGAAGCTTTTCACAGAACCTCTAGCACCCTACATTCTTGAAGGCTTCTTCAACAGATTTATCTCTTGTGCGAGTTTCTAAACCTTCAGGTTCTGTCCTTAGGCAGTGACCAGACCAGTGACTTATTTTTTCTTCTGTCATCTTCTTCCTAAAAACCCCGTGTCTTCAGTAAATCTATAATTAACCTCCTTGTTGGATGAACTGGCTCGCTTGAAAATTTGTTTCAGCCTCGCTTGATTGAAGTTCCGCGTCGCTTGATTAGAAACCCTGTTTCAGCCAGCAATTGTTTTCAAACTCACTAGATTAGTAAGTATTGAAACTACTGACATAACATCAATTGGGTTCAGCCTCGCTTGATTTAAAATTCTGCCTCGGTTGATTGGAAGTTCAGCCTCACTTGAAAACTTTAAAGAGAGCGTTGGTTTCTAATCATGAGCTTCTCTTTCAACAACAGATATGCATGCATTGTTTTCTTTGCATGAGATAAAATCAATGATAACCAACCCCTTATCAAATTTGCAAAGGACCAATGACAAATGACCGCTAATGAATCTCATAATGATTTCATAACTGCTTTGGATGGTTGCATGCGTGAAGGAGGATTCTTGGACTGACACCATAATCGTGGACTGACATCATAATCATGAAAATTTAACCCCAAGTTGATGGATGTGACAGCTAAACCGAAAATTCCGAAACCTCGATTTCGTAGCGCTGGTAGTGTGATTTCGGGATTTTGCGCTACGAAAATACCAGCATTTTCGTAGCGCAGAAGCAGTTTTTTACACTGAGCATGCTACAAAAACGTGGTTTCGTGGCTTATTCGAAAAAATAAAAAAAAAATAAAAAAAAAAATAAAAAAAAAAAATTTGAAAAAGACTTAGAATATGGTTTTCAAAACGTGGCATGAGACTTCTAAGGAGTAAAGTAAGGTTTATGAACTTCATTTGGTGATGAAATGAGACTTGTAACCTATGATTAGACCCTATAAAACATAAAAATGACTCAAACCCTATCTAATACCATGACTTAGGAGCAAGTATGAACTGAATAAGTTTAGAAAATTTTAATAGTGATAACAGATAGTTTAGGAGAACTTGGTAGAGCCACTACAGTAGCAAGAATTGTCTTCAGGAGAGCATGATGTGGGATCATGAAGCAATAGGGAGGAACAACCTCCGAGTGACAGGGATGAGGAGCATCTAAATAGAGCTAAAAAATCAAGCCATGAGGAGCACCATTCACCTAAAAGGATCAAAAAGGACATAGAGGTCAGAACTTATCATAGAGGACATAGGCAAGTGTTTTCTCCACAGATTGTGGAAGGGGCCTTGCCTTATACATCAGAAAAGCAGAGATATCATGAACAACAGGAGACAATTATCGATTAGGAAGAACAAGATTTTGACCTGATAGACTTGGAATCCCAAGATGAATAGGAAACCCTAAACCTGGTCATCAAAATAAAATATGCCAAAATTAGAGAGCTGCAAGATAACATGGCAAGGGCATAGTTTGTTATCTCCTTCCTTGAGCAAGAGAATAAACAGTTGAAGGATAAGCAAGTACTCTTGGAAATGGACTTGTTGAAAGCTAAGAGGTAATATGCCAAAGGAAAAATAGTGATTGGACATTATGAGTATAATGAGTATTAGGCCCATATGACAAGGAAACGACCAAAAACAAGGGGCCTAAAAAGAGCATTGGAGCAAGAAAAACAACAAGAGGCACTTCTTGTAGAAGAACTCACATTTGAGGAAAGAATTGCAAGAGAAATCAATGGTGATAGAGAAGTTTGGCTTGACAGAGTAAATATACACCTAGAGAAGCTCCTTCACAAGACCAACAAGGATAATCAGATGTTGAGGCATATGGCTTATCACTACCATACCGGAAACAAAATTTGTAATTTCAAGATTAAGCAGTTGCAAGACAAGCTCAAAGAAACCATAATCAGTTAAAAGGAGAGGGGAAAACTCCATTTTCTTGTTGATGCCTCCTTGGTTACATGACATACTTTTTCAAAGCCTCACACAACAACCTCACACAAAAATTTTGAAATTTTGCAAATTTTGGGGTTTTTAGACAAATTTTGAATTTTTAGTGTAGACTGGTGCAGACTACTGTAGATTTTCTATCTCACACCAGAAGCACAGTGAAATTTGTTGTTCTTTTATACAGACCTCCAAATGAGAAAAAAAAAATATTTTTCTAGAAAGCTAATCAAATTCTAAGACAACCCATTTTGTCATATTTCTAGTTCAGGGTTCAATCTTTAGGAATTTGCAAAAAGGTGCTCAAAAATCACCTCTCTGCCACACTTTCAGAAATTCGTTGTGCTTCTAGGAGTAGTCTTGGGAGAAATAGTTTTTAGAAGGCTACAAGAGGCCAAATTTACTGCTTGAACATCCTAAAGTAATCTACACTTGACCATCTACTCAGAAAAATTATTCCTTTCAAATTTGGATGATGGGAAGGCACCCAAAAAGGCCTCACAATAAATGTTATGTGCTTCTATAAATTCCCCATGTAATTTTGAAATTTTAATGTGTAATTTTCATTTGACAGTTTCAATTTGGGAAATGTAAAGGGGTAATTGTAAAAGGGTAAAGGGTTAAAATTGAACGTAAAAGGCATGGTAATAGAGTTAAATAGTTTTATTTACCTCCCATTAATGCTTGGAGAGTATTTCTCTAGTTGGTTTGCTAAAAGGAGAAACAATTCAAAACCTCCCTAGTTTTTTGTTTAGTTGGAGAAAGACTTGGTTTCAGATCCACAAGTCATGGATTCGACCTATGAGACTGGGAGAAGTCTATTTTGTTCTATATCTTTCATCATTTTTTTCATTTCAAGGGTTGTATGTCATGTAATTGATCGTAGAACACTAGTGTAATCAGTCATTTTTGGCAGGAAATAATAGACAAAGTTGCAGATATTTTGGTGGGATTCCTGTGGTATGTGTTTTAGCATTGTTTCCTCTTCTGTTTTCATATTTTTGAATGTATTATTCTTTCCATTTTCATGTCCATCTATAAATGTTATTGATTCTTAAGTTAGATAAGCAGAATTCATTATTTGATGCTCTGTTTTGGAGGAATTATCATAGTTGTGTTTCACTTTCTTCTGATAGAAAAGAATTCATGATTTCCATGCTCTTTTTGAAACCCTACCAATCTAATCACACTCATCAAGATACCTGAAAGTGATAAAGTGTGTGTCTACCTTGCCCCATCAGATCTTTGCAAGTATGATCCTCAGTGCCCTTACCTAGTTCTTCCTAGACCTAATTCACCATCCAGCACCCAAAATCAATCAATCAAAACCCTAGAGCCTACTATACCTAGCCTAAAATCCTCATTATCCAGTAAATTTGGTTGTGATCTCGTAGAGAGAGCCCTCTCCTTCCTAGCAGGGCTAGCTACTATGCCAAAGCGGTTTGTGGTTACCTTTGCTGGTCTCCTTCTCAACCTTCGGAGATCTAGTGGAGTGATAACAGTATGCATTGCTATTTTTGTTTTATGTTAGTTATGTTATATGTTGTTGATGATAATTTTATGGGTTAACTTGTTTTTTTTGTATGATATTTTTCTTGATGATTAGGTTACATGTTGTTTATGAGCATGATATATAACTTGTTGTTGTTACATGCTAGTGAATTGATGGTTAGGATTATGAAATTCATACATGAGTTGACCTAATTATGATAGTGTGTTGTATTCTATCTAGACTGACTGTGAATATGTGATTGTATGCATCAATGAAATTTTCTTATGGGTTTATGATGCTAACTTGTTAGCTAGTTACTACTATGGACATCATGACCTTATTTATGATTGAGTTTAGATGTTGTGAAGATATGTCATGCTAATATAGATTGATTGTGCAGACAATATATCCTCCCTCAAGATACATCAAGGTATGTGTTTGCTTATGATGTGTACTTGATGCTTAATTGTTTGATTATGTCATCTATTTTGTGTTCGAGTGATTTGGTGTCTATTACATCATCTAGTTGATTTATTTAACATGGTATGTTTGTAAGTTGTTTGAATGTTTGATTAACTGCATGATATGAGTATATGTGTATGTAAGATTGCATGAAGGAATGATCTTGCTTTAATATGGTTTTGCTAACACATATGCGCTGAGATATTCAGTATATACTTGATTGTAAGTAGGTGATACTTGTAGCATTATGTATTATGGCTAATGAATGTGAGCTCATTATTGGTTATGGCATGGTTGTTAGTGTGAATAAAATTTGATTTTGAATTGATAAATATGTTTTCTTGATGTTGGTACATATGGCTGACATGTTTGTTCAATTACGGGTTAGCGTGCTTGGCACAACAAGGTAAGGTAAATAGCATGTTGTATGTTTATTTATGCGCTGACAATTATGTTTTTATGGCAGGAGGATGCAGGGGATTGCATGGAAAAAGAGACTGCAATGAAATCTTGAAGAAGCCTCGAGCTAAGCTTTCCTTTTGAAGTGTTGGGAACCATGGGGTTTGATTCATGGTGTTTGTTGCTAGTCTTGTGTTTTCAATCTTTTATGATATTCTTGCGCTTGATTTGTAGTTTTTTTTATGTCTGGTACAATGCCTTTCCACTTTTTTGCGGTGTTGTTTTTTCTTGGTTTTCATGGTCTTCTTCTTGTTTGCTCTTGTTCTTTCCTTTTATGTTTTGAGAGTCTTGGGAATTGGTTGGGAAAGAGGAAAGTTAATGGAGCTCAGGGAAATTTGTGGTACCTAACGGGTAATGTAAAGCATGGATGAAGCTCTGTGCATGAGTAAGCCAATGGAAGGTAAGACTATGACAGTCGGTTGGATTGGTTGAGTCTGTTAGGTAAATAGACAATGGAAGAGTAGGTAAAGTGAATGGATCTAAGATGTTAGATGCCTAGGCTATGTTGTGAACAATTATTCTCAATGTTGTGCATGGTGTGCACAGATAAAGGAAGTTATCTTAACCTAGACCTCATGATATCTAGAAATTGTGTTGCGGTCATGATTATGTTGATGTTTATACATGTATGTATGTATGTATGTGTCTGACATGGTCAACAAGGATAATGGTTACTTGATGCTAAATTTTTATATGTATATATGTGTATGTGTATGTCATTTTCTAACAAGATGATGATTGTTTTATGCTAATGATTATATATATGTATGTATCTATGTATCTATGTAACTTTAATACAAGGTTTTCAAGGATCATTCTTGTGGAGGAATGACTGCTTATACATATGAATGGCATGAAGAGGTTCCTGGTTATGAGGAATCAAGTGGAAAGAGTAACTCTAACAGAACTACAAGGTTACTATCATGTGGATATGATTTAATTTTGTATGCTTGTACTATTCTGATGTTTATTTTATGGACAGGTAATGCAGAGGGGTACATCAGAGAAGTGAAAGTAGTGTGATTTGCAGCATGATAGGATAAGCATGGATAGTGGAGAGAAACTAGAAGAAAGGTTTCTTTTAGGGTCAATGTGTGTTATATGGATGTACAGTGCTACTGTTGTGTAAATGTTGTGCATGTTGTATATTCAATGATCGTACCTATGGTGATGTGTAATGTTGCATACGTAGTATTGTGTACCTATGATGTTGTATTCCTATTGTATATATGGTGTTGTGTTTATATTGCATATGCAGTGCTAGGTATTGATGGTGCTATGTACATGTTGGATATGCGGTGTTGTGTACATATCATACTATGTGCATGTGGAATATGCGGTGTTATGTACATATGGTGTTGTGCACATGTTGGATATGCGGTGTTGTGTACTTATGGTGTTATTTCATGTTGAATATTGAGTGCTATGTACATATGGTATTGTGTGCATGATGTACAGATGGTGCTATGTAAATATGGTGTTGTGTGCATTCTTTTACATGTGGTGTTGTGTGCTTATGGCGGATATGTACAAGTTGTACATATGGTGTTGTGTGCATGTTACACAGTAATTTGTCACCGTCCCTGCAATCCCCCATCCCGCACATTGGAGGGAATTTTCCGTGACCTATGAGCAGTGACATAACCTGAAACCACTTTCATGGCATCCCCCTTGACAAGGACAATCATTCATCTAAAGAAAGTTTCCTTTGAAAAACCCTAAAAACTGATCTTTTGGCATTGTCACGACTAGCCAATTCAGCCCTCGCGCCAATGGAGAAAACCCACCAAAGAGGGCGTGCCAACTGGTGCTCTGTCCTAGTGTCTTGCTCGCGCCAAGCTTAATAAGGATTTTTTTTTTAAATAAATGGTGGAATTTTGATTCTAACAAACTCCTGAACGAGTCTCTAAAATGATTTGGGAGGTTTGGCTCTGGATCTTCGTGTATGGGAGGTGGTTTTCCACCTATCATAGAAGCTTCCTTGAGTATAGGACCAATCCCACAATTGTAGGGATCCCAACTCCCCTTCCACCATCTATATAAGCTTGCCATTTTCCCTTAGAAAGCTAGTGGTCCTAATAGCACTAGAAGCAAGAGTTGAATCTGTAGCAAGGATACTATCGCCAGACAGCCTTTGAGAGCCAAGTCGAAGAGAGAGAGCTTTGTCTCATTTTCGACGAGCTTCATTGAGACATGATCCACTGTCGACCCCACCGAAGGAAGATCCAGCGTTAGAGCTTTGGGTTGTATCTTTCCTTTGTTATTATTAATGATAAGCGACTTTGATTATGGTTTCATTCATGTGTCTTTGTCCTTGATGCAATGAATTACATCCTCTCTGACTAATGTATGGTTACAAGATTTAGATTCTATGCTGTGTATCGTTGTATTTCCTCACATGTGTGCAGGTGTTCGGACGTGTTAAGTGGAAGGATTGTGATCTGCCAAAGCGGAGGACGAGAAGCGTCATCCTTTCTTCGACGACCATTGCGTAGGACTTGAGGTAGGCAGCTTGTTATGTTTTTTTGTTTTTGTAATTAGAGACCTATGTCACTGCGTGACTAACTGTTTCTAGACCTGATCTGGGCTAGTAGGGATCGCCTCTTTCCGCAGAGGAGATTTACCTCTCCAACAGTGCAGGTCATTTCATGTACATGTTGTGCATGTAGCATTGTGTACATGTGGTGTCGAGTACATGTCGTGCATGTGGTGTTGTGTACATCTGGTATTGTGTACACATTGTATAGGTGGCGTAATGTACATTTTGCGTTGTGTACACGTTGTGCAGATGGTGCCGTGTACATGTGATTTCGTGCACACATTGTGCAGGTTGTGTTGTGTACAGGTGGTGTTGTGTACATGGTGTGCATATGGTACTATTATACATGTGGTATTGTGTGCATTTCATACATCTTGTGTTGAGGGCATGTGGTATTATGTATGTGCATAGTTTTGTCATGGTATCGTGACATATGTATTTTTTTTGTTGTCATATGTGTACGTTTTTGTATATGTATATGTATTGTGTTGTATTGGACATTGGGTGTAGGTGTATGTGTTGCATGTAGGTGTAGGCCTATGTATTGTGTTGTATAGTACACAAGGTGTAGTTGTATGTGTTTTGTCAGATGTGGGTTTTATTCATTGTGTGGGTTGTATGCCTTGTTGCGCCGAGAGGCACATTCTACAACCCAGTATGACCCCAATGTGTAAATATTTCACGTCCTAAAAAATGATAAAATAATTTTCGCTAATGTCGTCCAAAACATTAACTTGAATCTTAAATCATATATACCTTGATTCTTTAGATTATATATAAAATTTTAATATTATTAACAGGCTAAGATTAATTATTAAAATATAACTATGTAGTATGGAACTCTACAACCCAGTAAGGGGGTAGATCTCACTAAACATGTAAACGTAAATGTAAATGTTATCTTTAACATTTAACATTTTTTATCCAATGTCAGTCCTATTTAAAAATAAACCTAATTACTACTATGTATAAACACAATATAAATTTAAAATATAAAGGGTTTATGTATGGTAAACAAATAAAAATATAAATAAACCAGAGGTATGGTAAATAAATAAAACCTCTTTTTATACTTACTCCAGAGGTATGGTAAATAAATAAAACTATCTTTTATATTTACTCCATAAACCTCTTTATATTTACAAAAACTCAAAAAAGAGGTTTTATTTAGGTGAAGTATTTGGGCCAAATACCATGGGACAAATTATTATTAATACCATGAGCCAAATACCACTGGCCAAAAGCCATATTTATAAAAGAGGTATAAAGAGGCATGATAAATATATAAAAATATATCAAATAGGATTAGAACTCGACATATAATTATATACCAAGCCTATGTGTCAAGTATCGTGGTAAATAAAGTAGGTATGGCAACAAAAAAAAACATATTTTTATATTTACTCCATAAACCTCTTTATATTTACCATGAAAAAAAATCATTATTAACCCTAATATATATTAACTCTAGATATATACGGGAAGGAAGAACAAAGACATAGAGTGATAGAGGTGGAGAGATAGGGGGAGTGAAGAGGGAGATATGGGGATAAACTCAAGGAGATGGGAGAGGAGGAATGAAGAGAGAGAGAGAGAGAGAGGAGTGACACTCGTATAGAAGGGTAAGAGAGGGAGACAAATATGAGGGGGCAGAGAGGAGGAGAGAGGGAGAGAGATAGTGAGAGGATTGGAGGGCAGAGAGAGAGAGAGAGGAAGGAAGAGAGATAGGACTTGAGAGAGAGAGGGGATAGGAAGGGATAGAGAGATGGAGTTGGAGGGGAATAGATGGAGGGAAGAATAAATACATAGAGAGTGAGTGTAATATTCCCAATTAGTCATGAGCTAATTGGAATATTCATTTTTTGTTTTTATGCTTTGTTTAAAGGATAAGAGGGAAAAGGAGGTCCATATTTCTCCTTGATAATGAATAAATCAATGCAAAATGTAAAAAAGACAAAGCTTGGCAGCTTAATTGAAGCACCCTTGGTGTGAAAGGGGCTGGATCATTTTGACTGGGTCAACCTTGACCAAATCTACAGCATTGTCATGGAGGAGTGGCCATCAATGAAAGACAACACAGTTTTAGATGGAGGTGCCTTGTGTGAAAGGAGTGCTATCATTGGATGTGGTTTAGGGTTTGCAAGCTCTTGAGTTATAAAAGGAATAGGATGGCAGAATTAGAAGGTTGTTGATGTATATGATATTTTCTGAATATATGGTCTATTAGACATATATATTTCTCTTATT
The DNA here is from genome assembly GCA_034641835.2 of Pinus albicaulis. Taxonomy (NCBI): domain Eukaryota; kingdom Viridiplantae; phylum Streptophyta; class Pinopsida; order Pinales; family Pinaceae; genus Pinus; species Pinus albicaulis. The sequence goes on along the minus strand of JAXQQM020092249.1, from coordinate 111,633 downwards.
GTTTAGCTGAGATTGAATGATGTTTAGCATTGGGTTTTCCTTATTGGGAATCCCACCTCTTCCCATTGAGTAGCTCTTGGGAGATTTTGTATTACATTTTCCACTATCTAGCTTAGGGCCAAGCTTCTTATTTCAACTACAGCACATAATATGTTGAGGGTTTGGTTTTTTTTGCAAGCTGGAGCAAGTGGAGACTAGATCTTTCATATCTAGGCCATTTCAGTGCTCCTTTCCAGTGGAGGAGGTTTCCACTTCATTGGAAGGACAGTATTGGAGGGAATTGAGCTCATTTTTAGATCCTGGCATCAGGCCAACCTTATTTTGATCCCTACAGTGCAATTTACTTCCAGATCTATGTTATTTTTGTAGGAGGAGGTGCAAGTGGTTTGGCACACCATTTGAAGAGCTGATTTTCTAGTGATGGGGATCTGCCCTTCACTTTGAAGATCTATTGGAAGAGGCTACTTTATTGATCATATCATCTCAGACACACTTCTGTATCTGTATTTTTCAGTAGATCTGTAGTCTTAGATCTTAGATCTACAACTTGTACTTGGTGTTTTGCTAAAAACCCCAAGGGGGTTCTTTAGAGGAGCTTGTATAGTGCATGGATCTGATATAGATCTAACTTTTGGAGAACATATCAGCTCTAGATCTGATGTATAATCTAGTGTTGTTGCAGAGCTAATAAAATAACGTTGTAAGGGTTTTCCAGCTTTTATATATGGTTGCAGTACCTCATATTGAGGCATTTTCTTCATTGGAGGCTTGTTTTTCCTGTTATGCATCTTATGGGCCACTTCTTACACATATTTTTCTATTGTAATAAAATATGAAAGGTCTCCATATTGGCCTCTTGATTCATAAATGATGATCTGCATTATTGTTCCCTATATTCTTGCTTTTCCCATTTGGGAATATTACAGTGGTATCAGAGCATAATCTTGGCACAACCTGTGCATTCTAAAAGCCAATATGTCTTCTGAATAAGGAGAGCCTCTTACTAACAGAGAAAAGAGGTATCAAAAGAGAAGACACGGAAAATTTGATTATACAAATGACGATGAAGACAAGGGTAAAGCCCCTTTATCTGGAGGTGAAGAAGAAGAGAAGGAGTTCCCTAAGATCCTTCTTAGAGCCATGCAAGACATTGCTAGAGAGATCAAGGAGATGAGAATGGACATAATCAAGGAATGCCCTAAAGGATTTCATCATGGAGAAGGCTCTGGAATGTCTCACCATTGGAATGATCAACCAGTGCATCAACCACAATTTTCCCAACGCTCTACCATGCCTACATTTTTTGGCTGTGGGAAATGAAGGGTTTCAGGAGCAAGAATCCCTTGAAGACTATTTTATGGAGTATGAATCTCAAACTCAGAGATTCAAAGATCACTTGAGTTTTCAAGATTTTTGTCAAATAAATGACAATAGAAGACCAAGGCATCATCATAGAAGTGGTGGATTCATTCAAAATCATGATTGACGCCACACTATGGGCATATTATTTTTACCCAATTGTAATATCCCAAAATAGGGAAAATCTACAATAATGGAAATATCTTAAGATATTCCAAAATTGGAGCTACATCAATCCATGAACATAATAATGAAATAGCAGTGATACATCAACACATAGAATGTAAGAAGATCTAAATATCCATCATATTATATCATAGTATCAAATGTATATAATATCTTGAGGAAACACTCACTCAAGCTAGGCAATGCAAACCTCAAGAAACATGTACATGGGAAAATGAAGAACACTGCTACACAGAAAATTCCCAAGGCTATGACAGTGCAGTTTTATTAGAAGAACTACTTTTGGGAAGTGTAAATACACAAATATACAAATATAGGGCCCAAAAAATGTTGGGAGTGAAGATATAGACTCCCAAACTGAATTTCAAGACAATCCAGAAAAGATTTCCTGAAATGTACAAAATGGCAAAAATTTCGGAGTTGCAGTCTCAAGACTGAGTAGTAGCTGCAACTCAAGAACTGGATGGAGATGGATATAGATGATGCACAAGTTGAACAAACCTCCTCAAATGGATCTTCCAAGTGAAAATCTGTTCCTAACACTGAAGATCTCTCCCTCCAAACAATCTCTGCAACCCTCACTGCAGATGCTCACTGAAAATAACGCAGTCAAGGAGAGGGACTGCATTGTAGATGATGGAAAATGGTTGGCCTGATGCCAAAGATGGTGAAATAATCTTAGATGCTTCCTCACTAATCCTCCAAAGAAAATAAGGCTTCCTCCTCTGAAAAATGAGCTCCGGAAATGGTGTTGAGTAACCTCCACTGCAACATCCTGCAACACAAACCAACTCTAAACAGAAATTGTGTTGTAGCTGAAGAAGGATGCTTGGCATCGAGCTTAAATGTGGAGAAATTAAGACCAAGCTCCTTCAAGAAGCCTCTCTTGAAAGGATAATGAATTCCTAAATAGGAATGCCTTGTGCTAAGCAGCACAACAACTCTACTAAACATCAAGAGAATGCACAAAGTCTAAATAGACCATAAAATCAATAATACATAACATGAATAACAATGGCTACCTTGCCCTCCTTTTAAAAAAATGGAAGCCCTCTCATAATGGGTCTTACTCATTAGGGTTTCCTCCACCAAGGAATCTTCATCCCATTCATATTGCGTTGTCTCTCCAAGTGTTCTCCACCTCCTATCCCAGCGTTGTTGACTTGGTAAAACTTGACCTTGTCCACATGCAAATGATCATGTTCACACATAAGGGTGTGAAATCCAGCTCCTATGACTATCCATTTTCACATTATGAGGGATTTTATTCATATTTTTAATATGCATGGGCCTCCTTACCCATTATTAAGCTGCTAGGTGATAAAAAAAAAATCAATATTCCAGTTAGCTGCATGTTAATTTTGGAATATTACAGTCCTCCCCTCCCAAATGTTGCTTGTCCTCAAGCAACTGCAAGGATAGAACTGAGAAGTTTCCCCTCCTCCTGCTATAGCATCCACATGTGATATGCTCCTCCAAATAATGAGATGTTGTCTCATCAATAAATCTCCATATTGCCCCTCCCACGCATGTAAGTTAGCAAAATAGCTATCATCATGAAAAAGTAGAGTACTCAACAAGGAAATAAGGTGCTATCCAGAGGTCCCCTTGAGGCATGGGATCTGAAATGCATTGGGAATCATCATTCCCATGTGGATCCTCCATCCCCAAGTAATCATCCATACAAAATGAGTTACCTCCCAACATGGAAGCTCATACAAATCATCCTCCACCTGAGCTCTTGCAATATAGGTGGGCTGAAAATTTGACCATGGTAGATAAAATAGCCTACCCCACACTGTCCTCCTCTCCACTTAAGATAAGTGTAGAATTTTTGTTTATCCTGGGCTGCAATAATGTTGCCCTCAAGTGGCAAGAAAAAGACTAGATCCTCGAGGACCTTCCTTCCAACGTTATGAATCATGCTGGCCCAAACCATCTCATATGTGATGAGTTGGAAATCACCATCATATGACATCCAATCAATCATATGGCTCACCTCAAAAGGAAACAAATTTTTTGCTGTAGTGGCCACATACTCTCTCATGCTCCCATTAGAACATGCAATGCAAACAATAGGGGAAATATCTCCCCTAGGGGACACATCCAACCAATGTGCCACTCCCCCAATCATGCTCCCAATAAGAACAAAAAAAACATAAGTAACTACAATGAGAATCATGTTAGCTGCCATATGAAGAAAGGGATAAGGACAATGGTCCCTCAAATGTAGCCAATGTAGTTTGACTCTCAGCTACAATAGAAAATGAAATGATGGGTGGCCTCCCCACCATTTACTTGTTGCCCCAATCTCCTCATAAGTTTGGAGAAAGTGTATGGTGTATGGTGAAAATTGAGCATGCTTTGCAAAATATAGAGCCCCCCCAAGTCCTCCTAGGGAGTGACCATCACCAATACTACTTATGGCCTCAAGTAGCCCATGAGATCTAGAAGGAAGAATGCTTCTCCTTTGAGAAAATTCTTGCACATATATGGTTAAGGGATGCATATATACATTATACAAGTCATCATGCAAACAAACAATACCCTTACCATATGTCTTGCTCATACAAATGGAGTGGCTCATAGATGAGTCTCCTCTCATCCTCAAAGAGAAAAGAGGTGGCTATGCTAACTCTTCCAAAGAGTTATGTATCTCCTCCATCTCTACATAATCCATGCATCTCCTCATATGCTGATATATCTCCTCCTCAAAGCCTTCCCAAAAATACCCCTCCATGATGGTGTGGTATGCTCTCATAGAATAAGTGTGGCTGAAAAGGAAATCTTCATGAGCTGCTTGTAGCAACTTCTCCTTGACCTTGGAAGATCTAGATAAGAAGATCCTACTATGACAGTAGTTGACCACATATCCAACTGAATATCCCTCCTCATGTAGTTGGTCATCTAATAACATACAAGTGAAAAGATCCTTGGAATACTCCACCAACAACTAGGTGTTCCAATATGGATCTATCCTCCATAGTGATAGCGTTGTTGATCTCTCATGAAGAAAATTTGTCATATGTTCATCCTCCTCTTTGACATCTCTCATGCCAAAGATGCAAGCTGGAAGGATGCTATCCTTCCCATGACGTTTCTGCCACAGTGCAGTATCTGAAATGGGAGTGGGTAAAGATGATGTTGAGAGAATGCCTCTCTCCTCCTTGAGTCTACCCAAGACTCGCAGCATTGTACAATGACCTCCCAAGGTCTCCACTCCTCTGAAATCAATGAATGGTGCCTCAAAATGTGAAGCATATCTCATCATCTGTTGATCTGGTGGTCTCCTTGGTGAAATGTCTCCATGCAATGGGACATCATCATCAAGAGTATACTACATATATGAATGGAAATATTTTTCCCTGCTCTCACTACGCAATCCAGTCTCCCTATTAGGTACATTAACCTCGTGAAATAGATAGGGGTGTGTGCTTCTCATCACATGATGTTGGTCATCCTTCCTATCTCCTCCTTATATCTCCATAGGTTCACACCCTATCATCAATGGCACATGTGAATCATGAGTTGTGCCTTGATCTCCACATGTGAGATCTTGGGGAATTTCTTGCAATGATACAAGAATCCCTCTAGTTGGAGCAAGAGCTCTCTCTTCCTCTACATGATATGCTATATAAACTCTAGACATGACAGTGTTGTTGCCCTCTTCCTCATCAACATGTATGGGCAACCCCCAAAGAATTGGATCCCTTTTTGAAAAAAAGATCCTCATTCCCTCTTATTCAGGAATATGAGATAGAGGCTTTGCCTCTAACAAGGTATGCTGCAAGATGTAAATCTCCTCCATGGGTTTCTGAAGTGGATCTGAGTTTATAGTTTTCTCCATCACATGCAAGGTTTTTGTTTGTTTGTGTTTGTTTAACTTCTCCACATGTGTCGCAGAAAGTTTTCCATCAAACCTTTCCACCAATGTCTTAATAAACCTTGCATAAGAAGAAGTATTTGCATTTTTCAAAGATAAATACTCAAATATCCACCATGCATAGGCCTTACCTCCAAGATGCAGCGCTGCAACTCTAATGGCTTAATCTTCAAAAATTTGGTGTTGTTGCAAAACGGTGTCTAGTTCTTCCACCCAAGCTCTGGCTGAACATGTAGGTGAACCATCAAAAGTAGATAGAAGGAATCTACCCCTATAATGCTACTTGCATCTCTCCACCTTGATCTTGCAAAACTCTGGAAAGGTGATATGGTCTCTAAACTTCTAAGTTTGAGACTCATACTCTTGTAGAAAATCACTAAGAATTTCCCTCCTAGTCATTCCTTCTTCTTCCATATCTCTCATGGAAATTCTGGGCATGTGATTGCACTGAGTATCATGATGTGTGGTTGCATGCTCACACTCATCATATGAAAATCTAGAGTTTGATTTATATTCAAACCCTCTTGGAGATTCTATACACATCTCCCTTCTGATCTTCTTGAGATTTCCTTGAATGCTCTGTACAGATTTAGGAAGAAGCTTTGAGAGCCTCTCCTCCTTCTTTCCTCCAAAGAATAGAGTCTTCATCTTCTCTTATCTTGATAGCATACTGGCTGAGTTCCACAGGCTGATCCAATATTATGCTCTGATACCACTGTAATATCCCAAAATAGGGAAAATCTACAATAATGGGAATATCTTAAGATATTCCAAAATTGGAGCTACAACAATCCATGAACATAATAATGAAATAGCAGTGATACATCAACACATAGGATGTAAGAAGATATAAATAGCCATCATATTAGATCATAGCAGCAAATTTATACAATATCTTGAGGAAACACTCACTCAAGCTAGGCAACGCAAGCCTCAAGAAACATGTACATGGAAAAATGAAGAACACTGCTACACAGAAAATGCCCAAGGCTATGAAAGCGTAGTTTTATTAGATTAATTGCTGTTGGGAAGTGTCAATACACAAATATACAAATATAGGGTCCAAAAATTTTTTAGAGTGAAGATATAGAGTCCCAAACTGAATTTCAAGGAAATCTAGAAAGGATTTCCTGAAAGGTACAAAATGGAAAAAATGCCGGAGTTATGGTCTCAAGACTGAGTAGCAGCTGCAACTCAAGAACTGGTGGAGATGGCTATAGATGATGCACAAGTTGAACAAACCTCCTCAAATGGATCTTCTGAGTGAAAGGCTGATCCTAACACTGAAGATCTCTCCCTCCAAACAATCTCTGCAACCCTCACTGCAGATGCTCACTGAAAATAACGCAGTCAAGGAGAGGGACTGCATTGTAGATGATGGAAAATGGTTGGCCTGATGCCAAATATGGTGAAATAATCTTAGATGATTCCTCACTAATCCTCCAAAGCAAATAAGGCTTCCTCCTCTGAAAAATGAGCTCCGGAAATGGTGTTGAGTAACCTCCACTGCAACACCCTGCAACACAAACCAACTCTAAACAGAAACTATGTTGTAGCTGAAGAAGGATGCTTGGCCTCAAGCTTAAATGTGGAGAAATGAAGACCAAGCTCCTTCAAGAAGCCTCTCTTGAAAGGAGAATGAATTCCTAAACAGGAATTCCTTGTGCTAAGCAGCACAACAACTCTACTAAACATCAAGAGAATGCACAAAGTCTAAATAGACCATAAAATCAATAATACATAACATGAATAACAATGGCTACCTTGCCCTCATTTTAAACAAATGGAAGCCCTCTCATCATGGATCCCACTCATTAGGTTTTCCTCCACCAAGGAATATTCCTCCCATTCATACTACATTGTCTCTCCAAGTGTTCTCCACCTCCTATCCCAGCGCTGTTGACATGGTCAAACTTGACCTTGTCCGCATGCAAATGATCTTGTTGGCACATGAGGGTGTGAAATATAACTCCTCTGACTATCCCTTTTCAAATTATGAGGGATTTTATTCATATTTTTAATATGCATGGGCCTCCTTACCCATTATTAAGCTGCTAGGTGATCAAAAACAAAAATCAATATTCCAATTAGCTGCATGCTAATTTTGGAATATTACACCAATTTTGATGTGTCATCCAAGTGTTCTGCCAAATCTTGGGTAGAAAAACTTGACATCTACTTTTAGCTGAACAAGGTTCCAGAAATGGAAGCCATTAAGATTGCAGCGCTAAACCTTGAAGATGAAGCACATAACTGGTAGTTCCATGGCTTGTCTACATTGGGTCATGCAATGTAACTTCTTATTCAGAGTTCACTAGAAGGTTAGTGGAAAGGTTTGATAGAAGACATCCTGAAGCACCATTCTTGAGCCTTGCAAAGTTGAAATAATCAGGTAATGCAAAAACTTACATCTCTGAATTTCTAAGACTTTCTGTAATTGTTCCTCATTTATCTGCAGCAAGAAGGGTGTACATGTTCATTGATGGGTTAGATGAACCTCTTCATGGGTTGGTTAAGTCTACCAAGCCCACTGCCCTACAAGATGCCATTGAAAGGGCTAGAGACCTTCAAGATGCATTGCCAAAAGCAAAGGAAACTTTTTAGCATAAGCCCTCTTTTCCACCCAAGGGAAAAGAAGAAAAGGCTACTCCTTCAAAGGAGAGCTCATACAAAAAACCTCTTGATGATGATTTCCAGAGAGATATAAGAAGAAGGAATATTTGCTTCACTTGACAAGAATCATGGGCACCTGGACATAGATGTGCAGTTGGAAAAGCACATTACATAGAGGTCTTCTTAGATGATGAGGAGGAAGAAGAAGATGAACCAAGAAGAGGTCACAGCGCTAACATTGCAGGAGATGAACCAACACCATTAGGAGATGGGAATGGAGCATTTGCTCCTATTGGAGGGGCTCTTGCATCATTAAGAGGAGTACCTAAGTACTTGACCTTAAGAGTTCAAGGTTCCATCTTGAATCAAAGGGTTTCTATTTTGGTTGATAGTGGCACCACCCACAATTGTATTGATGCCCAACAAGTGAAAAGGAGGGCAATACCCATTGATTCTTTTGAGGGATTCTTAGTTTTGGTCCCGGGATATAGAACAATGCAATGCATGCACTATATTCCATCCTTATCAGTCACCATGGGAACATATACATTGATTGATCACTTCTTTTTGGTTGACATACCTGACACCAATGTGATATTGGGTGTTCAATGGTTGATTACTTTGGGGAAAGTCACCACTAATTGGGAGGCTTTGAAAATTGAATGGGTGGATAAAAAGAGTGGTAAGAATCAAATTATCAAAGGCATGCATACATATCCCTCACATACAACTTCCACATAGAAATTAGAGATGGATTTTCGCATTGGAAGTAAGGACCTTACAGTCCCATCTATTATGCTTATGAGATTGCTACATGGGACACTTTTATCTAGTGGAAAACCACCTGGGAGTCCACCTGATTCAGATTTTGTGAGAGATATATCACAACATGATACTCCAAGCATAGATACAAGAGGTATGGTAACATTAGAAGACCATGATACAGTGCTGGGAGTCTTGGGTAGGCTCAAGGAGGAGGGAGATCTTCTCCCAACATCATCATTACCCACTCTCATTCCAGATTCTGCGTTGTGGGAGGAGAAGCATGGAAGGAATGACCTTCCAACATGTACCTTTGGCATGAGAGATGTCAAGGAGGAGAGCATCCATTTGACAAACATTTCAGTTGATATATCATCAGTGTTGTCACTATGGGAGATTGATCCATATTGGAAATCCCAACTGTTGGTGGATTATTCCAAGGATCTTTTCACTTGCATGATACTTGATGACCAGCTACATGAAGAGGGATAATCAGTCCAAGAAGGATTCATCTATTATCATGGTAGGATATTCTTATATAGAGCCTCCAAGCTCAAGGAGAAGTTACTACAAAGGGCTTATGAAGAGTTCTTTTTCAGCCACACATACTCCATGAAATTCTACAACATTATCATGAGAAGCTACACTTGGAAGGGCTTTGAAGAAGAACTATATCAGCATTTTCAAAGATGCATGAACCATGTGGAGATAGGACAACAACATAACTCTATTAAGGAGTTAATTCATCCATCTCTTTCTCTTTTTTAGAGAGGAGATAGATCTATGCACCCCTCCATGTGTTTAAGGAGGATTTTTCATGAAGAATATGTTCATGTAAATAAGGTTTCATTTGATTATTGTTTGCATTCTTTCACCAGGTATATGCAGGCCATAACTCCAAGTAGGAGTACTATACCTTATAAACTTCATGGCCAACTTTGGGCCACAAAAATTTTTGAACATGGCCACTCCCTTGGAGTACAAAGGGAGATTTTGTTTCATGATGGGTGCATTCCTAAGGCACAAAATATATCTCACACTTTCAGCCATAGTGAGATGACTTCGACATAAAGTAAGTGGTGGGGAGACCACTTACCACATCATGATCTGATGTAGTCAGGAGATGTATTTCACTGGTTCCACATGTGGGACTATGACCCACCTCCATATGCACAAATTTCTATTTGTATATCTGTAATTTTGATCCCATACTTTGATGATGTACTTATACTTTTTATTGGAATGTTTGGAGGGAGGATGGGAGGTATGTATGTGCCCTATGGGATAGAGATTCTCCATGTACCTTATGCTACATGTTTCAGGGAGAACATTGGGAAAACCATGTTTGTTTCATTTGAGCTTTCATTTGAGCTATTGTCTCTTTATGGGATGGATTATTTTCATCTCATAAGAACATTGGAGGAGCAATTCATGGAGGGATGGATTGGTGAAAACTTAGCTTATAGAGGAAGCTTATCACATGTTGGTGTCACCAATGGAGGAGGAGAATAGTTTCATCACTCACCTTGTCATTTGATTGAGGACAAGCAACATTTGGGAAGGGAGGACTGTAATATTCCCAATTAGTCATGAGCTAATTGCAATATTCATTTTTTTTTTCTTATTTGTTTAAAGAATAAGAGGGCAAAGGAGATCCATATTTCTCCTTGATAATGAATAAATCAATGCCAAATTTTAAAAATACAAATCTTAGCAGCTTAATTGAAGCACCCTTGGTGTGAAAGGGGCTGGATCATTTTGACTGGGTCAACCTTGACCAAATCTACAACGTTGTCATGGAGGAGTGGCCATCAATGAAAGACAACGCAGTTTTAGATGGAGATGCCTTGTGTGAAAGGAGTGCTATCATTGGATGTGGTTTAGGGTTTGCAAGCTCTTGGCTTATAAAAGGAAGAGGATGGCAGCATTAGAAGGTTGTTTATGTATATGATATTTTCTAAATATATGGTATGTTTAGACATATATATTTCTCTTGTTGTTTAGCTGAGATTAAATTTTGTTTAGCATTGCATGTTCCTGATCGAGAATCCCACCTCTCCCCATTGAGTAGCTCTTGGGAGAGTTTGTATTACATTTTCCACTATCTGGCTTAGGGCCAAGCTTCTTCTTTCAACTACAACACAGATCCTGTTGAGGGTTTGGTTCTTTTTGCAAGTTGCAGCAAGTGGAGACTAGATCTTTCAGATCTAGGCTATTTCAGTGCTCCTTTTTAGTGGAGGAGGTTTCCACTTCATTGGAAGGACATTATTGGAGGGCATTGAGCTCATTTTCAGATCTTGGCATCAGGCTAACCTTTTTTTGATCCCTAAAACACAGTTTACTTCCAGATCTGTGTTATTTCGGTAGGAGGAGTTGCAGGGTGGTTTGGCACACCATTTGGAGAGCTGATTTTCTAGTGATGGGGATCTTCCCTTCACTTTGAAGATCTATTGGAGGAGGCTATTTTATTTATCATATCAGATCAGCCACACTTCCAGATCTATATTTTTCAATAGATCTACAGTTTTAGATCTTAGATCTATAACTTGTACTTGGTGTTTTGCTGACAACCCCAAGGGGGTTCTTTAGAGGAGCTTGTATAGTGTATGGATCTGATATAGATCTAAATTTTGGAGCACATATCATCTCTATATCTGATGTATATTCTACTTTTTTTGCAGAGCTAATAAAATAACATTGTAAGGGTTTTCTAGCTTTTATATATGGTTGCATCACCTCATATTGAGGCATTTTCTTCATTGGAGGCTTTTTTCTCTGTTATGCATCTTATGGGCCACTTCTTACACATATTTTTCTGTTGTAATAACATATGAAAGGTATCCATATTGGCCTCTTTTTCATAAATGATGATCTGCATTATTGTTCCAACATTTTACACTATATTCCTGCTTTTCCCATTTGGGAATATTACAGTGAAAAGTGGAGAGAGAGAGAGGGTGACAAGGGAGAGATGGAGAGAGTGTATGTATATTTAGGGGTGAGTTAAAGAGACAAATAATGAGAGATAGAGAGAAGGGGGGAAATAAGGAGAGAGAAGGAGAAAGGGAGGGATATAGTAACATAATTGGAGAGAGAGAGAGAGAGGTAGGAGAGAAAGGGAGAGATGGAAAGGACGTGATAGAGGAATTGAGAGAGAGGAAGAGAGTGATGGGGGAAGAGAGAGGATTGGAGGGAAAATAGAGAGAGAGAGAGGGGGAGAGAGAGAGAAAGGATAAGAGAGAGGAGGAGAGAGGCAAGGAAGAATACATGCATAGAGAGTGAGAAGTGGAGAGAGGGAGGGAGTATCAAGGGAGAAATGGAGAGAGAGTGTGTATGTTTAGGGGTGAGATAAAGAGAAAAATAAGGAGATATGGAGGGAATAGGGGAGGAGAGATGGAGGGATATGGTAACATAGTTGGAGAGAGAGAGAGAGAGAGAGAGAGTGATGGAGGAAGAGATAAAATTGGAGGGAAAATGGAGAGAGGGAGAGATGGGGGAAGAAAGAGGGAGGTAGAAGAGAAATGGAGAGAGAGGAAGGACTAGAGAGAGGAGGAGAGAGGGAGGGATAGAGAGATATAGTTTGAGGGGGAGAGAGAGAGGGAAGAAGAAGACATAGAGAGAGAGAAGTGGAGAGAGGGAGGGAGTGGCAAGGGAGTGATGGAGAGAGAGTGTGTATGTTTTGGGGTGAGATAAAGAGACCAAAAAGGAGAGATGGAGAGAAGGCGGGAGAGAAGGAGAGCGGGAGGGATATAGTAACAGATTTGGACCATGAAGAGTGTTGGAAATATGATGCAGAGTGTTGTCCTTGATGGCAACCTACTTGATGAGTTTGTTAATGATGTAAATCTAATGTATCTACAGAGCAGCTCAGAAGTAACAGAGAAAAGAAAGGTCAACAGAGAAGAACAGAGAAAGAGTGCATCTACAGAGAGCAGTATCATTCAAGGAGAAAATTGAATTCAGTAGGAAGGATATTTGAGTCCCTGTGGAGTTAATTCATGTGTGGACATATGTATGCATCACATCCGTGATAAGTAAGAAACCCTGTGAGGGGATTAATGGTGCTCTGTATGCAGTTCGAGGAACCGATGCTAATACGGTCGACTGTGTATGATTGAGTTCTAGTGATACTTTGATGGATGGAGAATACCGAGAGTATTTGGGTATTGATTGGTTCAATTCTCGTACGAAATGCCCTGAAACTCTGTTGGGAGAGTGAGCCACAGACATGCTCTGTGTGTGCAGGACACATAAGCTCTATCGGAAAAAGTAATAGTGCATTATGCATGTGTTAGACAATACAAAGAAAGGTGTCTCTGTCGAATGCAAAAGAACCGAGTCGAATAGTCCATAAGGATTTCTTCAGAGTTGTATAACAGTTTTATGGTTATATAAACTAATAACACGAAAAACAAAGTTACGCTTTTGTGGAGAAACGTAGCAATGATGGAACCTTGAGTGAAGGAGAGGAACCACGAGAAGAATCGTACAAGGAACAGTGAAAGGGGTTTCTGGTTTTTATCGCACTGTTTTTGCGGGTTGAGCGGTTTTCAAAAGGTTGGGAGCGATTCCATAGAACGAGCGACACGCGTCCCTGCAAAACCGCCATCACTGCGCGCCATCGCACGTTAACGATCATCCATCGCACGTTATAGTTCGACCCAGGATGCCCAGTGATATTTTTGTGCGCCGTTGATCTCAAGGGAAGCCATCGGACAGTGGTCATTTGATAAAGTTGCACGGACGATAATGAAGAGGCGCGAAGATTAACCAAAGTACGACGGGCCATCGCGCGTTATAGTTCGACCCAGGATACCCAGCGATATCGTTGAGCGCCATTGATCTGGGAAGGTGTCATCGGACGATCATCATTTTTTGAAGGTACGCGAGTATTAACATAGGTATGGCGGGCCATCGCACGTTAACGTTCGGCATCGGAGGTCGAGCAATATGCATATACGCCATTGATCTGGAAGCTGGCTAATCTAACGGTGATCGGACGCTGGACTTGTGCGAAGTTTACCTATGGTACCATGCGCATATTTGATTGGATATTGACTATATTTGTGGGCCTGGGGTCAAAGGTTTACCATATTATTTGAAAGCGTTAAGATGCGAAGGGTTAACTTTAATCCTAAAGTTCTGTTCAAAATTGTAAATATATTTATTTATCAATTTCTTCAAATTGATAAATAAATTAAAAAGAAATAAAAGAGGTACGTAAGGGTGCTAAAGGAAATACCGTCTAGGAATACCATTACTAATTGAATGGTTTTGACCCATGGTTTTAATAAAGGCGAAAACTATATAAGGTGATGAGAATCATGAAGAAGGTGTGCATGCGAAAGGATTGTAAATAAATAAATCTCTTTAAGAGATATCTGCATGATCGAACTATGTTGTCTGTTAACGCTGAATCTATGATGCACCTATGGAGTTGATCGAGGAAGTGATAAAGCTCTATGAATATCAGCAAAGAAATGATGAAGATCTGGCGCAAGTCTAAAGTGAAGAAATCTAGATCTGGGTTGTTTGAACACTGATTATGCTGTTGGTTGATTATGATTAAAGATCAGTGGTTGGTTGGTTGATTGGTTTATGATTCAATGAATGAATTGAATGGGTTATAAGGTTCAGTTTGATGTATGTGTGGAGTGGGTCGAGTCTGAAAATATGATGAGGAGAGGCCTACAAGGAATTTTTTGTGAAAGTTGTTGGATCCAGTGTGAAAATTGATGAAACGTGGTCCGAGTGATGCTGAGGGTCGAAGCCTTCAGCAAGGGGGTTGTATCTCCCTTCCAGTGGTAGCTGGTAAATGAGAGCAGGGGGTTGTAGCTCCCTTCTAAGAGAGGCTGGTAAACGAGAGAAGGTTGTAGCCTTCTGCAGGTGGGTGCCTGCGTGCTGGTATAAGTCTGCGCCAGCACAAAATTGTAAAAAGTTTTCTTTATAATAAATATTGAAGACAGAGATGACAGCAGTAGTGGTTTTCTCCCGAATTGGGTTTCCACCTTAAATACTGGTGTTCATGTGTGTTGCTTACGTGTGATGGTTTAGTCTGTTATTATTGCACATGCTTTCTGCTTACTAAACATCTGATGAATGAATAAAGAGTTAAATGTATAATAAGATCTCTGGACATATCCACATTTATATGCAAGTTGGGTTCAGTAAAATAACGTATGGGTTTAAGAGAAAAAAAAAAAAGTGAAAAGTTTTTCAGTCAGCCCTAAATACTGATTCACCCCCCCCCCTCTTAGTATTTTTCCCAACAATTGGTATCAGAGGAGGTTCTTCTGAAGGAGCTTGATCGCTTGAAGGAGATCCATCACAATGGGAAGTCATGAAGGAGTATTCTCTTTAAAGCCACCTCTATTTGATGGAAGTAATCTGTTATTTTGGAAGATACGAACAAAAGCATATTTGCAAAGTCTTGGTGCAAAAGTATGGGCAATCGTGGAAGAAGGTTATCAGTATCTGGAAATTATTCCTACTGATGTAGCAGAAAGGAAGAAATATGAAATCAATGCCAACGCAGTCAATGTTTTATTAGGAAGCATGTCTGAATCAGAATTTGTTAAAGTGATGCAGCTAAATTCAGCAAAAGAAGTATGGGACAAAATCATTCTAAGCTATGAAGCAGATACAAAGGTAAAAAGTGCAAAACTCCAAACTCTCAGAATTGAATATGAAAATTTAAGGATGCATAGTGATGAGAGTATTGCCAGTTTCTTTTTACGTCTAGATGATATTGTAAATCATATGAGAAATTTGGGTGAAACCATAACTGATACTACTCTGGTGGAAAAAGTCTTAAGATCTTTGACTTCAAAATTTGAGTCAAAAGTATCATCTATTGAAGAAAAGAAAGATCTACAAACTCTTACCATTGTTCAACTACATGGTATACTGACTGCTTTTGAAATGAGAAAAGGAGGTCCCCCTCAAATCATAGAAGCTGCCTTTAAAGCATGTGCAAAAGGAAAAGAAAAGGAAGGTATCAAGGAATCAAGTTATATATCATAAGAAGAAGAAGCAAATTTTTTGAGAAGACTCCAACCAGGTACTGGAAGATTCAAAGGTAAGCTTCCCTTCAAGTGTTTTGCTTGTGGAAGAGTTGGTCATTATGCTGCTAAATGTCCTTTTGAAGAAAATCATGATAAAGGGAAACAATTTGAAAAGGGAAAGAGTTATTATACAAATGAAGATAATGATGAAGTGTCAAATGAGGATGAAGAAGATTCTGACCAAGATCTGCAAGTGCTCATGGCAAGGAAGCAAAAGAAGAAGGCTACTCAAAGAAAGGAGATATCCCAGAAGACATGTGCAGCAAAAAATGAAGAAGATGAAACAGGTATTGATTGTTGTTCTTGTGATTCTCCTTCTTGTGCATGCAATGGCAAAGATAGTAAAAGTAATGTTATGGATTTAGAAGAAGTTCTCAAGATTAAAGTTGAAAATCAACAAATATTATTTAATGAGAGAGAATCTATCTACAAAGATATGATCTCTAGAATGAATGAACAGATAGACAAGTATCAAAGGTTGTACAATGAAGCAACCATTCACAGTGAAAGACTTGAAGCAGAAATCATCTCTCTAAAAGCAGATCTCGAAGCATCAAATAAGAAGAATGAAGAACTTCTACAATCATTTGAAGAAGAAGAACTTGAAGCAGAAATCATCTCTCTTAAAGAAGATCTGGAAAAATCAAATAAGAAGAATGAAGAAATTTTACAAAATTTTGAAGAACAAGAAAATGGGTTGAAGGAAGAGATTTTAAAATTAAATGATCAATTAGAAGAAGGAAGAAGGGTCGAGGAAATTATGAAGAAGCAATGCCAAAGATTGGAGGTTGAGGTAAACATTTTAAAAGGTAAATTAGAGGAAAAGGATAAACTCTTGAGATTTCAAGATAGTACTAAGATTCTGGACAATATTCTTAGTAATCAAAGGTCTCCTTCTATTAAATTTGGTCTTGGTTTTCATGAAACTGTTAAAGGAGAATCTAGTTCACAAGAAAATGCTAAAGATTCAAAGGATATCAATGCAAAACCTGAAATGTTGAAAGAAACAAAAGGTCAACCGACAATCTTGAACTCTCAAAAGAAATAATTCCCTCCTTTGATCAATAATGTTGAGAGCTTTAAATGTCATAATTATGGGCATGTTGCAGCCAATTGCAGAAGCAAATTGTTTCAGTCACAAACAAACAGATTCTACACAGAAAGTTACTCAGGTTTCTTTAAGGGATATTGTTTTTCATGCAGCAAGTATGGTCATAAAGCAGCTAATTGCAATAGAAGAAAGAATAGAAAAACACATTATGATCCCTATGCTTACTTTTCTGGTCACACAAGATGTTATGCTTGTAACAAGTATGGACATGTAGAAAAAGAATGCAGGATGAATAGATCTAAGAAATTGGATAATTTCCAACACACAATAAGAAATTTCAAGCAAAGCTGGAAAGAGAATGAGGACCGGTCAAAAACGTAGGGGATAATAATCCTACTGTAGTCTTACGCTTCTAAAGCTTACTTCTCATAATGACTGCAGGAATGATGTGAGATACATTATAGGAATCAGTAACGTATCATTACAGGGGGAGCAATGTATGATGATTCCCACGGTTGGTTTGGTAATTCTAGTTGTGTTTATTTCTAACAGTGCATCTGATGTGACAAGAGAAGACAGGTACAAGTGGTACAGATTCAGGGGGAGCATTAGCCTTGCTGAGAGTAATGCATTGTTGGCATTATGATGGTTCTGAAATATGATCTCTCTCTTGAGGTCCTTTTGGTATTTGTTATAAAAGGTCATTTGATGAAAAGGTCATGTTTAGACCTATGATGTAAATTGTAATATTCAGTCATGTAAGGACTTGTTAAAATTTTTAAACTCACTTGGTTGGGTACTTGAATCACATATGTAAATCCACTTGGTTGGATCATTGATGTAAGTATGAGTCCTTGGTGATAGGAAAGGTCATAGAGTCATGTACTTCATTGAAAAATATGTTTGAAGATTCAGCATGAACTCAGGGGGAGCATGGTAACTTCAGTGCACATCAGATCTACAGAGCTCTTCTTTCTACATGAGAAGAAAAACCTTGTTTTGGTTTTTATCCACCCTTTTCCCTTGATGTCAAAGGGGGAGAGTATCATGGTGTTTGAATAATTGTTATAATCAATGTATCTATCTGTTGTGGTGATCAAACACCAACATGGTTGCCATCAAGTCCAAAGGGGGAGATTGTTGGCAATCTGATGTAGAGTGTTGTCCTTGATGGCAACCTACTTGATGAGTTTGTTAATGATGTAAATCTGATGTATCTACAGAGCAGCTCAGAAGTAACAGAGAAAAGAAAGGTCAGCAGAGAAGAACAGAGAAAGAGTGCATCTACAGAGAGCAGTATCAGTCAAGGAGCAAATTGAATTCAGTAAGAAGGATATTTGAGTCCCTGTGGAGTTAATTCATGTGTGGACATATGTATGCATCACATCCGTGATAAGTAAGAAACCCTGTGAGGGGATTAATGGTGCTCTGTATGCAGTTCGAGGAACCGATGCTAATACGGTCGACTGTGTATGATTGAGTTCTGGTGATACTCTGATGGATGGAGAATACCGAGAGTATCTGATGGATGGAGAATACCGAGAGTATTTGGGTATTGATTGGTTCAATTCTAGTACGAAATGCCCTGAAACTCTGTTGGGAGAGTGAGCCACGGACATGCTTTGTGTGTGCAGGACACATAAGCTCTATCGAACAAAGTAATAGTGCATTCTGCATGTGTTAGACAATACAAAGAAAGGTGTCCCTGTTGAATGCAAAAGAACCGAGTCGAATAGTCCATAAGGATTTCTTTGGAGTTGTATAACAGTTTTATGGTTATATAAACTGATAACATGGAAAACAAAGTTACACTTTTGTGGAGAAACGTAGCAATGACGGAACCTTGAGTGAAGGAGAGGAACCACGAGCGGAATCGTACGAGGAACGGTGAAAGGGGTTTCCGGTTTTTATCGCACCGCTTTTGCGGGTTGAGCGGTTTTCAAAAGGTTGGGAGCGATTCCATAGAATGAGCGACATGCGTCCCTGCAAAACTGCCATCACTGCGCGCCATCGCACATTAACGATCATCCATCGCACGTTATAGTTCGACCCAGGATGCCCAACGATATTGTTGTGCGCCGTTGATCTCAAGGGAAGCCATCGGATGGTGGTCATTTGATAAAGTTGCATGGACGATAATGAAGAGGCGCGAAGATTAACGAAAGTACGGCGGGCCATCGCGCGTTATAGTTCGACCCAGGATACCCAGTGATATCGTTGAGCACCGTTGATCTGGGAAGTTTTCATCGGACGGTCATCATTTGTTGAAGGTACGCGAATATTAACACAGGTACGGTGGGCCATCACACGTTAACGTTCGGCATCGGAGGTCGAGCGATATGCATATACGCCGTTGATATGGAAGCTGGCTAATCTAACGGTGATCGGACGCTGGACTTGTGCGAAGTTTACCTATGGTACCATGCACGTATTTGATTGGCTATTGACTATATTTTGGGCCCGGGGTCAAAGGTTTACCATATTATTTGAAATCGTTAAGATGCGAAGGGTTAACTTTAACCCTAAAGTTCTGTTCAAAATTGTAAATATATTTATTTATCAATTTCTTCAAATTGATAAATAAATTAAAAAGAAATCAAAGAGGTACGTAAGGGTGCTAAAGGAAATACCGTCCAGGAATACCATTAGTAATTGAATGGTTTTGACCCATGGTTTTAATAAAGGCGAAAACTATATAAGGTGATGAGAATCATGAAGAAGGTGTGCATGCGAAAGGATTGTAAATAAATAAATTTCTTTAAGAGATATCTGCATGATCGAACTCTGTTGTCTGTTAACGCTGAATCTATGATGCATCTATGGAGTTGATCGAGGAAGTGATAAATCTCTATGAAGATCAGCAAAGAAATGATGAAGATCTGGCGCAAGTCTAAAGTGAAGAAATATGGATCTGGGTTGTTTGAACACTGATTATGCTGTTGGTTGATTATGATTAAAGATCAGTGGTTGGTTGGTTGATTGGTTTATGATTCAATGAATGAATTGAATGGGTTATAAGGTTCAGTTTGATGTATGTGTGGAGTGGGTCGAGTCTGAAAATCTGATGAGGAGAGGCCTACAAGGAATGTTTTGTGAAATTTGTTGGATCCAGTGTGAAAATTGATGAAACGTGGTCCGCGGTGATACTGAGGGTCGAAGCCTTCAGTAAGGGGGTTGTAGCTCCCTTCCAGTGGTAGCTGGTAAACGAGAGCAGGGGGTTGTAGCTCCCTTCCAGGAGAGGCTGGTAAACGAGAGAAGGTTGTAGCCTTCTGCTGGTGGGTGCCTGCGTGCTGGTATAAGTCTGCGCCAGCACAAAATTGTAAAAAGTTTTCTTTATAATAAATATTGAAGACAGAGATGACAGCAGCAGTGGTTTTCTCCCGAATTGGGTTTCCACCTTAAATACTGGTGTTCATGTGTGTTGCTTACGTGTGATGGTTTAGTCTGTTATTACTGCAAATGCTTTCTGCTTACTAAACATCTGATGAATGAATAAAGAATTAAATGTATAATAAGATCTCTGGACATATCCACATTTATATGCAAGTTGGGTTCAGTAAAATAACGTATGGGTTTAAGAGAAACAAAAAAGTGAAAAAAAATTCAGTCGGCTCTAAATACTTATTCACCCTCCCCCCCTCTCAGTATTTTTCCCAACAAAGAGAGAGAGAGAGAGAGAGAGAGAGAGAGAGAGGGGAAAGAAATGGAGAGAGAGGATGTGAGAGAGTGGAGAGAGGGAGGGAAAGAGAGATGGAGTTGGATGGGGGAGAGGGGGAGGAATATTTCTTGCACTAGATGCATTTATTTTAGTGTAGATGGTGATTCCTAATGCTATTTTATTGCTTGCACTAGATGCATTTATTTTAGTGTAGATGTTTATTTCTAATGATATTTATTGCTTGCACTAGATGCATTGATTTAAATCTAGATGATTTCTAATCCTATATGATTGCTCGCACTAAATGCATTGATTTCAGTGTATACGGTGATTTCTAATCCTATTTGATTGCTTGCATTAGTTGCATTAATTTCAGTGTAGATGTTGATTTCTAATTATATTTTACTACTTGCACTAGATGCATTGATTTCAATGCAGATTATTTCTAATCCTATTTGATTACTTGCACTAAATGCATTGATTTCAGTGTAGATGTTGATTTCTAATTATATTTTACTACTTGCACTAGATGCATTGATTTCAATGCAGATGATTTCTAATCCTATTTGATTACTTCCACTAAATGCATTGATTTCAATGTAGATGTGATTTGTAATCCTATTTTATTTCTTGCACTATATGCATTGATTTCAGTTTAGATGTTGGTTTCTAATATTATTTTCTTACTCGCACTAGATGCATTGATTTCAATGTAGATGTTGATTTCTAATCCTATTTGATTATTTGCATTAGATGAATTGATTTAAGTGTAGATGTTGTTTTCTAATCTTATTTGATTTCTTACATTAGATGCATTGATTCCAATGTAACGTTGATTTCTAATTTGATGTAATTGGATGCATAATGGTACATTAATTTTAAAGTGATTGGATTTACAATGTGCATTGATTTCAGTGTAAGCACAAAAAATTATTGACATTATACATTGATTTTTTTGTTATAGTAATTCAACCTATTAATATTGGAGAGCAAGAGAGATAAGGTATGTTGTTTCGTACAATAGCGTGAACTAAATATTTAAATGGTTTTCGATTTCAATTGTCATTTTCATATAATCCATATGAAAATATGACAAAACTAACAATGGTGAGAATAATAATAATAGAAGAAAATAATTTGAGATTGATCACAATGAATACGCTTTATAATTGACCGCATTCCTATTATTCACATTTTCTATCATTCAACATTATTACATTGTCACTTTAAAATTAAAATGACCACATAAATATTAGACATATTTAGCTTATATAAAATTGTTATATTAATATTAAATGTATTTACATATTGTTGATAAAATTAATCATGTTTGATAGACTTTCCTTGGTCTCACACCATTGAAACCAACCTAGATCCATCTTAACTCCAGATCTATCGAGCGCCGAGAGGGATAAAATCTCTTGAGGTGAAAACCTTTCCTCAGGTTTTTCACACAAAAAATAGGTTTGCACCTCGAGATATTTGATCCCTCTCAACGCTTGATAGATCCAAAGTTAAGATGGATCTAGGCTGGTATGGATGTATGTGTTGTGACGTACATTGTGCGTATGTGTACATGGTTGAGGAGAAGGCCCTCGGTTCTTGTCGAATGTGGCAACCGATCTGGTATGTTTATAAAAAGAACAAAGGAAGAAGTAAGGGCTAATGAAGGATAAGTATCGGTATTTTATTTCATTTTTATTATCAATGTGATATGTGACTCTGACTTATGATGTTTACATGTGATTTATGATTATGGTTTATGTTGATTCCATGTGATTCACGATTTTGACCTATGATGGTTTTTTTTAGCTAACATGATGTGATATCTTTATACTTGATGATTTGATAAAACAACTAGTTTGACTTGTTTCCACAGGAAGTGAACAAAAGTGAAAGTGTACTTTATTGATGGGGTGCCAATGAGGTATGATTGAATTTATTTCAATTTATTTTGAATCCAATGGGAATTATGTGCTTGGAATAGGAGTGCATGAACATGCCCGGTTTGGGATGGTTGAAATTGACTGCAAGAATTAGCAGCATCGTCAAATGGAATTGAAACAGGAAGTAGTAAGCTGGTAAAGCATTGCAGGAGTAGGTCCATTGTGGGACACTTACACGCAAGAGTGTTCATTTATTTGAATGATCATGTTATGCCTGGTATGATGGTTTTGAGGCAAGTATATGCCTTGGTTTTTATATATTTTTATGCACGGAAGCCTTGCCAAGGGATGGATCGCCCAGGATAGGGGATGTCGAGGAACATGGAAGGCGAGTGACTGCACAGAAGGGGATTATTGGATTTCCTGAGGGACTATGTAGCAGAGAAGGTAAGGTCGAGGATGGATTTTTTTTTGGTCATTAGCATTTCTAGATGGAATTAGATGCACATTGGGAGTGTTCCCTGGAACAACGAACCGATAACTGTTCACTGAGAGGACAATAGCGCAGGATTTTAGTGTTGGATATTGGATGGAGTTTTGGTTCTGACAGTGGATTCTGGACTTCCTGGGAAGAAAGTGAATCCTGGTATTACTTTGAGGGTGGAGGTGTGAGCCTCTGGTATCCCTTGTTGTTGATACAGGCATCGTATCCTTTTATTTTTTGGTTGAGAAAATGTGCATATGTGTATATTATTTTAAATACCATAATGAGCTGTGTTATAAAGCTCCGGTACATGGTATGATTTTCATGGTGGGTTTTTCTTTTGAGCAGTTTATTCATTGTAAATACTACAACGAGTTATGTTATAAAGCTCCATGAGAAATATGTTTTTATTTCAGTGATTTTGCTGAGGTATATGTGTGGTTGAACACTGAGGATGGTGTCCCCCAAGGGGGAGGGTTCTGTAACAACCCTGGTGAAAATAAAGTTAAAAAATAATAACCATAGTTTATGGGACACTTATTCCAAGTTGAATGTTGGGAAAAACATCCTAGGAGGTGTCAATTTGGTTTATTATGGATAAGGGAATTGGCAAAGGCAAAGGCAGAGGCTTTTGAAAGGGAAAATAGCATTTTTGGCACATTTATTTATGAAAATAATGGAAATTAGGAGAAAATGGAGATGAAAGGTCACAGGTTGCAGGTGAAGAGGAAATTGTAGTAAAATAATGGAAAATGAAGAAAATAAAGGCCTCTTCCATAAAAAGGCTTCTGAGGATCAGTTGGCCACCTTTTGCTCACATTTTTGGAGCTCTATCATTATTCTCTCTCTCTCTCTCTCTCTCTCTCTCTCTCTCTCTTGGACTATTAGATTTTCTTGGAGAATTTTTGTATTGGACCAAGAAAGGCAAGAAAGCAGGAATAAGGAGGAAACAAGAAAGGAGGAGCAACAATCAAGCAGCTACAATAACATTCTTTGCAGCTATCGATTTGCATGTGTATTTTCCTTGCTATATCTAACATGCATGGTATTTCATGTGGTTCTTTGCTATATTGGCATGGGTTTTTCCAGGAGTGACATTTTTTTCAGCATAGCCTTGCCATTTCCGGATAGCCATGGTGGTGTGGAGTTCTCATGTTTTGGTTTAGCTAGATTACCGGATGGATTCGAAGCTAGTGGGGTGGATCTCTGAATTAATATAACACATGGTCTAGTAACCCATGAATCGGGCTATGGGTTGCGGTAAGCCAGATAGTGTGTTGCCTCAGTAGGCCTGTGAATCCTCGACTGGTGAATGACAAGATATATGGTAAATCCTAGAGGAGGTTTTCTCTCCATTCAGGCCTAGGAATCCCAGGTTTGGGATTGTGGTAAAGCCTGGAGAGTATGTATTGGTTTAGGTCCTACTAACCCCTAATTTGGACTTTGCGTTGCGGAAAATCCTGAGAGACAAGGAGACAGGAAAATTCATTATGGTTTAGGCAGAGAGAATCTGGTGATATCAATGCTTGTGTTGACTACTGATCAGGTGTAAATCATGATAACGCCTAGTTTATGATTGATGAGGGTGAGGTTTTTTAGCCTCGGGATTCCCTAGTTGGTTTTTTTGGTTTGAGTCCCACATTCATGCTTGGAATATGGCACGAGGGTCACTAGTTAAAGAGATATTTGGCTCAACCAATCTATGGTCAGGTGGAATGTCGAAATCCCATCTCTGGTTAGTTTTTACACTCATTAATTGGAAGCTCATTCCTTTGGTATTTGGTTTGCTAATGTACTGGTTATTATGTGGATTTCATTGATATTATATCCATCATGGTATTTATGTTCATATTATGTTGGTTATGAGCTTGTATTTTATCAATGTTGGTGTATGGGTCTATCTATGTTTTTTCCTGTAAATGAATATACAATGTATCTATGGTCAAATATATTGTATTGAAACTTATGATGTAAGGGAGAAATGCTTCTTAGCGATCCTTAGATAAGTATTATACCCATATGTTTATTTCTATTGTTTACACTTGTAGATGCAATGTTTATGACGTGTTTGATGAAATTCCCGTCATGGTTGGGTGGGGTCGAATGAGTTACCAATTATGTGATTTCTTCCATGTATTTGTTTTAATATTATTTATTCTCTCCTGAAGTTACAATATTTTTTGGAGAGTGACCTAGGCTCAGGGGCTAAAAATGTGGCACAAATCCTGGATTTGCAGACCCAGAACTAACTTTTAGGGCCATAATTGCTACCATAACAAGACCAGCCTGGCATTAAGGATCTATAACCATTCCCTTTCCCTTACATGCCCGTGGTTAAGCCTCAAAGGGGTTAATAATGAGCCCCCCCTAAAGGAACAATGCCCTAGAAGGTTGGGTTACCTACTAGGGATGTTAATGATGCAGTGTAAGGTGTGTTTGTCATGTTTCCATCGGTTCCACTTCCTTAAGGTAATTTAGGAGGTTGAATCTCGTATTAGTAGCCTCTCGTCACATGTTTACCCCATTTGGCCTGTTACTTGGGTAGATGTGGGAAGAGGGTGTTACAGTCTTTCACATCCAGTTTGTAGAGATTATTTACTCAAAACACAATATTTTTCACCTGTCCTGTGGCTTTATGACAAAGGAAAACCTTTCCTTCACTGAAGATCACATTATAACCACGATATTACAACATAGCAATAGAAATCAAATTCTTCTTCAAACCAGGAACATACATGACATATTTTAATGTGAGTGGATTACCTGACTTCCTCTGAAGGGTAGATGTAACTACACCGGTAGCATTATACCTCCCATTGTCACCCATCTTGATGTGAATTTGGAGATCCTTCTTCTCCAAGCTACTGAAGAGTTCTTTATTGCTGATCATATGGAATGAAGCTCCATTATTAAAGTACCACACAGAACCCATTGTTGAAGATTGCAACAAGAAATAGTGAAGGAGGCATCCTGAAACATCTTTCTTGATCCTAGTTGGAAAGTGATCACCAAAACTAGGTGGGGGCCACACAGGTGATTTTTGTCGCAAAGTCTATTTTTAGACTATGTCTATTTTTAGACATATGGATCATGTTCTATAAGTTGCAGGATGTTATTTGTGGATGGTTGGTTAAGTTGGAAAAATAGATGGATTTCTATTTTTAGACATATTGGGCGGAATCTATTTTTAGATTGCCAGTCTAAAAATAGATATGTCGAATATTATTAGCTCTTAATAATATTTGGACTCTAAACATTATCTTATTCTCTTGGAGCACTTCAGTTAAGTGCACGGATGTGGCATAGGAGCTGACAGAAGGAATTACGCTATTCCTGAGGGTTAAGTGGAGCTATTGCATGGATACTTCAGTTAGAACTCATGTGAGAGAGTTTGGTGGAGTTGATTGAGGAAGTTAATGGAGTTGTGTTCAGTTTAGCTAATCTAAACATAGTTGAGCTAGTTGTATCTAGTCTAACTGATTGATACACTAGTGAGAGTGGTGTGAATTAATTATTAATTAATTCACTAATTATAAACTCATTAATCAAATAAAGAATACATCAGTTAACTTCAGTGCATGGACAGTTTCAGTGGAGACCAGTGCAGAGATAGGTGAAAGGGCAAGTGTGACTATCAGTTATGACTATAGTGATGCATGATTTGCATCCAACACTCCGTAAAGATGCCTATAAATACTGCGTGAGCAAGGCTAGGGTAATTCAATTCTCATCAAGAGGCATTCTTCAGCAGGGATTGTGCAGTAGAGGCGGGCTAAAGGCTGGCAAATATCAGTGCATGGATTTGCAAGATCAGAGCCTGATTAGTGTGTAGCAAGTGGAGATTATACTGAGCGCTTGTGAGGAGCTTTGTATGATGATTGTTACATGATCTCTATGACATATATAATATACAGATAGTTGGGGGTTTTCATCTTTAAGCTTTCCCATTACATACTGTGTTCATATGTGTGAATTTTTATGGCTTTAATGTGTGCATTGATTTTATTTCTGCATGTGATGATCAATGGTAGAAGAGATTATGTATTATGCATGAAGCTAAAATAGTCTGTGATCAGGAGAATCTTGGTGGATAACATATCAGTTATTCAAATTTCTACATGGTATCAGAGAAATATTGATCATTGGAGCAGATTGAAATTATTGAAGCGATTCAGTTTTAGGATAAACTCAGGAAAATAAAAATGGAGAAGAATGACACTATTCCAGTATACTTGACAAAGTTTGTCCACTGTAGGGATGAGCTTCAGAGTGTAGGAGTTAGTGTGGATGAGGAAGGACAAGTCAAGAAGGTTGGGATTCGAGCAAAGAATCTCTACAGACTTGAAGTAGATGGGATGTCTACGGAGCTTCCTACTGTTGGGAAGTGCAAGAAAGACATGCAATTGAACCTTGAGAGGGAGCAGGATTCGCATGTAGGCAAGAGTGAACCTCGGGATGTGGAGCAACCACAAGATGAGGATCATGGAGTTGGAGCAACCACTCATGCAGAGAAATTTCGTGCCAGATGGGCAGAGGGAGTGCATGCAACTACACCACCAGGTGAGAGGTGGGGCGACATGCATGATTAATCCCAAGAGGAGATTTCTGGGCAGGATTCATGAGATGGTGTGGATCTCATGAGTTGAACCTGGCTACAAGGTGCCCATAGAGAAGTAGTAGCATGATCAGTTGGATTGATGCAGGCAAATCAAAGTGACAGTGTCGGATACTGGAGCGCGAATTAGAGTTGATAGTAAGTGCAGAGTGCATGGGTGCAGAGTTCAACAGTGCAGTGGTTCCTGAAGACATGTGCAATTGGTACCAGCAAAATTCGAAGACTTTGATGATAGATGCATCAGACTGATTGAGTTTTTTGGAGCCTATTCAGTTTCAGAGGAGTTACAGAGCAGATGCATGGAGTTGCATGGCGCTTGTGAAGGTTGCGGGGCGAATGCATGGAGTTGCATGTCGCAAGAAAAGAAAGTCCTTTCTTGATGAGAGGGAGTGTTGAATATTGCAACAAGAAATAATGAAGGAGGCATCCTGAAACATCATTCCTGATCCTAGTTGGAAAGTGATCACCTAAACTAGGTGGGGGCCACACAGGTGATTTTTGTCGCAAAGTCTATTTTTAGACTATGTCTATTTTTAGACATATGGATCATGTTCTATAAGTTGCGAGATGCTATTTGTGGATGGTTGGTCAAGTTGGAAAAATAGATGGACTTCTATTTTTAGACATATTGGGCGGAATCTATTTTTAGATTGCCAGTCTAAAAATAGATATATCGAATATTATTAGCTCTTAATAATATTTGGACTCTAAACATTATCTTATTCTCTTGGAGCACTTCAGTTAAGTGCACAGATGTGGCACAGGAGCTGACAGAAGGAATTACGCTATTCCTGAGGGTTAAGTGGAGCTATTGCATGGATACTTCAGTTAGAACTCATGTGACAGAGTTTGGTGGAGTTGATTAAGGAAGTTAGTGGAGTTGTATTCAGTTTAACTAATCTAAACATAGTTGAGCTATTTGTATCTAGTTTAACCGATTGATACAATTAGTGAGAGTGGTGTGAATTAATTATTAATTAATTCACTAATTATAAACTCATTAATCAACTAAAGAATACATCAGTTAACTTCAGTGCATGGACAGTTTCAATGGAGACCAGTGCAGAGATAGGTGAAAGGGCAAGTGTGACTATCAGTTGTGACTATAGTGATGCATGATTTGCATCCAACAATTAGTAGATATGCCTATAAATACTGCGTGAGCAAGGATGGGGTAATTCAATTCTCATCAAGAGGCATTCTTCAGCAGGGATTGCACAGTAGAGGCAGGCTAAAGGCTGGCAAAGATCGGTGCATGGATTTGCAAGATCAGAGCCTGATTAGTGTGTAGCAAGTGGAGATTATACTGAGAGCTTGTGAGGAGCTTTGTATGATGATTGTTACATGATCTCTATGACATATATAATATACAGATAGTTGGGGGTTTTATTTAAGCTTTCCCATTACATACTGTGTTCATATGTGTGAATTTTTATGGCTTTAATGTGTGCATGCAATTGATTTTATTTCTGCATGTGATGATCAATGGTAGAAGAGATTATGTATTATGCATGAAGCTAAAATAGTGTGTGATCAGGAGAATCTCAGTGGATAACATATCAGTTATTCAAATTTCTACACCCATCACCGATGACAACATGCATGCAATGAGGGTGAATTCGAACTCGAACTGTGAAGTCAATGCTTCACATTTTTCTCCTCCCGAGGCCTTCTTGTTGTTTGTCTTTTGTGGAAAATTTGTGGCATAGTGTTCATGCTCATGATAGTTGAAACATTTTACATTTGACAAGTCTCACTTCTTACCTACCTTGCCAGACTCATATTTGGAATGGGACGCCTTCACTTTTCCTTTCTTCGCATTTCCATCCAAGGCATAGTTCTCCTCCTCATCATTCCTTCATGAGGATCCATCTCTGGTGCTCCACCGAATTTCTTCTTGTGCCAGATCAGACCATAGTTGTTTCCAATTCGGTAGCTTCTCCCTCCCATTAACAAAGTCCTAGTAGTTATGCTAGCTCTTGGGAAGGCCTAGAAGAGTTATGCTCACCAAATCATCTGAGGAAACAGTTATCCCAACACTTCCAAGCTCATATCGACACTAAGTGAACTTTGTAAATTATTTTTGGATCATGTCACCCTTCTCCATTTTGATCCTCTTGAGCTTGTCATTCAGTGCTAGCTTTTTGTGGTCGTTGATATTATGAAATAGATATATCAAGGCATTCCACATAGCATATGGATTTGCCTTCCCGTGGAGACTGGAGACAATTTGATCTCGAACTCCCTCCAACAAGATCCTTCTCTCATTTACTGCATTCTTCTTCCATGCATCAAGTTGTTGAGCATCTTCTTCTGCAGGCCAAGGAATATTAGTATCAATGAATGACTTCAGTCTGTTTTCCTCAAGCACTAACTCCATCTTGTCCATCCATGCTATATAATTCAAATTTCCCTCAGGAGCATATTTGAGTCTCAAGCTATTGAAAGACATCTTGATTTGATGTTGGGTCCTGAAGAATAAATTTGCAAAATCGAACCCATTCAAAACAAAATTTTTCCTTCTCTTCTATTTTGATTCCTGACGCTCTGATACCATGTATAAAATATAGCAATGGGATGCCATCTAATCTTTTAATATACTAAAACAAAATACTGAATCATTCTACAATTTGCGGAAACAAAACTCAATCACACAATAACATAACAAGAGAAAGAGACAATCAATCGCACAACACAAGATGTATATGGGGAAAGCACACTACCTAAAACACCACTATTTTTATATTGTATAAATTCAAGACCATGAAACAATAGAATGTTTTTCTCTCTCAAAGAAACTCATGCACTCTACCAACTGTCTCACTCTAATCTAGGCAAAATAAGTCAATTACTTAACCAATTCTCAACCTCTGCTCAGCCTGCCTTGCTCACGCATTCTTGGAGGAATGTTCACCCTATTAAATAAGATATTCCCATGAGTTTATTTTGCAATGCATCCATGGCCTCCACATGACTCTATAACTGACCTGTACAATTTTCTAATTATACAACTGACAGTTATCATCCCTTTAGCCTAAATCTCAACAAGGCCTTCCTTAGAACTTCCATGCCACAACTATTTATAGTGAATCATCTTTTAACTGATTGATCAATACTTGTGAATTAAATCAAATTTAATTCATTGGACCTCTCACTATCTCAACTCTCAGTTAGAACTAGTTAAACTTATTTTAACTCAATTTCTTGTGTTAACTAATTACAACTCACAAATAGCTGTAACAAGATCCCCTAAAATCATGGGAGAACTCTACGTGCCTCCTCTATAACCCTCAACTCGGATTTCCTAAGCTAACTCATCCATTATGACTTAGTTAACTAATACAATTTGTCATGAGATGAAATTACAATTTCTCTTACAATTTAATTAAGGGAAAATTCAATCAGAAGCCCCCTTTGGGTTCCAATTTTACACACCTCTAAAACATCCTTCTGATAACACCCTACAATGGAAATACACTAGGAACTTCTCTTCAGGAATCCAGTTCCAATAGAGTTTTTGGAACGCATGCCATGCACATATTCCATCTAGGAGAAATGTAGACGTGTAAAATTATGGTACTTGGTTCGCCTATAAAGATGATTTGGCCTGCCCCTCCTGACGTTGCAATTCATATGATAATATATATGCCCAATTGAAAGCTTTACAATGTGTCACCACCAGGTTGAGCATATATATACAATTCTTTTAGAACACCTCAACATTCTTGCGCCGAAACATTTGAAACCACATAGCCATAAAGTACTGACATATGTCTTTGAGAATCTTCTTCGGATATACTGCAGATGTACGATGGAGAAAATTGACAGGTTC
This sequence comes from Pinus albicaulis, assembly GCA_034641835.2. Lineage (NCBI taxonomy): Eukaryota > Viridiplantae > Streptophyta > Pinopsida > Pinales > Pinaceae > Pinus > Pinus albicaulis. The sequence goes on along the minus strand of JAXQQM020092249.1, from coordinate 80,240 downwards.
TAAACACCATGATTTGATGACGTCGCTTGTGTCGAGGGTAGCCCATCTTGTGTATAAGTTGTCATTTTTATATCCATTGGGCTTAAGCATCTTATATTATGTCTGCATATCCTCTCCATAATAGGTGGTGAGCTGACTGCCACTCTCACTGTGAAGCACAAAGTGAGATTCATACATGTGTGTGATGATTTATTCAATATCTCTTGTACATGGAATGACTGATAATCTACATGCGATCCTATGCATCCTAGAATTATTAATGTTGATGTATGCATGCACACCTTTTAAGTCCTCAGGAAACTTCTCCTACATAAATGTGTTGTAGATCTTGCTCCATGTGACTTTTTTAGTTTTGTCAATAAAACACTGTGTCTACAAATATAACTATATTTGGCTTTGTAATTTCGATAGGCTCATTAGTTCTTGCTTATGAAATTTATTTAGAGGTTACTTTACAAGGAAACATGTCTACAATAGATGATAACATAGTGGAAATGTTTGTAGCACGAGCACCTATTTGTGGAATCACAATCATAACCACAAGATCAACTTTAAAAAACTAACTATGCAACAATACTGGTAAATCACATTCAAAGAGCCATCATGGATGATCGATCATGAAAAATTATGAGTGATAACATAAAATAACTTGCATGCAAGCAAAAATACACATGCAAACTACGAGGGAAAATTTTCAAAGCATGAGGGCAACATGCATAGTCATTCAGGGCTTCATAATGCGCTCATGTGCTCAAGAAAGAGGAAAAAATCAATACGCGCTCATTGTTGCACCTTGAAGGGTTGAAGGGATGGGAGAAAGGGTCTTCGGGTATTCCCCATGTGCCCATGCACTTAAGGAGACAAGGGGGGCTCATTTTTCACTCCCAAGGGATGAAGGATGAGGGAAACAAAGCTTCAAGTCTTCAAAATGAACTTATGCACTCCAGGAAAAGGAGGGAAACGTTTTGCATGTCAAAGGGTTAAATGAATGAGGATTCATGCCTTCATGTTTCACTCATGCACTCTAAGGTAAAGAGGGCACAATTTAGCACCCCAAAAGGTCTAAGGGAAAATATTTGTGTCTTCATGATGTGCTCATGCGCTTAGGAAGAAAACTTGGTCACACAGGGTGCATTTTTCGAGGTTGAAGGAGCTTCGAGCTTAGGAAGTGCACTCTGCCTGTAAAGCACTAAGAAACAAGTTCAATCAACATAATTTTATTCTAATATGAGGAGGAGAATTATCTGTAAGTCTTTATAGAGGTTGTCTCATACATGGTGAAAGACATAGGGTTTCAACAATGTGAAAAATCTCTTGCATGCGATAGTAGATTAACACTTGCAAGATGAAGATTTAACAAGAACACCATCAAAAAAACTATAAAAAAAGTGATTTAGAGTGTTATCACAAAATTGGATCTGATAGGCTACTTGATCAGACAATCTCATGTAACTATTTCAAACCAATCTTGTGACTAAGGCTTAGCCTCCTCAGCCTGAGAGGGCTCTCTCAAGGGTTAATGATATGGATAAAGATATAGATGGCTAGCTCTATTTAGGAAATAAACTGATAATGATAGATGTAGGTTGAAAATAACATCAGCATGTATACATTGGGCTTATCGAGTCAAAACAATTCAATGATTCAGTGAGTCTACTTGACCTGGAAGTTGAGGCATATCAGAGTTTTAGTCATAAGGCACACACACATGAAACATGTAAAAACACAATCAATTCACTTATAAAGGAATTCAGAGCATCTTATAGATGAATTCTGGGTAATATAGATGAACACCAATGCAAATGAGATATATAAGAGATACTGATAGAATAGGAAAACACTAAAACCCCTTCAGAATCTCAAGTTGGTCAATAAAAGATCTTTGTATTAGCTGAAAACAGTCAATTCACAAGAAGCTGTAGTTTTGCCAAAAATTTCCAACCCTTGAAAAATTTGATCCAATGGACTTTAATAGAGCTCTTACATCCTTAGATGATCTGCCTCTAGGCTACATACATCGAATTTATGTTCATTGACACCTTGCATAACTATAAAACATGAAATTTATTACAAAATGACACCTATCTTATTTGACAGTCCTATTTCAAAAAGGACTCAAACTCCTTATTACTATCTTTAACAACTTTATATACTTGAAGTTACATCATTGACAAGTATGTCATCACATGGTCTAATTTGGATAATGGCACTCATTTCTTCATGATCACTTAGCTGACCTCCTCAAAAATAGGAAACAATACCCTGTTTTTTAAGCAAAAGATCTTTTTTCTTCTTTGAGCATTTTGGCTATCATTTGATCTCTAATTCGTGGTCTTGAATATTTAATCATGGTTTGGCATATTCCATGACTTTTCCATATCCTCCAGCTGTTCAAAAACCACTTTAAAGGCTGCTCCAAAAGATAAAATACATTGTGCTACGAAAATATAGCAGTTTCATAGTGCTTTTTGTCACGCTGCCTTACAAACCTTTGTCCTAAAAATTCTGACTCTTTCCTCTTGCATCATCTTTATCACCCTTCAACACATCTCTCATAATGATTTCAGCCCTTAACTCAGCCCCTAACACCTTTAACACTAATCAAAAGAAGAAAAAACGCAGCTACAGCAGTTTTGTAGCGCTTTTCTGCTTTTTAAGCCTCGAGGCACTACGAAACTGCTGAAAATGCAGATTTTTTCATAAATTCGTCACACGAAAATTGTAGTTGCCCAAAAAACTTAAAATATAACCTGTCTTCATCATCTATAAACCATACAAACCATAAACCAACTTCATTTTATTTTCCTTGAGGCATTTCTTCTTCATTTACAATTGGTTGGCCTATTGGTTCTTCTATGACTGTCATTTTAATGCCTTTGCTCTGTAGCTCATCATGAATCGTCTCAAGCTGCTCTTGTAAATCCTTCACTTGCTCTTTAAGTCTTTTTTTAGTAGCTCTCAGATGATTTTTCACCTTTCTGACATACTTAGCTTCTAGTCTTGTTGGAATTGTCCACTTGACAAGTTTCCTTGTATCGTCTAAGGTTTTAGAAACATTATCAACTTGTTCATCCCAAACTACCTTCATTTTTTCAAACTGTACTTTCTCAAACCTGTGCTTCTTAGCTTCCTTTTTCATGACAGCAATTTCCTGATTTGCCAATTTCAAATTTTCCTCAAGGAGTTACAACTCTTTTTTTCTATCATTTTCTCTTTTCCCTTTTTTAATTTGTTGATTGTATCCTTTACTTTGGGTGATGATAGATCAATAATCTCTTTAGGTGATTGAGTTATCTCAGTGGGTATTTGAACTTATTTGATGCTTTCCACCAATTTCCTAGCATGCCTTGTCATAGGCTTTCTTGCTTGAAAAATGAAACCTGCATCCTCCCCTTCAAACTCTAATATCTTTGCAGACTTGGACTTTTTCAACTTATGCTCATCTTCCCTTATGAATTCAGCTTGTACAATAGGTTTTTCCTCTATGTCAATGGCATGAATAATATCCTCTAGATTCCCTTTTGTTACTGATCTATCTTCTATAGCAAGTGTCTTTTCTTTCAAAACCACTGCGTGGATTCTAGTTATTCTTTTGGTCCTTTGTTTGGTGACAGTTTGTTCTTGTTTTGCATCTTTGACAACCTTTGATTTTTGTTTTGCAGGTGAAAGAGTTGGTGTATCAAGAATTTGCATTTGCTCTGGTTTTTTCTTAGTTTTCTTACTTTCTTTACTCTTGCAGGTTCTTTTGGTTTTGCAACCAAAGGTTGGCTTGGCTCTGATGTTGGTGGTGATGGAACTCTTTTAGCTTTAGGGTTTCTTGCAGGAGTTAGAGTTTCCAACTCAAAACTATTTACAAACAAGAATGAGGACCAATCTCTTCCCATCCTTTGAAGTTCATTTAAAACTAATAATTTCATTAAACCATGATGAAACAATGATGTCTCACTCCCCTCATACTTTGCTTGAACCTTATCAGCAATCTTTGAAAGACTTCTATGCAAGTAAAAAGGTAAGTCAAGGGAAATCTTACCAATGAAGTGTAGAAGTAATTTGAAATGATATGAATAAACCTTGTGATATCTGCCTTCGTAGGTAAAGTATTTCTGGATGATAAGTAGTAGTTTTGAATAATTATCTTTGATGTAGCTTCTTGGAATAGCATTGTTGAGATCCATCTCAATGTGCTCAGGTTTCATGAACTCTTTACACTGCTCCATATTAAACTTGAATCCTTTAAACCAATTTTCTTGACCTCTTGGAATTCCTGTCACAGCAGCAATGACCTCTGGTGTAATAGACAAAATTAGCATCCCCACTTTAGCGGTTGTTCCACTGAAATTCATAGAAAATTCCTTGGAAACCTGTGTATGACAGCCCTACAATTTCTCACAAAATTGTATACAACCTGCTCTTCTGAATGCTTCCATCACTGTTGGGTCTTCAGTTATTGCCTTCATGTCTTTAGGTTTATGCCTTAAGCACTTTCCTCCTTTGTGTATTTTTCTTTCCTCTGCCGTATTTTTTTAAAGAACCTCACAGCCTCGCTTGATATGCGTGTATTAGCCTCGCTTGAATAAATGTATCAGCCTCACTTGATATGGATGTAGTAAAACCTTTGTAAGAACCAGCCACAAGTTTGGCTCGATACTCAGAGCTCAGACATTACGCATGAAGGAAAAAGGAATGAGAATGACTAATTAGGAAAGAATTTTGAAATTTAAATGTCTTCTGATAACTGAAAATGATGGCTTACTCATAACCTACACTAACCATGATGACTGCAAACGTGGGTGTGTACTTCGATTTCATCATTACATGACCCAACAAGCATCTATCTTACCCTTTCCCAATGATTTCTGACATTTGACAACTCGATTGACAAGATAGCTACAAAACCGCGCTTTCGTAGCGCCTGTAGTGTAATTTTTGTTGTTTTCGCTACGAAACTATCAGCACTTTCATAGCGCAAAGTGACTTTTTTCAATGTAATGCACTACGAAACTATGGTTTCTTGGCTAATTGGGTGGTTTTGATACAAAAAATTTGGGAAATGAAATGCAATGGATAATGATGAATGTTTGACATGAAAGAACTTAAAAGAAGACTTTGTTTAAACCTTAGGGTGAGCTTCAAACTATAAAAAATCTAAAATTTTCCCTTGATCAAACTTAAAATGACTCCTAAAACCTTATTTTGACCCATGAAATTTTGTAACATTGTCAAAATGATGTTTTTAAATTTTTTGAGTGATAACCGTGGCTCCACTTGGGATAGCGTGCCCCTGTGGTACACTAAAGAACCAGTAGTTCCAATGTTGCTATCCATTTTCTTGACAAAACAAAAAAAACTTTGAAATTTCGAAGCTTTCTCCTCAAACTCTAATGGCCTTCACTTCGGCCTCAAGATTGATGATTTAGCTTGTCATTATTAGCAGAAAAAAACTCATAAAATGGAATATATACAATGATACGAATGATCAACAGAATTTAGGAAGAGTAATGCTTTAAAAATATGCCATTGACAGGTCCTCCAGCATATGATTTTCCATCCATCTCTTGTAGTATGTGTTATGGCCTAAATCTACCTCAGGCTGAGAAAGGCAGAATCTAGGGTAACATCAAACCACGTTGAACCTGGTAGCTAGCCCTGCAAGGTCGAGAGAGGGCTCTCTCCTGTCAATCTCAGCAAAAATGATCAATGAGGCTTGAGATGACTTAAATGAAGACTGATTTTAGGCTAGGTATTTGTGCAAAAGAGTTTGATTGAATTTAAGGGTGTTTTGTTGGCTCAAATGGAAAGGCATATTTTGGGTCTGGGGAATGAGGCTCAGTTTTGCAGAGGTCTCAATGGGGCAAGGCAAGAAATTGATTTGACATTTCAAATTGAAAGAAATGGAGAGCATTAGACAGGTGAGGAGTTGAAGAGTGCAAGAAACCTTCAGGGATCCTCTTCAAACAGCTGAAAACATAGAAAATTAAACAAACCCTAGGTAGAGCACTGCAAATCTTAATGAATTCTACCTTTATCCTTGTTTGTTTAAGTTAAGAAGAAATAAGAGAGAAAATGGTATACATAAAACACCAGTAGACTTACATTTACAGAGAGAAACACAATATCAAAGCAAGATGCCACATGAATCCCATAGAGTGTTGCAAACCCTGGTCTATTCCTTTGCCAAAATGCAGAGATGAATGTACAATGATGCTCAAAACATTCCCAAAATTCCAACCATGCTAATGACTGAAAAACCACAAGATATAGACAAACAATAACTCATCCCAGCCTCTAGGGGTCGAGCTCATAAGTTTAGGACTTGTTCCAACAAAATCTAAACTGAGAACTAGAAAGTAGGTAGTGGAATAGCTTGCTTCTAAAAACTAGGAAACTGATTCATTCAGTTGCAAATTACCTTTTGATGGATGAATCTACCTCTATGAGTGAAAATTTAGCAAAATTACATCAAAATCCATCATGTTACATTTAATTACATCATGAATTTTACATTAAGAAGTAAGAAAGTCAAACCAGAAACTAGTTAAAAAACAAGCTTTACCAAAAAATGACAAATCTCTCCAATGCCACGTCGATTTCCATGCACAGCTATTTAGGCAGTAAGTTGATTTAAGCCTTGGTGTCCAAATTTTCTCCAAGTGGGCTTGTTGGAAATTTCTGCCTCTCTACTTTCCAACACAAGTGGAATTTTTGAATTTGGCTTCCATTTTCCCCTCCAAAACTGAGTTCTCCCAAGACTGCTTCCTGTGTGTCAAAAAAGGGGAAGAAAGGTCATTTTTGGGGTGTTTTTGACCTTTTTGGAAGCCCAAAACCTGTCAAAATTTCTTGGCAATTGGTAGGCATGCATATTTTTCCATCACAAATCTAAAAATGCTGAGTTTTCCTCAAAAGAAGGTCTCCATCAAAAGCGAGTGCCAAGTGGCGCAGTGCATAGAGTAGAAAAGTCTGTTTTTTAGGCCAAAAATTCAAAATTTTACAATAAGTGTCCCAATTTTTTTGAAATTTGCGCTGAATGTCCTTCATCAAGTGCTGTGTTGGGCCAAGGAAGCCTCAGCCAATATCTGAAGTTTATCATGCTCTTTTCGCCTCCTCGATGCTTTCTTCAACGTGGCCTTCAAGATCCTGATTCTTGCCTTGCAACTTTTGTTTTTGGCCAAGTAATGGTGTGCCATGTGCCTCAACATATTTTTCTCATTGTTGGCCTTCTCTTGCATCCTTTCCCAAGTGCAATTTTGTCCTTTCAAGCCAAGATTCCCGGTCATGTTCAATCTCTTGCTCATACCCATGATCACTGTCTCTTTCCATTGTTTTCCTTTGGTTTTGAAAAATGTGGTTGTACATGGATGGTTTTGTGGATAACATTGTGAAAATATGGTGGAGGAATGAAATGGGTAGAGTGTAGGGAAAATATTGTAAAAATGTACGTGTGAATAGAGTTTAGGGATGGGAGTAAGAGTTTTAGGGATGTGAGTAGGGTTTAGGGAGTGTAGGGTTTTGGGATAGTGGGATTAGGGATATGGGAATTAGGGAATGAGTGGATGAAAGTGAAGAATGATGAAGGATTGAAAGAATGAGGAAGTGATGGAGTGGACTTGGTATCAAAGACACAAATGCAGCCCTAGACAATTGTTTTTGAGAAAATTTAGAAGGAGGTAGGATTTGAATTCTATCACACTAAACCATCATAAATTTTAAGAAAAACCTATTCACTAGAAATGGAAGGAATATTAAATTACTTGCACACCACGCATTTGAGAAAATTTGGAAATTTTGGAGAATTTTATGTTGAAATTGGGCTTGCAACTCTATGCGCCACGCCACAAACCCAACGCGCCGCGCCACAAACCCAATGCGCTGCGCCTCTTACCCAATGCGTCGCGCATTTTGCAGGAGAATTTTGGAGACCTTCCTGGTGTCCAAATTGGGTGCGAGATAGCTCGTTGGAAATATTATTGAGTCTAATTTCCAACCAAACTATATTTTTTCAATTTTGAGTTCATTTGACTTGTCAAAAATCAAATCTCCCAAGACTAGTCAAAATGTGCAAAATGAAGCTGCCTCAAGGAAGAGTGTCGTTGTAGTCAACTTTTGAAGGTCTTCCTCAACTCCAAATTGAGCTCATGATAGCTCATTGGAAAGCGCTTTGTGTCTAGTTATCATTTGACTCATCAAGCAAGTCATTTGTCCAACCAAGCTAGGATAAATCTTGATTTTCCCAAGGTCACTTCAGAGGTGCATCAATTCTCCTGAGGCAACTGTATTTTTGACATTTCTCTAAAACCATGACACCTGTGTAAAAAGTGAAGGATTTTTTTTTTCCTTGGCCTATTGTGGACAAAAACCTCTCTCATTTTTCCAAAATTCATCTTTTATTGCTCAGAAACATCATTGGAGTAAAACCTATCCCGATGTGTGGAACAAGGGATTTGTCGAAATGAAGCGAAATGAAGGGGATAAGGGGCTTATAAATTCTTGAGAAAATATTTGGGGAGTAGGGAGGGATGTTAAGAAGCGGGGAAAGTGTAATTTTGAGAGATTGAGTAGGGGAAGGGGTCCAAAAGGGAAAAACACAGGCCTAGCCTAGAAAATTGCCAAGTTGTAGCAAGAAACTAGGGTTTGTGCGAAAATGAGGAATTTGGGGGATCTCAGTGATGTGAAGTGTTTAATAAGGTACATTAAGGATAGGGGAAGGTGTATGAACATCAAGATACAAGTTTTGCTGATGATTTGACCATCTAAGAGAAACTACCTTCAAAACCCTAGGAGAGGGAAATGAACCTTACCTAGGCACAACTGAAGCATGAACAAGGTGTAAAATGACCCAGTGGAACTTGACATGATGATGAAAACCCTCTAAATGATGGTACACTTAGCTAAATGGTGACATGGACTGACATTTGGACAACTTTGAAAGGAGTGAAAACAAACCCTAGACCTAGTACCTAGTGACCAAATTTTACTTGAAGACTCACTGAAATGACAAAATTTGACCTTGACACCTTAAAATAATTTTGTAAGAGCATGTTTGATCACTGGAGGAAGGCTGCAAAGACTGACACTAACATTGGCTCCAATGGGGATGATAGATCCTTAGAGGTGCCAAGAACGGCAGATCTTTGGAAAGCAGACAATGCCTTCATCCATTGGGCAATGGAGTAAAAAACTCAAGCTGAAATGCATGACTGAAAACTAATGACTTGACGACACAAATTGACTCTCACTCAACTAAAAATTGACTCGATACTTAAACACAACCGACAAACTGGAAATGATGCTCAAAGTAGAGCTTATTCATCAAAACCTACTCTAACAATTTTGTTCATCACCTGATCAAGTGAAATGAAACAACCAATGCAACCAAGTAAGTATTCCAGCTGCTGTTTGAATTCTCCGCAAGTGGTTTCTTATGAACAACAAGAGAGAACTATTGAAAGGCAACTCCCATGAAAACTTGTGAACAGTTCCATTGAATACTACAGATTCTCTATCTACCTCCAAAAACACTGCATAAGGATCTTGAAGTTCATGCACACTAGGACTTAGCTCATCCAATGGATTACTTCTCTTCTTCTCATACCATGAATGCAAACTTTGTTCTGAGCTTTGTGACGAGACTCCTGCTGAAAATGACAAAGAAACCAGCTACCGGATCAAGTTTATATCAGCACATGTTTCAAGCTCACATGTAGTCAATGGAGAAAGACTTTGACTGCAGACATCATCCAACACATCAGTTATTGGATCATGAAAAAATTGAAAAGACCACTGCAACCCATTTTCTATTGGTTCCGATGAGATTACATGATTTCCTACAGGCTGCTCATTTGAAGATATACTATGAAATTTACCCTTCAAAGACTGAAATGATTCAAAACAAAAAGTTACGGAATCATCTTGTATCATTTGATCATATGTGCCAGCTTCCAAGTCCTCATCTGCAACTTGACAATCAATGGCATTCGGGGGCTGCAAATCTAGATATGAGAAGTCTTGAACAAGGTTTTTATTGCCCTCAAGATGCTCCAAATCAAGACTTGTCGATAGTTGATTTCTAATTGCATGGAAGTTGTCTCTGATGAACTGAAACGAATCAAAACAAAAAGGCAAAGATCCTTCACTTACTTCAAAATTTGTTGCACTTTCCTCGTCATTTCCATAGCTGATATGTGATGGCTAAACATTGTATTCGAGTTGTTGAAAGTGAACTTCCTCCTTCCACACACTAGTTGCTGATTTGTTTGCAAGATTAGCTTCTGTTTGGAGAACATAATCGTCATCATACTGGTCAAATTGAGGCAAATCATCAATATAAAACACATCATCAAGAATACATGTCATATCAACAGCTCTCTCTTCTCCAAGATGATCTATAAAACAATCACTATGACAACTAGAATAAGAAACAAAATGTTTTGGATCAGCAACTTGTTCTTCTTCAATCAGCGAGCCATGTGCTTGAACATTATACTCATTCCTTGTGATGATCCTCTGCATCATCTCCCATTGCACTTACCAAAATGTCAAGCTTTACCTCTAGAGATGTCGATTCCTCTGAATCTATGTTTTTCAACTCTTCTTACTTCAACTTTTCCCTTCGGATCAAAAAATGAGCCTCTACATCTACTGCATTGTTCTGCATCTCTTCAAGTGTTGCAAGATTCCTTTCTCTCAGCTGAAACTCCATTTCTGGATCAAAGGCACCCGGGTAGTGCAAGAGAGCGGATCCAAGAGGAGGTCTTCTATTAACTGGCATCGAATAATAAACTTGGTTAAATCTGGCAGAAAACTGTTGTATTGTCTCCCCTGGCAGTCTTTTCAGTTGGTTATACTCTTCTATAATCAAGAAAGGGTTTTGTCTGACCACCCACCTGTGGAGGAAAACTTTGACGAATTGCTGGAAATCTGAGATGCTCACATCAGGCAGGGTTTTGAACCAAATCTTGACTTTGCCTTGCAAAGAAAGAGCAAAAAGCCTAATACTGACATCATCTTCATCAACTTCGAAAAGGTCAAGAAAAGACTCAAAATTCAAAACATGTCTCTCAGCAGTGATGTTGTCGCGTTCACCATCAAATCTTGGTAGATATAGGTCATGATTTTTAGGGAAAGCATGGGATATAGGAGGTAAAATCAGAGGCTTGTATCTATATGGAATTTTACAAGGTATAGGGGTATGTACAAATGCTGCAGAATCAGTCTTGGTCTCTTGAGGTTCATCAGTTTGAAGATGGTCATCACAAGATTCGGAAGAAAGGTCTTGATCAAGCTCAAAAGCATGCAAATCTTTGGTATTCACAATCTTCAAAGGGAAGGAATCAAATGCAGGCCGAGGATCTTTTCTCAAATACAATATACTTTGCAAAGCCTTCTTGACATTCTCGGGAAAAGAGAAGAAATAATTTATGACAAAGAACAAAATGTCTTGGATGAAATTCAAACTTGAATACATGATCTTTGCATATTGTCCTTTCATGTTTCTGTTGTTCAGATTCATCCTCCAGTGGAGTCCTTGGATCTGATCTCGAAACTGATTTAGAGTCGCCAAGTGAATGATTTCAACCTTCCAATGTCTAATCGTTTTCCACCATCAACAATCAGATCTAAACTTGATTAGATTTTACTGAGGAAACCATATGTTCAGTTCATAAACTAGATTGGATATTGACTAAAGCAGCATTCATCTACTTTCGCTAATTCAAAGCAAGAGCGTTTTGAAGGCTACCTGGCTAACTTCAAGCTCCGTCTATAATTTATAAAGCAAACAACAAACTTTTCATCTCCCCAGTATGGTCGCCACTATGTTATGGCCTAAATCTACCTCAGGCTGAGAAAGACAGAATCTAGGGTAACATCAAACCATGCTTAACCTGATAGCTAGCCCTACCAGGTCGGGAGAGGGCTCTCTCCTGTCAATCTCAGCAAAAATGATCAATGAGGCTTGAGATGACTTTAATGAAGACTGATTTTAGGCTAAGTATGTGTGCAAAAGAGTTTGATTGAATTTAAGGGTGTTTAGTTGGCTCAAATGGAAAGGCAGATTTTGGGTCTGGGGAATGAGGCTCAGTTTTGCAGAGGTCTCAATGGGGCAAGGCAGGAAATTGATTTTACATTTAAAATTGAAAGAAATGGAGAGAATTAGATAGGTGAGGAGTTGAAGAGGGCAAGAAACCTTCAGGGATCCTCTTCAAACAGCTGAAAACATAGAAAATTAAACAAACCCTAGGTAGAGCACTACAAATCTTAATGAATTCTACCTTTATCCTTGTTTGTTTAAGTTAAGAAGAAATAAGAGAGAAAATGGTATACATAAAACACCAATAGACTTACATTTATAGAGAGAAACACAATATCAAAGCAAGATGCCACATGAATCCCATAGAGTGCTGCAAACCCTGGTCTATTCCTTTGCCAAAATGCAGAGATGAATGTACAATGATGCTCAAAACATTCCCAAAATTCCAACCATGCTATTGACTGAAAAACCACAAGATATAGACAAAAAGTAACTCATCCCAGCCTCTAGAGGTCGAGCTCATAATTTTAGGAGCTGTTCCAACAAAATCTAAACTGAGAACTAGAAAGTAGGCAGTGGAACAACTTGCCTCTAAAAACTAGGAAACTAATTCATTCAGTTGCAAATTACCTTTTAATGGATGAATCTACCTCTATGAGTGAAAATTTAGAAAAATTACATCAAAATCCATCATATTACATTTAATTACATCATGAGTTTGACAACTAGAAGGAAAAAAAAGTCAAACTGTGAAAAAACTAGGCGAAAAACAGAGTTTTGACCAAAAATGAGCAAAATCCTCCAATGCACCGCGCCTGATTTCCCTATGCCTCGCGCTTTTTTGCAGCTGATTTTGGAAGCCTTCCCGGTGTCCAAATTTGCTCCAAGTAGGCTTGTTGGAAATTTCTGTCTGTCTACTTTCCAACATAAGTGGAATTTTTGAATTTGGCTTCCATTTTCCCCTCCAAAATTGAGTTCTCCCAAGACTGCTTCCTGTGTGTCAAAAAATGGGCAGAAAGGTCATTTTTGGGGTGTTTTTGACCTTTTTGGAAGCCAAAAACCTGTCAAAATTTCTTGGCCATTGGTAGGCATGCATATTTTTCCATCAAAAATCCAAAAATGCTGAGTTTTCCTCAAAAGGAGGTCTCCATCAAAAGCGAGCGCCAAGTGGCGCGGCGCATAAAGCAGAAAAGTCTGTTTTTTAGGCCAAAAATTCAAAATTTTACAAAAAGTGTCCCAAATTTTTTGAAATTTGGGCTGAATGTCCTTCATCAAGTGCTGTGTTGGGCCAAGGAAGCCTCAACCAATATCTGAAGTTTATCATGCTCTTTTCGCCTCCTCGATGCTTTCTTCAACTTGGCCTTCAAGATCCTGATTCTTGCCTTGCAACTTTTGTTTTTTGCCAAGTAATGGTATGCCATGTGCCTCAACATAGTTTTCTCGTTGTTTCCATTCTCTAGCATCCTTTACCAAGTGCAAGTTTGTCCTTTCAAGCCAAGATTCCTGGTCATGTTCAATCTCTTGCTCATACCCATGATCACTGTCTCTTTCCATTGTTTTCCTTTGGTTTTAAAAAATGTGGTTGTACATGGATGGTTTTTTGGATAACAGTGTGAAAATATGGTGGAGGAATGAAATGGATAGAGTGTACGGAAAAGATTGTAAAAATATACGTGTGAACAGAGTTTAGGGATGGGAGTAAGAGTTTTAGGGATGTGAGTAGGGTTTAGGGAGTGTAGGGTTTTGGGATAGTGGGATTAGGGATATGGGAATTAGGGAATGAGTGGATGAAATTGAAGAATGAATGAAGGAGTGAAAGAATGAGGAAGTGATGGAGTGGAGTTGGTAGAAAAAACACAAATGCAGCCCTAGACAATTGTTTTTGAGCAAATTTAGAAAGAGGTAGGGTTTGAATTATATCACACTAAACCATCATAAATTTTAAGAAAAACCTCTTCACTAGCAATGGAAGGAATCTTAACTTACTTGCACACCATGGATTTGAGAAAATTTGGAAATTTTGGGGAATTTTATGTTGAAATTGGGCTTGCAGCTCTATGCGCCACGCCACAAACCCAACGCACCGCGCCACAAACCCAATGCGTCGCGCCTTTTGTAGGAGACTTTTGGAGACCTTCCTGGTGTCAAAATTGGGTACGAGATAGCTAGTTGAAAATCTTATTGAGTATACTTTCCAACCAAACTATAATTTGTCAATTTGGATTTCATTTGACCTGTCAAAAATTAAATCTCCCAAGACTGGTCAAAATGTGTAAAATGAGGCTGCCTCAAGGCAGAGTGCTGTTGCAGTCAACTTTTGAAGGTCTTCCTCAACTCCAAATTGATCTCATGATAGATCATTGGAAATATCTTTGTGTCTAGTTATCATTTGACTCATCAAGCAAGTCATTTGGCCAACCAAGCTAGGAGAAATCTTGATTTTCCCAAGGTCACTTCAGGGGTGCATCAATTCTCCTGAGGCAACTGTATTTTTGACATTTCTCTAAAACCATGACACCTGTGTAAAAATTAAAGGATTTTTTTCTTCCTTGGCCTATTTTGGACAAAAACCTCTCTCCGTTTTCAAAAATTCATCTTTTATTTCTCAAAAACATCATTGGAGTAAAACCTATCCCGATATGCAGAACAAGGGATTTGTCCAAATGAAGGGGATAAGGGGCTTCTAAATTCTTGAGAAAATTTTGGGAAGTAGGGAGGGATATTAGGAAGTAGGGGAAAGTGGAATTTCAGAGATTGAGTGAGGGGAAGGGGTCCAAAATGGAAAAACACAGGCCTAGCCTAGAAAGTTGCCAAGTTGTAGCAAGAAACTAGGGTTTGTGCGAAAATGAGGAATTTGGGGGATCTCAATGATGGGAAGTGTTTAATAAGGTACATTAAGGATAGGGGAAGGTGTATGAACATCAGGATACAAGTTTTGCTGATGATTTGACCATCTAAGAGAAATTACCTTCAAAACCCTAGAAGAGGGAAATGAACCTTACCTAGGCATAACTGAAGCATGAACAAGGTGTAAAATGACCCAGTGAAACTTGACATGATGATGACAACCCTCTGAATGATGCTACACTCAGTTGAATGGTGACATGGACCGACATTTGGATAACTTTGAAAGGAGTGAAAACAAACCCTAGACCTAATACCTAGTGACCAAATTTTACTTGAAGACTCACTGAAATGGCAAAATTTGACCTTGACACCTTAAAATAATTTTGTAAGAGCATGTTTGATCACTGGAGGAAGGCTGCAAAGACTGACACTAATAGTATGTAAGTATTGTTTCCATGGAAATCAGCTAATTTGAAAGGACCTTTCCACGAGTTCTTAAACTTACCATGTTTGCCTTTCTCTTCAATTCTAGCCTCCCATTTGAGCACTACATCCTGAATTTGAAAACTTTCTTCCTTGATTTTCTTGTCAAATGTCCTCTTGATTCTGTTTTGAGATTGTTGATTGATGTTAAAAACTTCATCCCTCTTCTCTTGCAAAGCTATTAGCTAATTGATTCTTCTCTGAACTACATTTGGCTCCTCTTCCAACCCTTGAAGCAGCTTTATGACAGGTGCTCCTAAGGATGTAGGAAAATTGGCTTCAGATCCATATACAAATTCATAAGGTGAAGTTCCAAATGACCTTTTTGTGCATATCCTATCAGCCCATAAGGCATACTTCAGCTTCAAATTCCATTCCTTCTTATTTTCCTACAACACCTTCTTAATGATCCTCACAATGCTCTTGTTAGAAGATTCAGCAAGACCATTCCCTTGTGGATAATATGCAGTGGAATGCCCAAGAGTAATATGATATTGATGACAGAAATTAATTAGCTTCTTAGACTTAAAATGCCTGTGCATTCTCAGTTATTATGTTCATGGGGCAACCAAATCTGGACAAAATATTATTCTCCAAAAAAGAAATAATAACAGAATCATTTTCTTGCCTAGTTGGGATTGCTTCAATCCATTTGGTAAAGTAATCAGTCACTGTGAGAATCCAGTGTTGCTCACCTGATGATGATGGATGAATCTCTCCAATAAAATCTAGCCCCCAGTGTTGAAATGGTGCTTCCACATAGATAGGCATTAAAGGTAAAGGTATAAGATTCTTCTTACCCTCAAAAATCTAACATTCATGGCAGACAACAATATTCTTGTAGACATCCTTAAACATTGTAGGCCAATAATACCCTTCTCTAAGAATATTTTTCACTATGGCCTTCCAATAAGGATGACCTAAACAATCTCCTTTGTGGAACTCCTCAATCACTTTATTAGCCTCCTCTTCCAGCAAACAATTCAGCAAAATACCACCGGTATCCTTCCAAAACATATTTTTATAAAAAATGCAATGCCTCAAGGATTTTAGCTTTACAAATCTTGCCTTAGACTTTGTTAGCTTAGAAAGTGTTTTATGATGATGTAGGACAAAAACAATATCCTTATACCAATTTGAAATGATGTACTTTTCTTCAATAGGGACTAGTTCTTCTTCCTCATCTGAAATTTCTGATATTTTTGCAATTAAATTCACGTCAAGACAGTCAAAGCTTGACTGTGCCATCAACTTTGCTAAGCCTTGTCCTTTAACCAATTTTGTTGGCTTGATCTCTATATCATATTCCAGCAAGTTAGCAATCCATTTCCCCCTCTCACCATCAGGATCAGCTTGAGTTAGGATGTCTGTCACAACAATATTAGGAACAAAAGCCACAATATGAGAATGCAAAATATAAATTCTGAAATATTTGATGGCCTTAACCAAGGCATAAGCTTGCTTCTCTAAGATGTTGTACTTCAGCTCAGAGTTAGCTAATGTCCTACTAAAAAAATAAATGGGGTGCTCAATACCTTGCTATCCCTTTTGCAACAAAACTCCAGCAATTGTATTTTCTGATGCAAAAGTGAAAAACAGAAATTCTTTTGAGAAATCCGGGCTGATCAATATCGGTGCTTGAGTGAGTGCCTTTTTTATCTCCTCAAATGAGTGCTTTGCCTCTGCTATCCACTTAATGTCAACTCCCTTCTTCAGCATCCTTGTTATGTCCTTCATAATCTTAGCAAAATTATGAATAAATCTCCTTACAAATTTTCTTTTCCAAGGAAAGATTGAATTTCCTTTCTGCTTCTAGGCAAATCCACTTTCTAAATTGCATTGACCCTGTTTGGATCAATCTTAATCCCATCTTTAGAAATATTGTGTCCAAGTAATTTACCTGAAGTTAAAGAAAAAATACTTTTGGTGGGATTTAGAGACATGCCAAACCTTCTACACTTCAACTGAATTATTTCTATATGCTTCAAGTGATCTTCTTCCCTCCTTGAGAAGATTGTTATATCATCAAGATAAACAACCACCATCTTGTCATTTTCTTCAGAAAAAGAAATATCCATTACCCTCTGAAAAGTAGCTACTACATTCAAGAGACCAAATGGCATCTTGGCATACATGAAAGTGCCCCATGGTGTAGTAAAGGTTGTTTTTCTTGATCATCCAGATGTACAAGGATCTGATTGTATCCTGAAAAACCATCAAACATAGACATCCTTTGGGAACCAAAAATATTTTGTAAGATTTGGTCCATCTTTGGGAGAAGATAGTTGTCCTTCAGAGAGGCTTTATTCAAGTTTCTGAAGTCCATGCATATTCTGAATTCTCCATTCTTTTTCCTAAGTGGAACCAAGTTTGCAAGCCAATTTGAGAATCTGATTGGGACAATGATTTTGGCATCAAAGAGTTTCTTGATTTCCTTCTCAATCAGTGGCATGAGAAGTGGATTAATCCTCCTCAACTTCTTCTTGAAAGGGCTTTCATTTTCTTTAATGGGAATAGTATGCTGAATAATAGTGGGATCATACTATTTCAAATCAACATAATTCCAGGGAAAAACATCTATGAATCTCTTCATCATCTCAATATACTTGTACTTCATATCAACTGAAAGAAACTTTGAAAGTTTAATCATTTTGGGCATAGCTACTATACCAAGATTACAACTCTCTACCTCTTCATCATCAGCTTGTATCTTAGGAGATTTGAAAACGTCATTCTAATCAAAAAAAATTTCAAGAGGTATGAGACCCTTTTGGTATGGAATTATTCTTTAGCTGCAATACTTCAGAATTTCCTTTAGATTTAGCAAGCATATTTTGCTGATTTACTTGTATATTTTCAAACTCTTCTTTCAGCTCAATAAATTTCTTCACTTGTTGGTCATCCTCAAAAAATTTCCAATGAGTAATATTATTAGGGATAGCTGGTCTATGGCGAACTTCAACCTCATATTTTTCAGTGTAATGTATAGGAATAATGAAAAGACTTGTAGAAACAGCTAGAGAGTCAGCAATGGAGTTTTGGTCTCTAATTTTGACAACGAATGAGTAAGCTTGGAAGTTTTCCAACATGTCCAAAACTAAGTTTCTATATGCTCTCATCCTTATATATTTTGTTTTATAAACACCTTCAACTTGTTTAATGACTAATTCTGAATCTCCAAAAACATAAATCTTTTGAGCATTCATTCTTTTCAAAACCTCTAAGCCCAAAATCAAGGATTCATACTCAGCCATGTTATTTGTGCAATCAAAATTCAGTTTGTAGGAAAAGAACTTACTTTCATAATTTGGACTTGTGATCCAAATTCCTGATCCTACCCCTTCTCTTCCTGTTGATCCATCAAAATACAATGACCACCAACCTTCTGCCTTCTTATCGTTGACTTGTTGATACCCTGCTTGCTGATTTTCTGCTTTCTTCTCATCTTCTACTTCATCAGTGAACTCATTGAAAAGAATAGTAGATCCAAGTTCAGTATCAAGAGCATAAATTGGGAAATTTTGAGGTTTATCTTTACTACTCACCATGTAAGCCATTCTTGTCTCTCTATACAATCTCCTTTGCTCACAAAAAACAAGAATGGTGGCATAAGTAAGGTCCATCTGCATTGTCCCCTTGATTTGTGTTGCCCATGATCTTGATAATAACATACCAAACTTAGGTGGAATTTCCACTACCAAAATGCCCATGACCACTGTTTTAGTCGGGACTTGTCTGAGACCAACAACAACATCTTTAATTAAACCAATGCATTGAACTCTTTTTGAATCAAAAGAAAAAAAATCCTTATATGGTCTAGTTATTTCTAACCCCATCCTCTCCATGATTACTTTAGGCATAAGATTGTGATAATCCCCTAGATACAACATAGCATTATGCAATGTCATGTCATCAATGCTAAGGCTTACATAAAAAGGAGGCACCTCCTCATTCTGTTCATCTTCTAATCCTGGACCTAAGTATATGGTTGGATGATCCTCTTGAATATTTAAGATATCAACAACTCCTGGTTGTGAATTCAACATTTTAACAATCCTGCTTCTATACTCATTTACCTTGAGAATCTCACCAAAAGGTACTGATATTTTGATCTTAGAAATTTCATTTTCCAAACCGAAAACAAAAACATATTTTTCAGCTTCTTTTATAGGAGGAAAAGGTGGTGTATCTTTCTTACCTTCAGCAACCTTAGGAGTATCTTTCTTGCCTTTAGCAGCCTTAGGTGTATCTTTCTTAGGCTGTGTTTTATTTGCAATGATCGGCACATTTCTACTTCTGAGATTGTATTGCTTTTGCATGTCAAAAATTGCTTGTTGATACCCTTTAAAATAGTCAGATGTTTCATCTCCATGACTACCTCGGTCTGATTCATCATTTTCCTCTTTAGTCAAGAAAATTCCAGACATTTCTTCATCTAAACAGTGAATAGAATCTTCAAGAATTTCAGGTTCGTCTTCTTCATCAATTAAGTTCTACTAGAAAGGAGGCCTCACTGGAGGATCAGGCTACTGATTTATGTTTTCTCTTGGCCTCTGCTAATTCTGAGGTCTCCTAAACTGAGGTTTTCTAAACTGAGGTTCATGTGGTGCATGAGGATCAGAGGGATTCCCAAGGGCCAACCTATCCATCAATTTTTCCATAGTTTTCATCATTGAATCAAATTTATCATCAAAGGAAGAGGAAGAAGGCTTCTCTTCTTCTTTTAACTTAGTCTTACCCATTTTTTATTTTTTGGATGCTATCATATTAACCTCCACCTTCACTACATCATTTTGCATTTTAGCAAGTGAAGGGGATTCTCTTTCTCTCAGCAGTATAGAAAAGTCATAATCAAAAGCTTCGGAATATCTCATCTGAGCTAAGGCTTGTGGAGGTTTTAAATGAGCAGGAATAGATTCATAAACCTTATTAAACCTTTTTGAAAATTTTTGAATAGTTTCATCAACAACTCTTCTTAAACTATTATACTCAATGAGGGCTTGTACAGGATTAGTTCTATTTCCCCATTTTCTCAAAAAGGTATCTTCAAACTCATTCCAATTATGAATACTTCCAGGAGTAAGGGCTTTGAACCACTTCCTAACTTCACCAGTGAATCTCTGAGAAAAAAATCTCAACTTGACATCTTCATGATCAACTTCCTCCATGTCTATAAAATCATTAAATTGATTTACATGTTCTTCTGTTGTAATCTCTTCATCACTTCCCCAAGTTTTGATTCTAGCAACATATTTGTTAGGGAGGTCATGTAAAACAGTTGGAAGAACAACAAGGGCATATCTATTAGGTGCAGCAGGTGGAGGAGGTACATTTCCAACCATGGTGAAAGGGATTGTGGTAGCTTTAGGGATAGCAGCAATAGAGGATGAAGAACTGTTAAGAGGAGGACTGTTTGGTCTTTGGTGTCTACTAACAATTGAACTCCAACCAAGAAGAGGAAAACCAGCCTTCCTTTTTAACAAGATTTCAAAAGGGTCAAGCTCTTTCAGCTTATCTAAAGACTCTCTTTCCAACAACAACTCAGAAGTGACTACTTCCCAAAGCTCTTCTTTATCTTCCTGTGTTACTAGGGTTGAGGTATCAATACCTCTCTTATGCAAGTCTTATACAATTTCAGTTAATTCTTTTTCACTTTTAGATCTAAACAAGACTTCCTGGATTTTATCATCAACTCTTTTATCTTCAAGACTTCTTAATATTTTAGAGGACAAGGATGTTGTATGTGATGGAGTACTTGATATTTCATAAATGCCTTTACTGCCTCTAGAAATAGTGTTTGGATTGTCCACAATGGTAGGTGGATCTAGGTCAGGATTACTCCTCGTGTATCTCCTTCTCGAAGCCACCTTTAATCATATGAAATTTGAATGGAGTCACCAAGGATGTAGCCTCGAACAGCTTTCTATGCTCCTGCTACCTTCAGAAGTTCAGCTTCAAAATTTCAGGAAAGTATAATCTTCAGGCTCCCGGCAAACGCACCAAAATGTTGTCACAAAATTGGACCTGATAGGCTACTTGAGCAGACAATCTCATGTAACTATTTCAAACCAATATTGTGACTGAGGCTTAGCCTCCTTAGCCTGAGAGGGCTCTCTCAAGGGTTAATGATATGGATACAGATATATATGGCTAACTCTATTTAGGAAATAAACTGATAATGATAGATGTAGGTCGAAAATAACATCAGCATGTATACATTGGGCTTATGGAGTCAAAACAATTCATTGATTCAGTGAGTCTACTTGACTTGGAAGTTGAGGCATATCATAGTTTTAGTCATAAGGCACACACACATGAAACATGTAAAAACACAGTCAAATCACTTATAAAGGAATTCAAAGAATATTATAGATTAATTCTGAGTAATATAGATGAACACCACTGCAAATGAGATATATAAGAGATACAGATAGAATAGGAAAACACTAAAACCCCTTCAGAATCTCAAGTTTGTCAAGTAAAAGATCTCTGTATTAGCTGAAAACAGTCAATTCACAACAAGTTGTAGTTTTCAAAAAATGTCCAACCCTTGACAAATTTGACCCAATGGCCTTTAGTAG
Organism: Pinus albicaulis; assembly: GCA_034641835.2. Lineage (NCBI taxonomy): Eukaryota > Viridiplantae > Streptophyta > Pinopsida > Pinales > Pinaceae > Pinus > Pinus albicaulis. The sequence goes on along the minus strand of JAXQQM020092249.1, from coordinate 58,304 downwards.
AGCTCTTACATCCTTAGATGATTTGCCTCTAAGCTAGATACATCAGATTTCTATTCATTGACACCTTGCATAACTATAAAACATTAAATTTATTACAAAATGACACATATCTTATTTGACAGTCCTATTTCAAAAAGGACTCAAACTCCTTATTACTATATTTAACAACCTTATCTACTTGAAGTTACATCATTGAAAAATATTTCATCACATGGTCGAATTTGGATAATGGCATTCATTTCTTCATGATCACTTAGCTGACCTCCTCAAAAATAGGAAATAATACCCTGTTTTTTAGGCAAAAGATATTTTTTCTTCTTTGAGAATTTTGGCTATCATTTGATCTCTAATTCATGGTCTTGAATATTTAATCATGGCTTGACATATTCCATGACTTTTCCATATCTTCCAGCTATTCAAAAACCACTTTAAAGGCTGCTCCAAAAGATAAAATACATTGTGCTACGAAAATACAGCAGTTTCGTAGCGCTTTCTGTAGCACTGCCTTTCAAGCCTTTGTCCTCAAAAACTCTGACTCTTTCCTCTTGCATCATCTTTATCACCCTTCAACACATTTCTCATAATGCTTTAAGCCCTTAACTCAACCCCTAACACCTTTAACACTGATCAAAAGAAGAAAAAATGTAGCTACAACAGTTTCGTAGCGCTTTTCTACTTTTTAAGCTTGGAGGCGCTACGAAACCGCTGAAAATGCAGATTTTTTCATAAATTTATGAAATGAAAATTGTAGTTTCTAAAAAAAATTAAAATATAACCTGTCTTCATCATCTACAAACCATACAAACCATAAACCAACTTCATTTTAGTTTCCTTGAGGCATTTCTTCTTCATTTACAATTGGTTGGCCTATTGGTTCTTCTATGAATTTCATTTTAATGCCTTTTCTCTGTAGCTCATCGTGAATCATTTGAAGATGCTCTTGTAAATCCTTCACCTGGTCTTTAAGTCTTTTGTTAGTAGCTCTCATATGACTGTTCACCTTTCTGACATACTTAGCTTCTAGTCTTCCTGGAATTGTCCACTTGACAAGTTGCCCTGTATTGTCTAAGGTTTTAGAAATAATATCAACTTGTTCTTCCTACACTGCCTTCTTCTTTTCAAAATGTACTTTCTCAGCTTTGTGCTTCTTAGCTTCCTTTTTCATGACAACAATTTCCTGATTTTCCAATTTCAACTTTTCCTCAAGGAGCTGCAACTCTTTTTTTCTATCACTTTCTCTTTTCCCTTTTTTAATTTGTTGATTGCATCATTTACTGTGGGTGATGAGAGATCAATAATCTGTTTAGGTGATTGAGTTATCTCAGTGGGTATTTGAACTTCTTTTCTGCTCTCCACCAATTTCTTAGCATGCCTTGTCATAGGCTTTCTTGCTTGAAAAATGAAACATGCATCCTCCCCCTCAAACTCTAATCTCTTTGCAGACTTGGCCTTTTTCAACTTCTACTCATCTTCCCTTATGAATTCAACTTGGACAATAGGTGTTTCCTCTATGTCAATGGCATGAATAATGTCCTCTAGATTCCCTTTCGTTACTGATCTGTCTTCTGTAGCAAGTGTCTTTTCTTTCAAAACCACTGCTTGGCTTCTAGTTATTCTTTTGGTCCTCTGTTTGGTGATAGCTTGTTCCTGTTTTGCATCTTTGACAACCTTTGATTTCTGTTTTGCATCTTTGACAACCTTTGATTTCTGTTTTGCAGGTGGGAGAGGTGGTGTATCAAGAATTTGCATTTTCTCTGGCTTTTTCTCAGTTTTCTTACTTGGCTTTACTCTTGCAGGTTTTTTGGTTTTGCAACCAAAGGTTGGCTTGGTTCTGCTGCTGGTGGTGATGGAACTCTTTTAGCTTTAGGGTTTCTTGCAAGAGTTAGAATTTCCAACTCAAAACCATTTACAAACAAGAATGAGGACCAATCTCTTCCTAACCTTTGAAGTTCATCTAAAACTAATAATTTCATTAAACCATGATGAAACAATGATGTCTCACTCCCCTCATACTTTTCTTGAACCTTATCAGCAATCTTTGAAATACTTTTATGCAAGTAAAAAGGTAAGTCAAGGGAAATCTTACTAGTGAAGTGTAGAAGTAATTTGAAATGATATGAATAAACCTTGTGATATCTGCCTTCACAAGTAAAGTATTTATGGATGATGAGTAGTAGTTTTGAATAATTATCTTTGATGTAGCTTCTTGGAGTAGCATTATTGAGATCCATCTCAATGTGCTCAGGTTTCATGAACTCTTTACACTGCTCCATATTAAACTTGAATCCTTTAAACCAAGTTTCTTGACCTCTTGGAATTCCTGTCACAACAGCAATGACCTTTGGTGTAATAGACAAACTTAGCATCCCCACTTTAGTGTTTGTTCCACTAAAATTCATAGAAAATTCCTTGGATACTTGTGTATGACAGCCCTGCAATTTCTCACAAAACTGTAGATAACCTGCTCTTCTGAATGCTTCCATCACTGCTGGGTCTTTAGTTATTGCCTTCATGTCTTCAGGTTCATGCCTTAAGCACTTTCCTCCTTTGTGTATTTTTCTTTCCTGTGCCATAGTTTTTCAAAGAACCTCACAGCCACGCTTGATATAAAGCCTCGCTTGATATGGGTGTATCGGCCTCGCTTAAATAAATGTATCATCCTCGCTTGATATGGATGTAGTAAAACCTTTGTAGGAACCAGCCACAAGTTTGGCTCGATACTCAGAGCTCAGACATTACGCATGAAGGCAAAAGGAATGAGAATGACTAATTAGGAAAGAATTTTGAAATTTAAATGTCTTCTCATAACTAAAAATGATGGCTTACTCATAACCTACACTAACCATGATGATTGCAAACGTGGGTATGTACTTCGATTTCATCATTACATGACTCAACAAGCATCTATCTTACCCTTTCCCAATGGTTTCTGACATTTGACAACTTGATTGATAAGACAGCTACAAAAGCGCGCTTTCATAGCGCCTGTAGTGTAATTTTTTTTGTTTGTGCTACGAAACTGTCAATGCTTTCGTAGCGCAAAGTGACTTTTTGCAATGTAATGCACTACGAAACTATGGTTTCTTGGCTAATTGGACGGTTTTGATACAAAAACTTTGGGAAATGAAATGAAATGGATAATGATGAATGTTTGAAATGAAAGAACTTAAAAGAAGGCTTTGTTTAAACCTTAGGGTGAGCTTCAAACTATAAAAAATCTAAAATTTTCCCTTGATAAAACTTAAAATGACTCCTAAAACCTTATTTTGACCCATGAAATTTTGTAACCTTGTCAAAATGATGTTTTGAAATTTTTTGAGTGATAACATAGAGCAAGAAAATCAATATTTGGCAATGAAATGATGTTAAGCAATACAAATATTGAGCATGCAAACTTACTTGTTGCACTGGTTGATGAAGAGCTTCTTGATTCCCTAGTTGCGCAGTCAACTTAGATGAAATGATTATGGAAAGAATGATTAACTGAGTTTATTAAATAAATTAACATGCAAAATTGATTCATGCATGAGTGCCACTTGTCGACACATGAGAGGGCGAGTTAAGAGGAGTTAATGGGGATCCTATTTTTTAGGAGTGTGCCCTCATGCAACAAGTTGGCTCATGCATGCAACTGAGAAGGGAACATGTTTTTAACACAAAGAAGTGTGCCCAAGTAGGGTGAAATTGCTCATCTTGCATGAATGTGCTCAAGTAGGGCACACTTCTTCAACCCGAAGGAGTGTGCTCACCTCAAGAGCATGCCTTCGTCAACTCAAAGTGTGATTTTAGATTTTAAGAGTGATTTTCTTTATTTTTTATTTCTTTTTCAGCTTTTGTGTACTTTTTGAGTGTGTGCATGGCAAGAAGGCAAGTTTCTAAGTCAAGAAAGATTGTAAGTTCACCTAACCATAAACTTACTAACTCAAATGCTTTTTATGGTTAAGTGATGACACTGGAGACACACTGACTTAGGAGATGTGACACTAGGAGAAAACAAAAAAGTAACAAATCAAACCACATGATGACACAAGGGGACTTGAAACAAAAATTAGCATAAGCTCCAAAATCAATAGAGTCAAAAATTTTGGAGGTTCGTTGTCATAGCGATAATGAGATAGTTATGGGACCAGTGAACATATGGGAAAATTTTGGACCTAATTTAAAATATATTTACACATAATTTTATTTATTTATGTTTAAATATTGGTTGCATATGTGTCAAGTTATGGTGGCATGGTGGGACCAGTATTATGACAACTACTGGTCCCTACACAACAATAGACATGTCTCCCCTAAGTGATGATGATTATTCTCCAAGAGATCCTGAGCATTAACGTTAAGCGAAAAGTTCCCATCCCAACTTGTAAATTACCACCTAGGTCAGTAACACATGGATAAACACAGTAAGAATGTGATATGCCCATTAGGTTCTACAATTCTCTCACATCATAGGATAGTAGAATTGTTACAAAAAAAAATGTGTTCATCTAGTAACCAAGTATAGTACAAATATAAATACATGAAATTTTATCTAGGATAAACAAGCTATCTTGGACATATAATCTATTGGTTAAGGGAATATCTCAACCATAAACTAATCTAGGAAGTATTTAGTTGGAGATAATCTTTGACATTTAACTAGGCCTCAACAACCTCCTAAATAATATGAACACACTCCTTCTCAAAGAGGCTAGAATTCTACAAATAATGACTAGATATATGAACAATTAAACATGATCATTATACACATAAGAAAAGTAAGAATTACATAATTCAATAGATTTACCATCAAAGAGAATTTCCATCAAGGATTTTTTTAAAGGTCTTTAAGTCTTTAGAAATGATTTTTCCTTTTAGTAAGAGTCTTCACATGTTTATAACTAGCCTAGATCCATCTTACTCTGGATCTATCATGCGCCGAGAGGGATCAAATCTCTCGAGGTGCAAACCTATTTTTTGAGTGCAAAACTTGAGGAAAGGTTTGCACCTCGAGAGATTTGATCCCTCTCGGCGCATGATAGATCCAGAGTAAGATGGATCTAAGCTGGTTCCAGTTGGAGGCATCAACGTCACATTTTTCAGATTATTAAAATTTTTGTATAGGCTGGTTCCAGTCATGTGAAGCCAAGGAAAATAAATAGAACATATGATTAATTTTATGAATAATATGTAAATACATCTAATATAAATATAATAATTTTATATATGCTAAATATGTCTGATAACTGGTCGTTTTAATTTTGAAATTTTCTTAGTTACCTAAGTTTGTTGAGATAAATATTGTTAATAAATTTAATGATGAAAGATGATGAAATAATAATTTTGAATGCAAAGTGACAATGTAATATTGTTGAATGATAGAAAATGTGAATAATAAGAATGCACTCAATTACAAATAGTCTTCATTGTAATCAATCTCAAATTATTTTCTTCTACTATTCTTATTGTCACCTTTGTTAGTTTTGTCATCTTTTCATATCGATTATATGAAAAGCACAATTGAAATCATAGACCATTTAAATATTTTTCTGGAACTGTTGTACTAAAAATCATACATTTTCTCTCTTGCTCTTCAATATTAATAGGTTGAATTACTAAAACATAAAAATAAATGTACATTGTCAATAATTTTTCCTGCTTACAGTGAAATTAATCCTTAATGTTAATCCAATCACTTTAAAATTAATGTACCATCAATGTACATCCAATTACATCAAATCAGAAATCAACGTTTACACTGAAATCAATGCATATAATGCAAACAATGAAATAGGATTAGAAAACAACATCTACAGTGAAATGGATGCATCTAATGCAGGTAATCAAATAGGATTAGAAAACAACATCTACACTGAAATTAATGTATCTAGTGCAAGTAAGCAAATAATATTAGAAACCAACATCACTGAAACCAATGCATCTAGTGCAAGCAATCAAATAGGATTAGAAATCACCATCTATACTGAAATCGATGCATTTAGTGCAAGCAATCAAATACGATTAGAAATCATGTACATTTAAATCAATGCATCTAGTGGAAGTAGTCAAATATAATTAGAAATCAACATCTACATTGAAATTAATGCATCTAGTGCAAGGAATCAAATAGGATAAAAAATCATCGTCTACACTGAAATCAATGCATTTATTGTGAGAAAACATATAGGATTAGCAATCATCTACATTGAAATCAATGCATATGGTGCAAGAAATTAAATATAATTATAAATAAACATATACACTAAAATCGATGCATCTAGTGCAAGCAATCAAAATGGATTAGAAATCTCCATCTACACTGAAATCAATTCATCTAGTGCATGAAATCTTCTTCCCTCTCTTCCCCCTCGAAGTACATCTTTGTTTCCTTCCCTCTATCCACTCTCTCACATCCTCCCTTTCCTTCCTATCTCTCCATTTCTCTCCTACATCTCTATCGCTCTCTCTCTTCACCCTCCAACTCTGTTATTATATCCCTACCTCTCTCCTTCTCTCATCCCTTCTCTTCATATCTCATTCATTGTCTCTTTATCTCATCCGAAAACATACATACTCTCTCTCCATCTCTCCCTTGTCACTTACTTTCTCTCTCCACTTATCAATCTCTCTGTATTTCTTCTTCCCTCCCTCTCTCCCCCTCTAAAACCATCTCTCTCTCTCTCTCTCTCTCTCTCTCTCTCTCTCTCTCTCTATATATATATATATATATATATATATATATATATATATATATATATATTCCCTCCAATTTTCTCTCTTCCCCCATCACTCTCTTCCTCTCTCTTGTCCTTCCTCTCTCTCCCTTTCTCTCCTACATTGCTCTCTCTCTCTCTCTCAACATCTACATTAAAATCAATGAATATAGTGAAAGAAATCAAATAGGATTAGAAATCACCATCCACAATGAAATCAATGCATCTACTGAAATAAATCGTCTTCCCTCTCTCCCCCCCTCCAACTCCATCTCTCTTTCCCTTCCTCTCTCCATTCTCTCACATCCTCTCTCTCTTCCTTCCCCTTTTTCCATCTCTCCCATGTTTATGTCTCTCTCTTTCCCTCTCTTCACCCTCCAACTCTGTCAATATATCCCTCCCTCTCTCCTTCTCCCCCCATTCCCTCCATCTCTCCTTTTTCTCTTTATCTCACCCCAAAACATACACACGCTCTCTTTCTCCCTTTTCACTCCCTCTCTCTCTCCACTTCTCGCTCTCTATGTATTTATTCTTCTCTCCAACTCCATCTCTCTATCCCTCCCTCTCTTCTCCTATCTCCCTCCCTTCCTCTCCTACCTCCCTCTCTCTTCCCCCATCTCTCTCTTTTCCCTCTAATCCTCTCTCTTCCCCCATAACTCTCTCTCTCTACCCTCTAATCCTCTCACTATCTCCATCCCTCTCTCCTCCTCTCCCCCCCTCCTCCATATTTATGTCTCCCTCTTCCTCGCATACCCTTTTCTACCTCTTTCACTCCTCTCCCTCTCTCTCTTCATTCCTCCTCTCCCCTCTCCTTGTTTTATCCCCATCTCTCCCTTCTAACTCCCTCTATCTCTCCACCTCTATCACTCTATGTCTTTGTTCTTCCCTTCAATATATATCTAGAGTTAATATATATATCATGATACATTAATGTATATAATAATATATAAAATTTAATATTGTATTAATCCAAAGCTATTAAATATAATAATATTAATATGAATATTAAATTTAATAATAATATTATTATTATTAATATTTTGATATTAATATTAGGGATAATAATGGTTTTTTTAGCATGATATTAATAATAATTTGGCCCATAGTATTTGACCTATAGGATTCACCTAAATAAAACCTATTTTTTTGAGTGTTGGTAAATATAAAGAGATTTATAGAATAAATATAAAAAATAAGTTTTATTTATTTACCATACCTCTTTTATTTACAATGGTATTTGCCCATAGACTTGGTATATAATTAGATGTTGATTTATAATGATATTTGATATGTTTTTTTATATTTATCATGCCTTTTTATACATCTTTTATATTGATTTATTTATTTACCATAGCTCTTTTATAAATATGGTATTTAGCCCATGGTATTTGGCATATAGGCTTCACCTAAATAAAACTTCTTTTTTGACTTATTGTAAATATAAAGAGGTTTATGGAGTAAATATAAAGAGGCTTTATTTATTTAGTGGAAGTAGTCAAATATAATTAGAAATCAACATCTACAATGAAATTAATTTTCATCTTTTTTCAGTGGAAATAGTAAATATCCATATTTCTTTTCATCTTTTTTTCTACTGTTTTCTAATGCATAAAGTTTTCTCGCCCTTTCCAGCGGTAGATAATGGTTTCTATAGTGAGTGCTTTCATACAAAATTAAATTTGACAAATGATTAAAATCTACAATGATAACCTATATGGATTTTTTATTTCATTAACTTCTGTAACTCTTTCTATGTCTATAACGCAATTCAAAAGTAAAAGGCATTATTGAGTAATTTTATGAAGAATCAATTACGAAACACATTTTACAATCACTGTCAATTTTTATTTTTTTTATTTTTTTAATAAAGGTATGAAATTGAACGAATGTTTGCTTTGTTCAAGTCTTGGCTCTCCTCCTGGCAAATCTCCAGAGCTTGAAGAAAACTAACTCTCTTCCTCTCATGTAAATATGTTTAAATCTGTCTGTAATATAAGCAAGCAAATATTGATAACAAACCGAATATGGCACAAATCTCACGAACTTGCATCTGTGCAAATAACGAACTTTTCGCTGGGAATTGCAATGTAAAACACGAAAATCAAGTTTTCCAAATCTCTTTGTTTTGTTTTGTTTGGTTAATATGCTGATATAAAGAATTTCAATGTGCTTTGGCATCAGTTTCTTCAATCCCAAACTCAAACTTGCGAATCGAACAATTCTCCTCTTCAAAACTTATGTAAAAAATGTATCACTGAGCATAAAAAAGTGTTTGATTGGATCTTGCATGTGGTTATTATTATTGACTTGTTGCTCTTTGTTGCTTAAACGCGTTGCAAATATGTAAGCTTGGATACGCCTTATCGTTCTGCAGCGGTGGGATGCCCCAGTGGATTTGTAGTCCTTCCACCATGTCTGTAGTCTGTTGTTGGTGCGTATAATGGCGGATCAGCTGTTTTGACTGGCACTAGGTCTACTTTGATAGGCACTGGGTAAACTAAGGCAATTGGATCTGTTACTCGGATTTCAAGTGGATTACCTTGGTCAGCAGTTACTTATTCTTATGCTCAATCAAACGTCTCTCGAAGGGGATATGTGATAGATTGGTTTATTTATATGATTGTTAAAATTTATTTGTTAAGGCGACCCTTAATTTTTTTTTATTTTTTTTAATTTAAAACTTAAGCCGACATTTTGTATGAGGACGTGACATACCTAGCATCGAGGTCAAATTGGGCTGTAGATGTGCCTCTCGGCGCAATCAAAGCAAAGTAAATATTTGTGTTACGGTAGGTGGGAAAAAAACTAGTAATCTCAAGAGCCAAGAAGATGATAGTACCTAACAAGTTACCAATAACAAGTTAAGTCATAAAAGCCCAATTTCGTCATAAAAGCCCAATTTCAAAAAAACACTAGGTAATTAAACCCATAATAGGGTCATTATTAAAGGTGGTGATTTAACAACCATAGAGGTTATTTCAAAATACCACAAGGTAGGTCTATCTGATAGTCATTTCTTACACAGACAACACGTCTCACAAAAAAAAGTAGGAGAAAGTTGGTCAAGTAAGCATACTCACCTCATAGCTAATCAACAATTATATTATTAAGAAACTTATATCCCTTATAATTACTCCTATAAAACTTCTATGATGATTGAAATAAAAATATATAATGTATAATAGTTCACCTCATTTTTTAGGCGAGAGTCTCATTCTACAACACGGTATGAGGGTGATGTATAATTTGGTTCAATTATATTATTAAGAAACTTCTATCCCTTATAATTACTCCTATAAAACTTCTATGTTGATTGAAATAAAAATATATAATGTATGATAGTTCACATCATTTTTTAGGTGAGAGGCTCATTCTACAACACGGTATGAGGGTGATGTGTAATTTTGTTTGTGCTCAACTTGGAGTTGACACGTATCCTTCAAAAAAAAAAACCCTTTAAATTAAAAAAATGTCTCCTATAATAAAAGTGGACAACATAAACGACTATACATATTTGGTTAGTTTTAATTAAAAGCTTTATTTAACATCAATAATCTCACTCTTGTTGTGCTCACTTGGTACAATGTTAATATTACAATCAATATTAAAAAGATGTGGTAATCCATGTCTATGTTAACTAACATAATTTTATATAACTTTATAGATATAAAACAATTAAAATTAAAAAAAAAAAAAAAAAAACGTTTATTGCATATTTAATAAATTGTTATAATATCCATATTTACTAGTATAGTTCAATATGGAAGAGAGAGAGAGAGAGAGAGAGATTCTATTGACTAACTATTTCAAATGTAATTCATTCAATTTTTAATCTAAAATATTAATAATAATAAATTATTCAAAAATACAATTTAAACAATGAAAAATTACACAGTGTATATATATAGACAAAAAACCACTATAAATCTTTCTAAATTATGTGTTTATCAAACATCAAAAGACTTTCAATCTCTTGACATTTAAATAGTTTTTCAAATATTGCAATCTAAAAAGAAATTTACATATAATAAAATTTCTTGTTAAATCAATAATTAAGATGGATGTGAAGTTAGAATCTATTAAAAATATTAAATAATTTTATATTATCTTATTTCTTTATATTAATGTATTATTAATGATTTTATATTAATTTTTTTCTTTTTATTAATAAATACATTAATACAATTTAAATTAATTCTTTAGAAATAATATTTATTCAAATAACTGATAAATTATTAACATCAGATCAATATTAAAAATTAAATGTAAGGTAAATAAAGATAAAATTGTTAAAAATAATTTAATGATAAATAAAATAAAATGATAAGCGCAGATATACATGCCACAACTATATGTTACACTTCTCTTAGTTGTAGACAAAATTAAACACACTAAAAAATAACGTTATTGAAAAAGAGAGCTGCCCTAAAGACAACTTTGGTTTAGACTCACTCTTGTTACAATTTATATCTTAAAAATAACGTTATTGAAAAAGAGAGCTGCCCTAAAGACAACTTTGGTTTAGACTCACTCTTGTTACAATTTATATCTTTCTCTTCACATACTGGGAATGGTTTTACAGGAGATTTCTATAATGATTGCAGATTTCTATGCTAGTTATAATGCTGGGTTGTAACGAGAGAAACATTTTTCCAATCTTACATACATAAACGAAAGCGAACAGGAATTTCCAAAATTTCACAATAAAACTTGTAGACATGGGAAAGTGTATTTTTGACCATCAAACTTACAGACATCACAGAGAAACGGAGCATACAAGAGCCTGGGAGGCGAGCAATCATATGGGGCTGGCAGGGGCTGCTCCTTTGCTTTCCGTTCTCCATCTTCAGATCTCTGTCAATATAGATCTCTGATTTTCAATTATTGACACATCTATTACACTTCAAATGGGGTGGAACTTGCCCACAGAATTTAAATTCCAAAAACCATATTGCAGCATACATCAAATAGATGAACTGGGTATCAGCAATGGAGTTCTTCCATCCTCAGAGACTCTCTGAGCATTGGTAGTCATCACAACTCTTAAGGCCAAATGCCAACTTTATCTGGGAACTACAAGCTGGAACCTGAAGCACCTGGGAGCTCCTTAATATCAAAAGATTTGGATGCAGTGTACTTTTATTTCACTTACAAACTGCTAATCGTAAATTCTATTACTCCACAAACATGTAAGTCCCTTAGGATACCACGCTCTTCATTCTTATGTTGTGGCCTGATCTTTTAAATTCTATTATTTATCTCTCTGTATAACAACTCATATGGAGATGGGAAACAAGTCTACCCTTAATTCTCTGGATTTTCAAGCACTCTTACAGGCCCACACATTTTCTAGGATTTAGCCATTATGTTGGTTATCTATTAACTGTAGGCAGAGAAAAGATTTGAGTTATGTTGCTTTTATGTGACAAGGTCAATGTTTTTGTTCTCTAACCATTGTGGCCAAGGATAATGCTCAAAACGGATCTAAAGGAAACATTATGAATAGATTACATATCAACAAAAGCATATGGTTTACCTATTAATTGAGTATAATAGCAAGTATCCATTGTAATGACAAACTAGCTAGATGTTTGACTATTTGCCTTCTAGTCTTGAACTAACACTGAATGTTTTTCCTCAGCCTTTACTTTGAGATATGGAAGTGATCCATTTCATGGTTCTCTATCAGAACATTGTAAATGTTTATATAGTAAATTTTTTTATTAATTTTATATATCTATTAAAAAGGAAACAAAATTTAGGAATGAGAAAGTCATTAAGAATGGTATTAACCTAATCATAAGATTTAACATTGTTAGACTCTAAAAGTTAAGAGGGGTTTTTATTAGATAATTATTTTCCAAGTCATTAAGAAAGCATCACGAGAATCTCAAAAAGAAATGACACATCACTTTCTCCAACAATATAAGCACACTAAAAAGACACTAACATGGTTCATATAATGAATTCAGTAGGAAAATTTATTAGGTTAAAAGTTATGGCTGAATATTAAATAATAATATTTGTATTTATAAATGACTGAAAAAAACAACTCTTTTTTAGACAATTTAATTCATGGATAAGAATATTAACATTATAGAAGGATAATAAATCAAATAAAATGTAAATTTGCAATCCATTAATTATGGTGTTTCAAACAACCAAATGTACCATAGTTTAAAGTAGATATTACACACTAACATAGATATGTTTGAACAAAAAAAAGTACAAAAGTAGTCATTTTAAGGATAATGCCAACACTGAAAACATTTTGTTGTTATAAATTTCAACAACTAAAATGTAGAAGAATTGTAGTCATTTGATGCAGAGGTGTCATTCCTTGTTTCATTTGTATTGATAAGCAACTTGGATATGCTTCGTCTCAATCTCTTAGAAGCAACTGCATTTCCCACCAATTCCTCTCTGATACTCTCCAACATCCTTACCACAACTCTCATAGTTGGTCTTTCTTCCGGTGAATGTTTTGAACAAAGCAAACCAACATGTAGCAAAGATAGTAGACATTTGTACACATTGTTTTCATCAAATTCATTTCCACACATCTCACTAAAAAGACTACTTTCAATTACCTCATTTACATTGTTTGGGTATGCAAAGTTTACCCAATTGTGCAAGTTTAGGTCTCCCACAAACATATGACTAGTTGGTTTTTTTCAGGTGATTATTTCCAATAGCATAATTCCATAGCTATAAACGTCTCCTTGGGTGGAAATTGTTCCACTCAATCCATACTCTACAGCAAAAACAACTTTCATTAAAATTTACTCAATCAATCGATATAAATAGTGTTAATGAGAGAAGAAAAATGAAAGTGATGTTTAAGAAAGTCATACCTGGGGCAATGTAGCCAATTGATCCTCTTAAAGCAAGTGATGAAGCATGTGACTTTGTAGAGATTTCAGCAATCAATCTTGCAATACCAAAATCTGTGACATGGGCTAACATATTTTCATCCAAAAGTACATTGCTAGGTTTTATATCACAATGCACTACTTGCACAAAACAATCATGATGAAGATATTCCATGGCATGTGCCACATCTATGGCAATGTCTAATCGTGTTTTCAACCCCAATTCACATGCATCCTCACCATTGTTGTCATCTCTATTAGGATACAAATGCTTCTCTAAGCTTCCATTAGACATAAACTTGAACACTAAACCTTTGAAATGGAGGTTGGAACATGAGGTTATGATTTTGACTAGATTCCGATGTTGAACCTTTTGCATGACATTGCATTCTGCTTTAAAACTCTTTTCTCCCTGGTCATTTTGCAATTGGAAGACCTTCACAGCAATAGGTGTGCCATCATTCAAAATTCCTTTATAAACCAACCCAAAGCTACCTGTTCCCAACAAGTTGGCCTTGTCAAATCCATTAGTTGCTATGTGAAGCTCTTGATATGAGATCCTTGGATGCTCTAACTTTTGGAAAATAGATCTTGAAATATGAATGCTTTGTATATGCATATTCCCTCTCCATAGGAATATTAAGAACAAACAACATAGTATAAAAGCAATAGCTCCACTCACTGTCAATAATACTCTTTTGACAATTACAGGATGACCTTTTGGTGTTGGACAAGGATATAACTGGAATATTTTTGGTCCACAGAGGTTGGGATTTCCATTTAAGGACATGGTAATTGATTCATTTGCAAAAATTCCTCCTGTTGGAATTTCCCCAGCAAGGTTGTTAAAAGATAAATTTAAATATTGAAGAATTTTCAACTTGGTGAGAGTAATAGGTATTGTCCCAGATAAAAGGTTTGAAGAGAGATCTAGGCTCATAAGGCTTTGCAAATTTTCAAGTGAATCTGGAATAGAACCTTGGAAGGAATTCCGAGATAGATTCAACGAAATTACTTCAACACAACTTCCTAGTGTAGATGGAATGACTCCACTCAAGTGATTAACAGAAATATCTATGGCTTGAGCCATTGCAATTTTACCAATCTCCATGGGCAAGGGGCCATCTAATAAATTCCAAGACAAATTCAAATAGAAATTTAGATTATAAAGCTTAGCAATTTCATGTGGTATGTTTCCAATGAGTTTATTGTGGGACAAGTCAAGCAATTCCAAATTTGTACAGTTTCCTAAGTTGGAAGGTATGCTTCCTGATAATCCATTGTGATGGAGGAGGAGAAACCTTAATTGTTTAAGGGGTGCAAGTGAATTGGGAATATTTCCAGAGAGCATGTTTCTACTGATGTCCAAGAGACCGAGTCGTTGTAAGCTTTCAAAATCATTAGGGATGTCTCCTTGTAATTTGTTGTTTCCTAAAATTAATCTTTCTAAATTTTTAAGGTTTCTTAAAGATGGAATGTTGCCATTTAAATAATTTCTAGATAAATTTAGATAGGTCAGGCTGCTAAGATTGCCTATATGTGGAGGGATGTTTCCTTCTATCAAGTTGTTTGATAATTTCAAGATAGACAAATTGGTAGAAAGTCTTCCTATGGCAAGGGGTAAGACACCAGCTAGTTTATTGTCTCTCAAATTTAGTTCTTTTAGGTGGGAACAGTTGGTAAGGGCTATAAGAAAAGGCATGGTTGTAGCACTACCACTATTAAGATGATTAGATTGCAATTTTAATTTTTCAAGGAGGGATAGCTTACCTAACATTGTTGGCACACTCCCACTCAACATGTTATGGTCTAGACAGAGCTCTTTGAGTTTTGAACAATTTCCAATGGAATTTGGTATTTTTCCACTAAGTTGATTTCCCCATAAATAAAGTGTTTGGAGACTAGTGAGATGGCCCAGTTCTTGTGGAATACTCCCTATGAGTTTGTTCATGGAAATTTCCAAGTGAACCAAAGTGGAGATATTTGACAGAAAAATGGGAATGTTGCCTGGACAATTCAGAATAAAGCACTAGTGAGATAATTTATTGCAATCACTAAAATAATCAAGAACTAGAGGTTTCCAAAAGAAGATGAATGGTACCTGTGAGACTGTTTCCTCCTAAGTAAAGGTGCTGCAGATGTGTTAGGGAACCCAACTTCTGAGGAATGCTTCCAGTCAGATTGTTGTAGGGCAACACCAAGTAAGCCAATTTTGTGCAATTGCCCAGATCACTCGGAATGTTTCCCTCCAATTGATTGTACTGCAACCAGAGCTCCCTCAACCGAAAGAGGCGTCCTAGTTGAGGTGGGATATAACCGTGGAGGGCATTTTCTCCAAGATCGAGTGTTTGGAGATTAGTGAGGAGGCCCAATTCCAGTGGAATGCTACCTGCAAGAGTTAGTTTGTGAAATTTCTCAAATCACTTGAAGTTTTTAAGATATTTGACCAAAAAGTGAGAAAATGTTTTACAATATCTAAAATAATAAAAACTCAGAGTCTTCCAAAAGAAGACGAAGAGGAATGATACCTGTGAGAATGTTTGCTCCTAAGATATTTGACCAAAAAGTGAGAGAATGTCTTACAATATCTAAAATAATAAAAACTGAGAGTCTTCCAAAGAAAGAGGAAGACGAATGGTACCTGTGAGAGTGTTTGCTGCTAAGTAAAGCAGCTGCAGATGTGCTAGGGAACCCAACTTCTGAGGAATGCTTCCAGTCAGATTGTTGTAGGAGAGCTTCAAGGAAGCCAAATTTGTGCAATTGCCCAGATCACTGGGAATGCTTCCTTTCAATTGATTGTGGTGCAACGAGAGCGTCTTCAAACGAAAGAGGCGTCCCAGTTGTCGTGGGATATAACCGTGGAGCGCATTGTTGGAAAGATCAAGCGTATGGAGAAACGACAAATTGGCAAGGGATGGAGAGATGGTGCCGTGCAGTTCCATGTCAGAGAGGTCGAGAGAGACGACTCTGTTGATGTGACGGCGGCTGCAGGTGACGCCGGGCCAGTTGCAGAAGGGGACTGCGAGACTCCAGTTGGCCATGGAACCATGAGGATCGAGACTGCTTATTTCATTTTTGAAAGCTAGCAGAGATTGTCGATCGTCATGAAATGAATGCGGAGAGGAGGAGACGGAGATGAAGGAAAAAGTGAAGAGGAAAAGGAGGAGATGAAGAGGAAAATAAAAAGAGAGGAACGACATGGTGGTGGAAATGCAGAGGGGAAATGTTGGAGAGAGCAAAACAAAGTAGAAAGTAGAAAGGATGGTATGAATGTGAAGGATTGTGAGGAGTATTTATAAGTAAATGCAAAGAGAGAGGTGGTGTAGACGAGAGAATGTTTCGGCGTTGTGAAAACGGTGCAGAGAGATCGGAGAAAACGCACCGAGAGTGGGGACCCGAAACTCCATAAATTTCCACCTGCAAGTATGAGAATAGGTTAGCGAAGACGGTGGAAGGTGTAATTTTTCGTCCGCTCGTGAAGCAGCGAAGCATAATTCAGTCAAGATGCGATATGTAATTATTTAGAGAGCGAGAGGTGAAGATGAGGCGTAATTATATTGAGGTGACCGGGAAAATATAATTTTTATTTATATTAAATTGAAGTCCATAAAGTTGTACCGAAAGTTAAGGCGGAGGAATAAGAGTAATTATTATTATTAAATATAAGACCCTGACCCTGAAGTTTCGCCGTGGTAGAAACGGAGCGGAGACGTCCGAAAAGGACCGTGTAATTATTATGAAGTATAAGACCGAGACCCGGGAGTTTCGCCGTGGTGGAGACGGAGCGGAGCCATCCCAAAAGAACGTGTAATATTATTTGATATGTTATATTCAATTTTATAAAAAATTACTTACATAAAATGGTATGTTATAAATTTTAAAGTTTTATTGAAAATAATTTATTTATTTTTTAATAGGAATGATGTGGAATTAGTGAAGACATTATTTCACCAAGTAAAACAATTAATTATTATTTTTTTCTATTGGATAATTTTATTATAAAAAAAATATGGATACATATATCAGAATTAGTTGTAATATTGTGCAATATAGTTTAGAGATTATAATGCTAAAATAAGTACTAAAAGCAAAAGTAAGCATGAGAAGCAAAAAAAATGCAATTACATTCTCATAAATATTATAAATATGTCGAAAATAACTAAACAATGATCTGAACAAAATGACATAAAAATAGACTCCAGAATAATAAAACTATAAAAAGTATAAATAAATAAAAATATCAGAAAAATATAACTCTATGAACCAACTAGGGAAATGAACACAAAGCAATCTCCCCCTCGAACAGCATCTCATCATCCAATCTGAACCTATAAAATATAATACCTAGACTCTTAGATACCCTCTCAATCCAATTTTCCAAGAAGTTGTAGTTTCGAGAGACCCCTTCAATGACTCTTTTGGAATCGCCATTCCAGGAGATGTCTATAAGCAAAGAGCATTAAGCCCCACGTGGCCATGAGCTTTGTGCTTTGTTTTAGTGTTAGTGCTCAATTTTTCATGTCAATGTAATAGAAATTTATGATGTGAATTAATCCTTAAAACCACACCACATTCATATTTTCTACTTTGTGATGTCTCGTCAAAGAAACCAATTAAGAAATCAACTAGTGTGTAATGAGTGCAAAATTTGATAGGCAAAACTATTTCATAAATGCCACAAAGACCAGTATACAAAGTGTCATGTCTATAGAGACTTGAACCCACATAAAAACATGTAGCATAATACTAGACCTAAATTCTTTCAACTTTATTAAAAAAAAAAATAATAAAAACTTAAACTTATAATTTTTTTATAAATTATCACGCCATATATATATATATATATATAATTTTTAAATTTGATTAATTTTTTTTTTTAAATATGTTATATTTGATTAATTTATTAATTTTTTTTAAAAAAATTGTTAATTTCCATTTATAAAAAAATAATTTATGTTATATTTTACATATATAGAAATAGAATTTTTAAATTTGATTAATTTAATTTTTAAAAGTTGTTAATTTCAGTTTAAAATTAACAATTTTCACTTCATTATTTTATTAATGATTTCTTACTTTAAAATATTTTTATTTTTTATAAATTAAACATTTAAATTTTATATTAATATTAAATTTGTAAGTTTTTTCATCTAGTAAGTTTGTAAAAATGTAAAGTAAATAGTTTTACAAATCTCTAATTGCTTACCCAAAACATCTTGTTGAGTGTTGCCAAATTCAACTAAAAGTTAGCATAGTAGTGGTCAAAATTATCTGATGTCAACTAAGTATGAGATGACTTAGTTTGCAAATTCATATATATATAATTTGTATTTTAAATTTTTATAATAATAAAATGTTGCAACATGAAGTAAGGTAATGTAAATTTCATTATCAAATACCTATAAATTGATTTTTTATTATTATTACTTTCTAATTTTAATATATAAATTATTCATTAAAAAAATTCAATGAAAGATTAGTGTAATATCATTGAATTCGAAAAATATACATTATATTATTTTTAAATAATAATATAGTATAAATAATGGCATGTTTGTTATCATATGCTTGTCTATTTGAAATATGGTTTGTCTTTTAAAATTTTAATTTAATTATCAATAATTATTGGGCGTTAGGATGGTAGAGATTCAATGTATATAGAATATTCTAAAAGATTCATTGTAGTATACACAAATACCTTTTTGCCCTTTTAATTAAATTGATTAGTTAAAAATATCTCATATGAACAAGCATTATATGAAGTTAATTATGGTTTTTTGAGCATGTGATATTGGCCTATGGTATTGTAACAAAGTCTATTTACAAATTAACAATCTCATGGTAAAGTGGGGATAAGTATTTTCATGCTTATAGGTGTTTACCAACCATTTAATTTATATGGTTGTGTTAGTTTATAATTAAAATAAAACAATAAATCAATTTATTTAAATGAATTGGTTTCACAACTTTTTATATAGTAAGCTTTATTTTTTTTATTTTTTTTTTAAGTGTGATTGAGAAATTTATATTAGACACGCACTTGAATTACATAAAAAATTACTAGCTCTCAAGGTGAATATATCTAAATAAGTCACTTCTAATGATGAAGAAGAATGTGGTTGACTTGTTCTTCAAACACCTAAAAGAATTGCATTCCAACATTTCTTACATGAGTATATTCTCTCAAATTTGTTCCATAATAGTACTCAGGCTTGACTTATTGTCACCATTGATTGGGATTATATAAGAGATATTCCTTCTTCCTCTTCCCTATTTTGTCCAAAATTCTTTGAAAGTAGGCAAAGTACTTGGTGATTCTTCCAAGTCTGGAGTATCTTGAAATAAGGATTCTTCTTGTTCTAGATATTTGGCTACATCATTTTCAGCTTCCCAACATGACACTAGATGAGGGTTTGAATTACCATAAGTTTCTTGTCCCAAGTCATGTGCAACCTGATTTTTTGTCTTTGGGATTTGGGAAACATGTTCTTGTTGTTTTTCTTGAGTAATTGGAATCACTTGAGGTGGAGCTACAACTTACGGATATTTATCCTGCGAGACTATTTAGTGATCCTTTGTAGAACAAACCCATCAGGTTGATTTTCACTGTTGTTTTCCACTTTTCTTAAACCCATTTGGATACTAAGTTTTTGTATGACATGTTTCAAAACAAGACCTACATCATAAGGATACTTTATCATAGTCAAATTTTGTATCCAAGGAAAATCTTCACTAGTCAAAACAATCTCAACTGGGGACTTTAAGTTGAAGTCCATTTCCACACATGCTCTAACATATGTTGCAATACTTTGCATTCAAATTTCATGAGAGACAAAATGGAACATTCCTAGAGAAAACCTAATGACTTGAAGAGAGTGTAAACCCCAAAGATGCAGTGGTAGATTTGGAAGCCTCGCCCAAATAATTGTGTGTCAAAACCTCTATCAATGGATTGAAATAAGGAGACCAGGGCTTCAAGCATAGGCCTACATTTCCCCAAAACCACATACTTGAGTTAAGAAACGGATCCCTATATTCAGTATTGTCAAACTAAAAAATAAAATCCCTTTTCACAAGGGTGAATAAAAAGTTCTTGTTTGATGACTGAAATCTAACTTCAATATCTAAGCATGAAGATCTACAAGTCACATCCAAAACCCAAAAAAATAGCAAACCAAGTTTCCAGATTTGAAAAATCCACTTCCTAATTAGCATCACAGCCAATGGGGATAGAAAGAAGGGGATTCACACACCAAAAGAGAGGAAGAGTGAGCTAAAGACATATGTAGAATTTAATTCTTGAAAGGAAAACCTCTTGACGTTCCATTGACAAGATTGACGTCGACTAGTCGTGAGAAGGAAATCTTAAGAATTCCATAAGCCCAAAAAGGCTATAGGGACACAAGATGTCATAGATTGGTAGGGATGTGAGTGCATTAGGTAATTGAGGAGGACAAAGAGAGAGGATTCCAAAACATGACATGGTTGCGAGTCATATAGTAAGCATCTTAATATCAAAAACTTTTACTATTTTTTATTTTCTTTATTTTTAAACTAATTTCTTAATTATGATGATTAACATCCATTCAAAATAAATTGGTTTACCAAAGTTGAAAGTAATGGGTTACTTGGATGATCAATTTTAATCTATTAAGCATATAATATTTAATAGTATAATTAATATTTAAATGTTTATTAACATTTAACATAAATAATATAGGATTCATATTTAATTTTTTCATATTTATATTTAAATGCTACTAAATTTATAACATAAAAGGAATATGTATTTTTTAAAGTAAAATTAGTCTTAAAATATAAGGATAGATTATTTTTTTATATTTTCAAGGTTAAATTTTTATTTAGATAACAAAATATTTTACATCACATGATAATGTTCAATTTACTTTATTATTACGTGAACCACACAGATGCAAAATTGAAGCTTGGAAATCATCGATATGACCCAGTTACTAATAATAAGTAGACTGGATATGGAACTAACAACTAAGTCAAGGTCTTTAAACCCAAAAAAGGAGTACTAAACAAGATCCCGAGACCAAAGATCCATAATAATAATAATAAAATAGAAAACGATCATTTGGACTTGTTGTATCTTAAGAGACAATCCCTCTAGTTATGAAAGGAACCAGTCCTTAACACATTTTAAAAATGTGTCACAAAAATGAGTTTATCATGAGGTCATTGTTCTATCCCTCTAGAGACTAGTTTTCTAAAACCCTTAATGATCTGGAATAATAAAAGATTTCATAATGCCATTCACCACTGATAGCTGAATGAAAAGAAGAACTGCAGGGGAAACTCAAAGTAATATGATGTAAACACAAAATCTACCACTTTTAAGTTTCAGAGGAAATTCATGGAGAGGGAGGAAACTCAAAATAATATGTTGTAAACACATAATCTATTGCTTTAAAGTTTCATCCGGAGTTTGTGAAGAGGGAGGAAACTCAAATTAACATGTTGTAAACACAGAATCTATTACTTTTAAGTTTCAGAGAGAATTTGTGAAGGGAGAAGAGATAGAGTGAAGGAGCGCAAATTAAGGTTATTTAACCCTTACTCACAGATGTAATTAAGAGAATGGATGCTACATTACTTCACTTCATTCAAAGAAGAAGGGACAAAAAATGGCACAAGAAACATGAATCACCATCAACAATTGCAGAAAACTTACTGCTTCTTCATTTACATCAGAAAAATAAGTAAAAAATGTAATCCCGAAGAGGTCCAGAACTCGGAACCCTTCTTCTCTCTTCTCTCTTCCTTAAATACAAACAACAACAGTTTGTAACTTCTTCAACTTCTTGAAACTCCTAAACTGCCTAAACTGTTAAACTACTTATATTATTGTAATTGAGGACACCAATGTAGCTTCGATCTTAATAAAGAAAACAAAATACACTTGGAATATAATCCTTTTGCTGAGTCTTATTTGTTGCTGGTGTGTCTCCTTCCGTTTCGGTTGTGATGTCCTAACAGTTTTCATAAACGCATCTCCACCCAAATCTGCCCATGCTTTTGTGTTTCGAATGCTGTCATCATGTCACCTGCTACCCGACTCTGCCTCTCTTGCGCGTGCCCGTTGTGTTTTTTCTTCTCGTTTCCTTTGCTCTACGTCGGGTCACTTACCCGAGTCTCTTTGCCATTACATACGAAGCGGACTACAATACTGGAGTTTATTCAACATACATACGCACGCAATTAATAAGAATTTACTTTAAAATAGATCGCACATAACTCAAACCGCTTACATATACGCGAAACAGTGGTTGTAGGGTCCCACAATATGGTGACTAGCCACGGTGCATCGCATATCGGTGAACTTAACATATAACTTAAATGGTAAACAATACAGATGCTGATGCGGAATTGCAACGTGATCTCCATCGTAGATCTTCGCAAGATCTAACAACCCCGTTGTACCGTCTCACACTGCCATCTCCCATCCTTGTCGCATTGCAACCAAAATACTTTACCCTGCAAAGTCTTAATGCTAAACTTTAAACCCGCCGATGTGCAATATGCACTAGATCGTTGTGCCGACATGTGGCTCCTCCCTTTATCACATATCAAGTTTCAATTCTTACCGCATCGCAAGTTATTTGTTTAAATTGCAAAGTCCTTAACACATAAACTCAATAATTGCCGATGTGAAATTATGCTATGCCGACATGTGGCCCTTCTCCTCATCGCATCACCACATATATTTTTTAACTTGCGATGTCATCTCAGTCGTCGGTCTCTTCCCCTTCAGATATGCGATTCGATCCTCATTGTTAGATCGCCTCCTTTGGAATTATTCTTAAGTGTTTCTGTCTTAGTCAATTTCTCTACTTTCTACCATCGCCGCTCTGCAACTCTACTATCCTTCCTGAGCTTTATTCATTCTTTAAAAACGCCAATCTCTCCTAATCTTGTTCTCTTGTTTGTTATTCACTCTAACTTGGGATTATCATGGTTGCTACATGCCTTACTCACTATTTCAATCCAGAACACATACCACCATTTTGTATTACGTCTCTGAATGCATAACTCGTGATTTGTTTCTTACTCGATGTAATGTTCCTATTTTAGCATATGGCTAAATGGAACATTAAAATTTTGCTTTTATCATATTGTAGCTAAATAAATGGGTAAGGAGGCCCATGTTTATGTAAAACATCAATAAAATCTCTCACATTATGAAATAGGAGCATCATTGGAGCTTGTTTGCACACCCCATGTGTGAAAAGAGTTGATTGCAAAGAGGGCTAGGTCATGTTGACCAAGTCAAACTGCACAATAGATGGAGGTGTGGCTTGCTTGGGAAGCCTACGAAATTGCATGAGGAGGAGTAAACCCTAATGTGTGGGGTCCATGGATAAGGAGCTTTCATTTGCATAAAAGGAGGGGAAAGCAACCATTTTGAGCTAGTTTTGGATATTTCGAATTGCTTTACTTCCATAGTTGCACAACTGTGATAGCTGTGTTGTTCAGGACAAGGGATTTCTTGTCCAAGAATTCCCTCCCTTCTTGAGAAGCTCTTGAAGGTTTGATCTTCATCTTCTCCACATCTTGGCTCAAGGCCAAATCTATTCCTTTCAGTGTAGTGATTCTTGTAGCAAGAGCCATTGTGTTGCTGGGGTTGCAGTGGAGGTTCTCACATCATCATTCCGGAGCTCAGATTTCAGAGGAGGAAGCTTTATGCATTCGGGAGATCCATAGGGGAGATATCAGCTCCATTTCTCATATCTTGGCAGGAGGCCAATTTCTTCCCATCACCTACAGCGCAGTTCCTCTCCTAGATTGTGCAGTTCTTGGGTGCAATTGCAGTGAGGGGTTGCACTGGCATTTTGGAGGGTGAGATCTTTGGTGAAAGGATCAGCCTTTCACTCTAGATTTCCATTGGAGGAGGTCTATACATTTTATGCAACATTATTCAGCCATCTCCTTCATGTTCTCATTTTAGAGTTTCAGCTACTCCAGCAACTCCGACATTTCTACAGATTTGCCATTTTGTATGTATTGTAGCCAATCCCTTTAGGGATTGTTTATTATAGTTTCCAGGGGTTGAGATCCATCTCCCCCTTCTTTATTTTAGCTTATTATTGCCATATCTTCATTGTATCATCATTTTGCAGCAGTCTTCCTTCATTGTCATAGTTGGGCATAATATATGTAGTAGTGTATCTCATATTCATTGTGCTTGTGTTGGATTTGCTTAAGCTTGAGTGATTATTTCCTCGAGATCTTGTACACATTTCTGCTACCATATTATCAATGAGAAAGCTATGAGGGTTTATTTCATTTCTGAAGTTTATACATTCACTGCTATTTTCCAGCTCATGTTTATGTATTGTTGTAGCTCACTCTTTTGAGCAAGATCTTCCTGAGGAATAGATATTTGCATAGTTATAGGCAGAGCCTGAGAAAGGGCCAGATAGCCTCCAGTTCTCATCCTCTCTTTAGAGGTGAAATAACTAGTAAAATCCCTCTCAGTCCATCTCTGACATAGCCTTGCTCATATTTCCGACGAAGGAACATTTCAGTGGTGTAAAAGCTGTTGATTTCCATTTCGGAACATTACAGTGGTATCAGAGCATCGAACTTGGCACAGCCTGTGAAGTTCGAATTTCAGAAGCAGAGAGCCCAAGGATGAAGAAGATGAGTTTACTCTCATCTATTTTCAGATCCAGAAGAGACCTCTTGAAAGAGGTCAAGAAAAATGAAGGAGGAGAAGAGGAAGGACCATGCACTTCCTATTCTCACAGAGAAGCAGAGCATAAGCATGGAAGACACTTGGAATTTGAAATTCTAAGTGAGTACCTAGCTGAATACCAAGCAAACCCTAGAGTCTCCCAAGAGACTTTATCTTTTCCCCAGTTTATTCAGCAGAAAGAAGAAGAAAGACCCCACAGCCACGGGATGATGAGAGGTAATAGATTTCTATTGTCCACATTTGATGGATCACTCACATGTGCAGCAGAGGTTTGGGCAAAGAAGCTAGAGGCCTTTTTCTTGCTACATCCTATAGTAGACAAGGAGGCAGTAGAAGTTGCAGTGCTGCACTTTGAAGGTGAAGCAAGCGGTTGGTGGATTAGCCATCTGAGCCACACAAGGGTTTCTACTCTTGTTGAGTTTACTCAAAGATTGATCAGCAGATTTGGCAAAAAGAGGGAAGAGCCCTCACCACCATTTGATGAGGCATGTACCAATGCTGTTGAGACCATGGAGGAGCAGCCTTCATCATTAGCAGTTTGGGAGGCCAATACTCATGGGAAAGCAACACTTACAGCCTTGCAAGGAGCTTCCAAGTTTCACCAAGGTATGATTGGAGATCCATTTCTTGTCATTTCAGCAAACACCTTGGATGGGTCTACATCATTGCATGCAGGTGACCTAGAGCAGCAGAATAATACTGCGTTGTACAATAGCAGTGATGCAAAGGAGATCTCACAGAAAGATTTCAATGGAGGTGCACTCCCACACTTTTTGGAGTGCAAGGTTCTTCAACAGTTAGAGGAGGGTTTTTCCTTCTCTCGGAAGAAAATAGAAGATGGGGGACATCTTCGGATGGATAGCTTCTCTCATGATTGTGGTGGACATTCCTTGAGCCACACATATCATGATGGGAGGTTTTTTCCTACCAACTATTTGGATCCTCATAGGGTCAAATTGATCCTCAGGAAATCTGTATTTCAAAATCCCATGAAATGCAGAGGTTTGATTTGGGATGAGGGTATTCCTCAAAGGAGGAGTACCAGGATGAAAGAAGGAAGGAGACATCCACACATGGGTGAGTGGATGTGGGGGAGGAGGAGCAAGGGGCTAGTGAGCCACTTGCAGATTTATGATATTGGGCAGCAAGAGGCTTGGATGCGCTAGTTACTCTTGAAGGAGTTTGGCCATCACTTGGCATGCTCTCTTTCTAAGAGAAGGAGGAGGCAACGAAGGATTTTGTTGCTTGAGTGGTGCTGGAGAGAGCAAAGGAATATGTGCTCTCACATGATGTACAATGTTGCAGGAGTAGGAGGTGACATTATCATGGTGCAAAGGGGATACTCCTTGGTTTTTGATGATCAGGAACTGCTTCCACTTTGGGAGAGATTACATATTTGCAGCAGCATTGTTGACGGGTTGCCCCTTTATGTTGAGGGAGCCGAGGGCAACAGCACAGTGCTATCCAGAGACTATCTAGTGCCTCATGCAGAGGAAGGAGGAGCTCTTGCTCCAAGGAGAAGGACTCTTGCATCCTTGCAAGGAAGTCCCCAGGATCTCATGCATGGAGATCAAGGCACACATGTGCCATTGTTGAGGAGGTGTATCACCATCGAGACACAAGGAGGAAGTAGGGAGAAGACCCAACATCTTTAAATGAGGAGTACACATCCTTGCTCATGGTTGGAGGATGATGCACCTAGGAGGGTGATTGGATTTCACAGTGCAAGCATGGATAGACTTGTTCATCCATATATGCAGTCACCCCTTGAGGATGATGTCTTAATACATGGAGACATTCTGCCAGGGAGACCACTATATCACCAATTGATGGGAGATGCTTCACATGTTGGGGCACCACTCATTGTTTTCAGAGGAGTGGAGACCTTGGGAGACAACTACACAGTGCTGAGATTCTTGGGCAGACTCAAGGAGGAGGGGGCCATTCCCTCAATATCATTTCCACCCACTTTCATTTCAGATTCTACGCTGTGGCAGAAGCAACAGGGGAAGGTTAGCAGCCTTCTAATTTGCATCTTTGGCATGAGAAATGTCAAAGGAGGAGATGGCCATATGATAGATGCTGTTCATGAGGGATCATCAGCGCTGTCACTATGGAGGATGGATCCATGGGGGAGCTCTGGGCTGTTGGTGGAGTATTCCCAGGATCATTTTTCTTGCATGATATTGACAGATCAACATATGAGGAGATGCATAGATCATGTGCAGATGGAGGAGTTAGCACAATCACCTCTCTTCTCTTTGAAGATGAGGGGAGACTCATTTTTGAGCCACTCCATTTGCATGAGCAGGACTTATGGTAAGGGAATTGTTTATTTGCATGATGATTTATATATTCATCCCTTAACCATATATGTACAGGATGTTGCTCCAAGGAGGGGCATTCTTATTTTTGGACCCCATGGTCTACTTGAGGCCATGAGCACTATTGGTGACCATTCCCTAGGAGGACTTGGGGAGGAAATGTATTTTGGAGGACCTACTCACCTTGCACCATATATCGTTCACTTCCTCCATACATTTGAGGAGAGTTGGACAGCAAGAAAGTGGTTGAGAGGCCACACCTTTTGTCATACTCTTATGCAGTTGAGGGTCAAAATGCATTGGTTACAGTTGAGGGACCATTGTCTTTCTCCCTTGCTACATATGACAAAAAGCATGGTTTTCATTATGGTTCATTATAATGTTGATGTCTTTGTATTTGATGAGAGCATGATTGGGGGAATGGCACATTGGTTGGATGTGTCCCTTGGGGGAGGAATCTCCCACATTATTTGCATTGCATGTTCTAATGGGAGCATGAGAGGACATGTGGCCACTACAGCGACACATTTGTTTCCATTTGAGGCGAGCCATATGATTGATTGGATGCCATATGTTGATGACTAACAACTCATCACATATGAGATGATTTTGGACAGCATGTTTCATAACGCTGGAGAAGAGATCTTTGGAGGTCTAGTCTTCATCTTGCCACTAGAAGGAAACTTTATTGCAGCCCAGGATCAACATATACTCTACACTTATCCTAAGTGTAGAGGAGGACAGCGTGGGGTAGGCTACTTTGTCTACCAAGATCATATTTTCAGCCCACCTATATTGCAGGAGCCAAAGGTGGAAGATGATTGTCAGGAGTTTCCATGTTGGGAGGTAACTCACTTTTTATGGATCATTGCTTGGGGAATGGAGGATCTACATGAGGAAGATATTCCTCAACATATTTCAGACTCCATGCCTTGGGTGGAGAATCTTCAGTTCTATCCTTTCAGTTGCTTAAGGACAAGCAACATTTGGGAGGGGAGGACTGTAATGTTCCCATTTTAGCACATGGCTAGCTAGAACATTAAAATTTTTCTTTTATCATATTCCAGCTAAATAAATGGGTAAGGAGGCCCATGGTTATGTAAAACATCAATAAAATCCCTCACATTATGAAAAAGGAGCATCATTGGAGCTTGTTTGCACACCCCATGTGTGAAAATGGTTGATTGCAAAGAGGGCTAGGTCATGTTGACCAAATCAAACTGCACAATAGATGGAGGTGTGGCTTTCTTTGGAAGCCTACAAAATTTCATGAGGAGGAGAAAACCCTAATGTGTGGGGTCCATGGCTAAGGAGCTTTCATTTGCATAAAAGGAGGGGAAAGCAACCATTTTGAGCTAGTTTTGGATATTTCGAATTGCTTTGCTTCCACAGTTGCATAACTATGATAGCTGTGCTGTTCAACACAAGGGATTTCTTGTCCAAGAATTCCCTCCCTTCTTGAGAAGCTCTTGAAGGTTTGATCTTCATCTTCCCCACATCTTGGTTCAAGGCCAAAGCTATTCCTTTCAGTGCAGTGATTCTTGCAGCAAGAGCCATTCTGTTGCTGGGGTTGCAATGGAGGTTCTCACATCATCATTCCAGAGCTCAGATTTCAGAGGAAGAAGCTTTTATGCATTCAGGAGATCCATAGGGGAGATATCAGCTCCATTTCTCATATCTTGGCAGGAGGAAAATTTCTTCCCATCACCTACATCGCATTTCCTCTCCTAGACTGTGCAATTCTTGGGTGCAATTGAAGTGAGGGGTTGCACCGGCATTTTGGAGGGTGAGATATTTGGTGAAAGGATCAGCCTTTCACTCTAGATTTCCATTGGATGAGGTATATACATTTTATGTAGCATTATTCAGCCATCTCCTTCATGTTCTCATTTTAGAGTTGCAACTGCTCCAACAACTCCAACATTTCTGCAGATTTGCCATTTTGTATGTATTGTAGCCAATCCCTTTAGGGATTGTTTATTATAGTTTCCAGGGGTTGAGATCCATCTCCCCCTTCTTTATTTGAGCTTATTATTGCCATATCTTCATTGTATCATCATTTTGCAGCAGTCTTCCTTCATTGACTACGCAGTCATAGCTGGGCATAATATATGTAGCAGTGTATCGCATATTCATTGTGCTTGTGTTGGATTTGCTTCAGCTTGAGTGATTATTTCCTCAAGATCTTGTACACATTTCTGCTACCATATTATCAGTGAGAAAGCTATGAGGGTTTATTGCATTTCTGAAGTTTATGCATTCACTGCTATTTTCCAGCTCATGTTTATGTATTGTTGTAGCTCACTCTTTTGAGCAAGATCTTCCTGAGGAAGAGATATTTGCATAGCTATAGTCAGAGCCTGAGAAAGGGCCAGATATCCTCCGGTTCTCATCCTCTCTTTAGAGGTGAAATAACTGGTAAAAGCCCTCTCAGTCCATCTCTGACATAGCCTTGCTCATATTTCCGACAAAGGAACATTTCAGTGGTGTAAAAGCTGTTGATTTCCATTTCGGAACATTACACTAGACCTGTAAGAGCATATTACAGGTCTTCTTGAAATTTTAAAAATTGTTCCTCAATAACCTTGAATTTCTCAGAACCTCTCTTGAAGTTTAGCTGAGTCGAATTAGGCTACATCAGGACTTATCAAAGTCCATATCTTTGACTACAATAGGTTCCTTGATACTACCAGGAGAGTAGCCAACGTTAAGGGGTAGGCCAAGATGAGCTTCCACATAGCTAATTCTTCTGTCCAAGGACTGCAAAGTGAGCTACATCTCCTCCAACACCAGTAGAACCTCTTCTTTTACCTTTTTTTTGTCTAGAATCACTTTTCCAAGTAGTAGCTTAAGATGCCAATAGATGTCCACAGTATAAATATATTGGTTGTACCTTCTATTGGTATGGATTTTTCCAAGTACCCATGGTCATACATATTTTATAAATTTCATATCTAAAATAAACCAATGCTCTCTAGCCATTTCTTGTTCATATTTCTCAATTTCTACCTGAATGGGAAGTTGGACATGCTCTCGATAGAACTGGGCAGAGCTAGCAGCTTGGGACTGCTAGAAATTAATTAACGGGTCAATGAAACACATTAAATATTGCAGAAACACAAATATATAAATGCATAAAACAAGAGAGACATGGATATACGTGGTTCACCCAATTTGGGATACGTCCATGGAGAAAATTCCAGTCTTTCCTTTTACATTATCCAAAAAAATTAAGAGATACAACCTATAGCAGATTCGATGTAATTTCCTTTACGCTCTCACACATTCTGATCTAAATTTCTTGCTCAAATTCATAGTCGCAATAAAATTCCCTCATATAAACAGAGGGTTACCTTCTAGGGAAAAAATCCATAAATTAACATAAATTCTACCGTCAGATCACCTGCCTAATGAATGACCCATATTAACTATGAAATTACAATATTTTACAAGGAAAATTTTCATCTACTTTTCGATTCAGGGTGTTTCCCCCAAACCCCTGCCAGGGGGGGGCTCATAAAAATCATTATCCCCCCCCCCCCCCCCCCAATCGACCCCCTTGATGGTGATCATATAGGTGGAATTGCCTCCTTATTAGGAACAGGGATCCAACATAGCTGAAACAAAAAAATTATAAACAATCAGGAAGATAATCAGGCTCCAAACCTAATAATATCCCACTTGGAGATCGATTATATAAACTCCATCATTGCTTCACTTTTTGGACAATGAATCCACTTAGACCTAGTTGTTTATCATATTCACCATCATACTTGAATAACAATTGAAACTTAGCAGAATCTCAGTTTCTCCCTAGTTACAACATTTGTTAACATATCTATAAGATGCTGACTAGTGTGTATATTTTCCAAATTCAATTGTCCATCTTCCAACACTGATTGTATGAAATGGTACTTGAGCTATATATGTTTAGTATTGGAATAAAATGTTGAGTTATTTGTGAGATGAATGGCACTCTGGTTGTGACTGTATAACATGCCCGTCCCTTGCTTCTTTCCCAACTCATCCATAAACCTTTGTAAACAAATAATTTCTTTACTAGCCTCTATAGCAGCAAAATAATTTTCTTCTGTTGTTGAAACTGTAACAATGCTTCACAATTTTGAAACCCAACTAATAGTTTTTCCACCTATAGTAAACACATACCATGCGGTTCTCCTCCTGTTATCTCTATCACCCGCCATATTTGCATCAACATATCCCTTGTAGAACAATGTTTGAACCTTCAAAACATAATGCTTGATTTTTGGTACCTCTCAAATACATGAGAAATCACTTCACTACCATGCAATGCTCTTTTCCTGGATTGTTCATATGGCTTCTTACAAGTCCCACTGCATGTGCAATATCAGGCCTTGTGCAGACCATTTCATACATTAATCTTCCAACTTCTGATGCATATGGAACTTTACACATATAATCCATCTCTTCCCGGGTCTTAGGACACATCTCCTTACTTAGTTTTAAATGTCTAGCCAAAGGTGTACTAATTGGTTTTTCGTTTTGCAGATTAAATATTTCCAATGCCTTTTCTATGTACTCACTTTGAGACAATGTTAATTTGTGATTTTTCCTATCTCTAGTTATTCCCATACCAATGTTTTGTTTTGCAGCACCCAAATCCTTCATTGCAAATGAATTTTCCTTTGAGCACACTTATTTCTTGCATGTTAGACAATGCAACAAGCATGTCATATACATACAATAGCAATATAATATAGCTGCCTTAATTTTCCGTTTTAAGACAAACACAATGGTCAGAGTGACATATAGTATAACCTTGTTCAAACATAAACTTGTCAAATTTTATATACCATTGCCATGGAGCTTGTTTGAATCCATACAAGCTCTTCTTCAATTTGCACACTAATTTCTCTTTCCCTTTTACCTCATACCATTGTGGCTGCTGCATATATATTTATTCCTCCAAATCCCTATGGAGAATAGTTATCTTTGCATCTAAATGATCAAGATGAAAATATTCTATTGCCACTAGACTTAAAATAGTTTTGATTGAATTCATTTTAAAAAAAGGAGAAAAAAATTCATCATAGTATGTACCTTTATTTTATGCAAACCCCTTCACCCCAATTCTATCCTTATACCTTCGTTTACCTCCATCTTCTTCCTTAAACCTGTAAACCCATTTATTCTGCAATTTTATTTTACCTGTAGACAACTTAACTTAGTCCCAAGTTTGGTTATGCATTAACGATTCCATCTCTTCTTCCATGGCTTGCTACCACTTCTTCCTAGATTCTACCTTCATTGCTCACTAGAATCAGTCAAGAATACATAATATAATGAAGGAGAGTACCGTTCAGGGGGTCTACTTATCCTGGTAGATCTTCTAACACCAATTTTAGGTGTTTGAGGTACATGTTGCTATTGTGGTTGTTGTTGTTGCAGCTATTGATCATTATGATTTTTAGGCACCTTTACTTTTTCTATAATCTCATCAAGCATTGCGTATTATTTGTTTTCATTTTCATGTTTCGTTCACTACATCTGATCCTTATAAAAGACCTTTTCATTGAATATGACATAATTCCTCCTAACGATTTTGTGATTTTCGTAATCATGTAAGTGATAACCAAAATCATCAACACCATATCCAATAAAGGTACAATTCTTTGCTTTTTCATAAAGCTTTGTTTTATTTTCTTTATTAATGTTGAAAAATGCTTCACAATTGAAAGTATTTAAAAATGAGTAGTTTGCCATTTTACTTATCCATGCCTCCTCAGGAATACCACCATCCAAGGAACTTGAAGGCCCTTTGTGATCAGAAACTGAATTAGGGGGAAAATATTTGCTAAAACTTAAAAGTGCTCAGAATCATTCCAAACTAGAATGACCGGATAGGTCTCATCACCAGGAATCCATCACACTTCGTTTCATCGAAAACCGACTTCGTATGTGAAAGTTAGAGATTGTTGTCCGCTTGACCAAACATGCAAATTTTCAAAAAAAAAGTCAAACAGGGTCAAAATTTGGTCAAAATGGCCTTTTCTTTGGCCCAATGGGAAGGTAACATGTGTTGAGTTGTGGTTTTTCGAATCTCCAGGCTCATTGGCAATTTTTGATTGGTTTTATATATGAACCCATGATGTTGACACATGGCTAGCTCGGAGGCCGCCACGTGCCCCTCCCAAAGGCCAAATTTTTTTGGTTATGGTATGGTTAAATATCATTTTTATATGTATGTGGAAAAATTTATAGTAGAAGGGTGAAGGTTGGGGTTGACCCCGCGACCTCCCCCACACAAACCACATTGCTTATCATTACATTGTGCCTTAAGTCTTAATAAGTAGGGGGCACAGATTGTATTTGAGTTTAACAAAGGTGTATAGTGGAGGTAAGTGGGGCCAACTCCAATGCACATTCCATATAACCATACAACGCGACCACGACAACGGCCAAAGTTTAATGTGCGGAGATTAACGCTTAACGCATATTTAAATGTGCATAACCATGTTTAATTACGCACTAATCCACTTGTTAATATGGATTATGTTAAAACGCGCTTAGTGCATTAAACCTATGTTAATTTCGCTTAACCACTAATAAATTCAACCTTTAATTGTGGATTATTTTGGCAGAGTCTGCCAATTTTGGTGGGAACTCTAGAATTTGTGGAGTTAACTGGAGTTTCTCCAAATTTGGAGGAGTTTTTCTAGGAGAAATTGAAGAAGCCATAACTTTGGCGTTTTTCAACCAAATTAGGCTCAGAAAGAATCAATCCTAGATTATTTGGATGCTTTGAGCATGATGGAGTATAGTGTTTCTTGTCTGCCTCTTTTGATTTTCTTCGAAACCTCTAATTTTACCTTTTGATGAGGTGGAGTTAGTGACTCTTGGCCAAACCCTAGAGGACAGTTTGAAACCCTTTGAAACCCTCTGCTATTATAAAGGAGGTTTTGTGTCATAATTTGACCTGTTTGGTCAATTTGCCCAAACTCCTAGGCTTTAGGGCTGCTTAGAAAAAAGTAACTAGTGTTGTCTTCTAAGTTCTCAAAAAATTCTCAAAACTCATTAATCATGTCTAAAGACTTTAATAGTGCACTGATGGAGCTTGAGGTGGCCTTTTCCCTTGTAACCCTAGTACTGATTCCTCCTTGGTCAAAACAGTCACAAAACCTGATTTTCATCAAACATATGCTTGCTGCTTTCTTCTTGCTAAGAATGGTCTTCTTGTGATTATTTTCTCATTACCTTACCTTATGCCAGGCTGATGGCCATTTGTTCCTTTTGTAGAAATGTGAGCAAGGGGCAGCTGTCCCCTTGCAAGATTTGTGCTTTAGGAAAAAAGCCTTTCTCAATGAACCTTTTGATTATTTTGGACAAGATCACCTATCCTTTTCTTCTTTGAATGCAGTTTCTTCATACAGGAAAAACAGAGTTTGTAGGGCACCAATTCCACCCCGTGACTTTGTGAAACCCTAGGTGACCTTGTGGAGGCTTTCTTGGACTTGTTTTTTGGACTGAGACCTAGAATTTGGGATCATCAAGTGTAAGATAGAGTTTATGATAGACTGATCTATTGAAGATCCAAAATCCAATGTACTTGATTTATCTAAAGAGTCTACAGAGATAGTTTGAGACCATCAGTGTTTGGGAGTATCTTGGGATACACAAAAAATCTGTTTGTTTGGTGGGCTTAGGTAGTAGTGTGGGGTTTTTTAGGAAATACAAAATAGAGGATTTGGGCCAAAGGTGAAATCATATAGATAGAAAGAGTGACATAAGCCACTAATGGGTTTTCTGGGACTGGTAAGCAATGCTAGACATGATGTAAAGATGAAATAGTGTAAAATTATCTTTAAGGATGATGAAGGGAGTGAGATTTCTAGAACTCACAATGTTCAAGAACTTTGTTTCTATAAATCTAGGGAAATCATTTAGTCATCTATGAAGAAAAAAATTACTGATGACTAACAGTGGCTCCACTTGGGAAGGGCAACTCCTTTTCAGGAGGTGTCCAGAATTTCAAATTTCTGGCTTTATGGAGACCAGTGTCTCATCCATTGGGAGGATTTTTACCTCTTTCTCTTCCAGATACTTGCTTGAAGCTATGATCTCAATAATCTGAAAGACATGATTAGCTCAAATCCATCTCTACCTACCCAACCTACTTGCCTAACATTTTTTCTTCTTTAGGTGCATTTGGACTAGCAACCTTTACATCTTTTTGTTTTTGAAAGCAAAATAAACTATCTACTTCTACCTTATTTCTTCTTGTAGCTCATATTATGCTGATAAAATCCTTTGATTCTCTACCTATACTATTCAAATGTCAAGGTTAAACTTTTTAACAAGATTTATTCACTATGCTATAAACATCAAATTGAAAACATGGCTAAATTAGGATTAGACAATCTAATTTACCATGGGTTTATGGCATAAAAAAAAGCTGCACACAAATTTTATTTTTGTACAAAATAAGACTAGAATAATCAGGGCTAGGATATATTGTTTGCTACTCATCCCTATTTTCCTCTTTGGTTCTGTTTTAGGCATGTGGAACCAGTATCTTTCTACCTAATCTATCTTTTGACAAGTCAAGCTTGAATAATTTGACTCACTATCTTTTACTAACTTATCAACAGTAAATTTAAAACATGCTTCAGCCATGATTAGGCTAGATGACTGAAACAAGACTTCTTTATGCACTAGTAGTGGTATTTAGGCTTACCCACTTTCAATAGTTCTATTTTTTGGGTATGGGGCTTTTACCTCTTTTCTAATCTGCCCTCTTTTCCATTATTCTATTTTTTGTTTTTTTCTCTTAATATCCTTTCATCAAACAGTGATATGTACAATGAATGAGAAATTCTAACTAAGACTCTAAATGGCCATGGTATTTGATTACCCTATCTTCCATAGGATCATCTACCAACCCTTTTTCATTCAGTTCTTGCAGAAAAGGAACATGACTATCTATTTTTGAGGGCATGGTGCAAGGTTTTTGCCAAGAATTTTCAAACATGCCAAGTTCTCTTTTAATTTCCTTCTTTGAGTTTTGTTTCTAAACCTTGTTTCTATGAAAGAAACTGTCTAGGTGAAGGAGGCCATCTTCATCAGCTCCCAAAATAATGACAAAGTCATCAATGTACATCATAGTGAGAAAGTTGGTAATAGGTGCCATGGCCTCTTGGAAGGTGTCTTCAACATTTCTTATTCCAGGAAAAATTTGGTCAAGTAGGTAGTCATCCCAAGGAAATTTGAAGATGTCTTCGCGTTGATTGATTTGAAGTGGTATCATCTCATGAAAACCTAAAACACTACCAATCAATGTCACCTTGTTAGAAATTCCTATTCTTGGCATAGGATGATTTATCTTGGGAAAAGGGTATTTGGACTCCATGGAGGCTTTGCCCAAGTGTCTAAAGTCTATACATAGTCTGTAACTTTTGGTTTTCTTTGTTATTAACAGAATTTGTCCAAAGGTTTCATAGTTTTCCTTGGAAAAAGGCCTCCTTTGAACAATGTCTATGTCATCAAGCTTTGAGATTTTACTTCTATAAACAAGGGCATCCTAGTATTTCTTGCATAACCTCAAGTATTTGATTTTTGTGTGTAATGGCAAGGCTTTGGATAAGTTGATTACCTTGGGTCTTCTTATGTTTCCTATATTGTATCCCTCTATATCAGTTTCAATAGACATCCCTTTAGGATTGATGGCAACATTAGTGAGAGGCAACAACTTTTCTAGAGGAACAAGACTCTCTGACAATGAGGTGTCTAGATAAGGTAAGAACATAAGACTCCTCTGATTCAGATCACTCAAGATTTTGGTTCTGTGAGGGCATCTTAGGAATTTGGAATAGGTGAAAGGGAAGGGTTGTGTTTCTGATGTTTTTCCTTCCTTTGGGCAACTTGATCTATATGTCAAACTGACCATTGGTTTTGAGGTTTCATTGTTAGTTTGTAGAGAGTCAAGTTTGATTTTGTCATAATGTGTTTTTTCAAGATTGCTAAAATTCTGAATACTGAGTTCTTCATGCAAAGACTGGTTTGACTATTGTAGTATGTCTTGATGTGTTTCAACTTCATATACCAACTCATTAGTATCTACTTCATCATATAATATGAAAGAATCAAGATCTGAGTGAATAGAATAAAGAGGAATGTTGTCTGGTTTGTCGTGACTGCTAACCTTATACTTCATATGTGACTCTTGGTATAATCTCCTTGTCTGATTGAAAACAGGGATGGTTGCATAGGACATATCTAGTTGAAGGTTCCCTTGAAGCTTGGATCCCCAAGATCTAGATAAGAGCATGCCATACTTGGGAGGAATATCTGCCACTACTATGTCCATGACCAGATTCTTAGCAAGCACCTATGCTAGGTTGACACAAAGGTCCTTGATAAGGCCCAAACATTTGACCCTACTGGAATCAAAGGAGTACAGGTATTTATAAGGTTTAGTTATTTCTAGGCCTAATATTTTCATCACAACTTTGGGCATGAGATTGTGAGAGGAACCAGAATCCAGCATGGCATTATGTAAGATTTTGTCATGTATGTTTAGGCTGATATAGAAAGGGGGAATGGCTCATTCCTGATACTTTCCTTCTATTTTCGGTCCAAACAAAAACTCAGGTGTGTCATCAGCCAAGTGCAAAGTGTCAGCGTCATTTCCTATGTTTAGTACCTTCAACATCTGAGACCTATATATAGATTGAGTAACCAGTTTAGTGAGGGGCATATTTATCTTGATTTTGGCAATCTCTCCCTCAAAACTGAAGGGCACTAGTGTTTTAGACATATTAACATTAGCTTTACCAACCATGATATTTTCTACATTCTTAATTTGTTGATCCTGGTTTGGAGTTTTAGACAAAGTGGTTTTCTTAGGGTCACTGGTGGAGGTACTAGGACAACTAAGGTCTTTGCTTGGCAGGATGATTTTTCCTTTGTTTGCTTCAGCTTTCTTAACCATAGTGTTGCAATTCTCTGCTATTTTCTTAGAGGTGTTTTCAGGTACTTTCCGAACAACAGCATCTATTTGGTCTTTCTTGGCTGAATCTAGGTATTTTTTTCTCCTAAGATCATACTGCTTATGGATTTCCATGATGGCATTTTCAAATCCCAAGTGGTAGTCTTCATAATCCTCATAGTTTGTGTCAGTTTGATCTGAGGAAAAGAAGTCTTGTTCTTCTTCGGTGAGAAAAACATCTTCTTCATTATCGGAACCTATTAGATTTATGTGGTTTTCCTCAGGTTCTATAATTTCTCCTTCTTCCTCATCTACACATTTTTGTTGAAAGGGAGGTATGATTTGTTGGTCATTTTCCCCTTGTTTAATTTGAGGGGTATCTCTTCTGAAGTTTTGAGTTCTGTTTCGGTTTTGGGAGTTGACTTGGTTGTCCCTAGGAAGTGCCCTTTCATTTAGATTTATATTTTCTATCATTCTCTCCACAGTCCTCATTAGGCTGTCTATTTTGGTATCAGAGGAGGAGGTTGAGGGCATGATTTCATATTTGTAGGTTACTCTCCTTTCTGATTTTAGCCTGGCTCTTTTTTCAATCAAGTTCACTTTTGCACTAATAGCTGCTTTTTGCATTTCTTATAAGGTTTCAGGGTCTCTTTCTCTCAATTGGAAAGTCATGTCTGGGTCAAAACCTTCGGGGAATTTCACCAGTGTTAGGCCTTGTGGGGGCTTCATGTGAGGGGGGAGAGCATTATTCACACTATTAAACCTGATGCAATAGTCTTGCACACTTTCTCCTACATTCCTTTTAAGATTGTTGTATTCAGAAAGGATTTGGAGGGGGTTTTTCTTGATTTCCCATTTGTTTATAAAGGTTTGGTAGAGGGAAGGGAGGTCATGTATTGAATTAGGAGTTAATGCTTTGAACAATTTTTTGGCCTCTCCTCCTAGGCTTTGTGCAAAGATTCTGATCTTAATGGTTTCTTCCTATATCTCCATGTAATCAAAAGCATCATTGACTCTATCTACATGCTGTTGGGCAGTGATGGATTCAACCCCTGTGAAATGAGGGATCTTAGAATGATAGCCATTTGGCAAAGGTACTAGGGGTTGAGGTAAGGCCAAAGGTGCATACTAAGCTGCCATGATGGGAGCTAGTGGAGGATTTACAAGAGGTGGGTTTGTGAGAGGGGGTGTATGATCAAGTGGAGTGGTTTGCACAGTGGTGGTATGGATGGGTGTGGTGGAAGTAATTGGACCAACAAACTGATTTTGAGTAGACTTGGTATGGAAAGAGTTGAAGTTATGGAGAAGCTGAAAGCCAGGTGGTGTGGAAGGAGAGACTTCTCTACTCAAAATATGGTGCAAATCTAAGGGTTCAAGGTTAGTTTGGTTGATATCAGTATGAGACATGTTTTTGAAGAGGTTCCTGGTATGATGCACGTCAAACTAGGGATCTTGCAAAGCTGTAAGATGTTCAGGTACAGAGCTTGCTCTATGGATGGTCCTAACGGTGGTTAAGTTTCCAGATCTATAAGTTTAACACAAAATTTTCTCTGGGTCATCAACTATGTTGGGAGGGTTTGGGTCCGAATGAGATCTGGTACTGATCCTATGTGAAGCTAGATTTCAAATTTCAAAATTCAGAGAGGCTGCAAGTGTTAGGACTGTTTTGTTAAGGTTGACCTCTCTTAATGCTCGGTACTTATTACAGTATATGGATGAGTTCATAAGCTTCTTAGGGTTGGTGTGAAACAAATCTAGGAAGTCAAATGAGTACTAATGAAGTAATAGGCTTGCTGGAGGCTAGTGGAGTTTCCAGATGGAAATTTTTATCTTTTTTGAACGTAAAATGTATTATGGTCCAAAACCAATAAGTAATAAAACCCAATATAGGGGTGTTTTGGGGTTTTATAAGTCTTTTTAAAGTTTGTGAGAGTGTCCTATAGCTGAGTCATCATTTTTCTAGGATGATAAAACAAATAGAGTCTACTCTTTGGCAGATAGTGTGGGTTTTTAATGATTTGATAAGGGTATCTGAAATCCTAAGGGTTTCTCAGTTTGTCACTAACTCAGAAGTTCCATCATGATCACTATTGTGTTAGTGTGGTGATGGGGTTGCAGATAAGCCACCAGATACTATTATTCAATTTTCTAAGCTCAACAGAAGGTTTTAAAAGAGTCTATAGAGGTTTTCTAGGCAACGATATACTCAGAAGGTCCCACCGTGATCGCCAAAATGTTAGTGTGGCGATGAGGTGGCCATAAATCAATAGATACTGTGTAAGAAGGGTTTCTGAATTCCTAAGGAATACTTAGATTGTCACTAATTCAGAAGGTCCCACCGTGATCGCCAGAATGTTAGTGTGGCGATGAGGTGGCAATGAATCAATCGGTAGAGGATGTTTCAGCTTGTGACTTACTCAGAAGGCCCCACCATGATCGCCAGAATGTTAGGGTCCCGTGATTTGGCAGATTGGTAGACCAAATGATACGGTAACATGAAACCAAGCTTTGGAGTCCTAGGACCTAGCCTTCCTGGACTCAGAGAGGGATCTCTCTATTGGGTGCAAAGGATGTGTTCTTTTTCCTATAGGGTTTAGAATTTAGGCTAGTTGTTAAGTGTAGGGTTTGTTGATTGTTTTGGATGGGTAAGATGGTCAAGTGTAATAGGAGGAGTGAGAGTATGTCAAAGCCATTGGGCTATGGAGTCAAATGAAGGTCAAGAGTGTCTAAATGATGAAACAAAGTGAGTTGCAGGGGCGATTTAGCAAGGTTAATGGATCCTTAAGGTGATGTTTGAGGTGTAGTGAACATTAAGTTTGGGAAAGACTAAGAGGTATTAAACATATATAGTTTAAAATTTATAATTCATGAGGTAGGGCAAACCATTAAGCTCAATAAACATTACTCTAAACTAATAGACATCCAAGAGAAACATTCCAGTGAAACATAGAAAGCATAAGAGCTTCTAACTTTAGAAATTCACCTTCAAAGTTTGGGAAAACACATAAGATAAACAAATAACTCAATTTATGGAGAGGGAACTGTTTGGTCAATTTAGTGTGTCCTAAATTGCTGCATTTAATTTGTCAATCCGGGAATCGTAAGCTGATGAAGTGCGGCGCACTATATGTGCAAGATAACCTATTTCTTAACTTTTTGTCGTTTTTGGTTTTTCTAAGGTGAAATGGAAATTCTAAGATGAAAAAAAGTTTGGTTATGTTTTTTCAAGGAAGTGATATCCCCTATAATGATTTACCAACTTGAAACTTTAAAAGCAAATTGAAAATTACAATGACAAGACTTGAAAGAAAATAAAAATGTACTGCTGAAATGAAAAAGGTGCTGCTAATCTAATGAATCAAAACAGTAAACTAGTGAACATGAAAACCAAACTATTCTTGCTACCGACTAAACACAAAAGAAACTATGCTTAAGGAAATTCAAAATTGCAACAAAATAAATCTAAATCAGATTGCATCAATTCATTTTCTGACCCTTCATCATTAGACCAGCTATGATTTTCGGAAGTAATCATAAAAAACTTGTGTAACTGATATTTAATTTGCAGAAAGTAAACTAATACTAAACCATACACTCATGATTCAATCCCTCACCATCAGTCCAGCTGTGGCTTTCGGAGGTAATTGAAGATGTCATGCATGATTTAATATATCTAAATTTGCAGAAAAGAAACTAATATTAAACTACACATTTCACAATACAATCCCTCACCATCAGTCCAGCTATGGCTTTCGGAGGCAACTGAAGATGCTATGAGCAGCTTAATATATCTAAATTTGCAGAAAAGAAACTAATACTAAACTACACATTTCATAATACAATCCCTCACCATCAGTCCAGCTGTGGCTTTCGGAGGCAACTGAAGATGCTATGAGCAGCTTAATATATATCTAAATTTGCAGAAAAGAAACTAATACTAAACTACACATTTCATAATGCAGTCCCTCACCATCAGTCCAGCTGTGGCTTTCGGAGGCAACTGAAGATGCTATGAGCAGCTTAATATATCTAAATTTAACTACTAAAGCAGATAAACAAAACTGAAATGAACAAAGCAAGACTGAAATTAAACAAAAGCTATGAAAAATAAACTAGCAGCAGAACAATGTTAGATCCATGTCATTAGTCAAAAAGCTATAAAAATGCCCGGGCTGTCTATCTAAAACCTGCAATCAAGAAAACTGATTAGTGATTAACAATCATAAAACATGAAAGACAGAAATGAAATGGAA
Organism: Pinus albicaulis; assembly: GCA_034641835.2. Classification (NCBI taxonomy): domain Eukaryota; kingdom Viridiplantae; phylum Streptophyta; class Pinopsida; order Pinales; family Pinaceae; genus Pinus; species Pinus albicaulis. The sequence goes on along the minus strand of JAXQQM020092249.1, from coordinate 15,475 downwards.
ATTATGGAAATGTATAAACAGAAATGAAACAAATGCAATATATGAACATATGAATGGATTATATCACAATGGAATGAAAGTAAAATTATACACTAATACACAAAACCTTAGCTGAGCAGGGGCCCTCTACACAGCCTTGGTAACGATCCTCAAATACGAATTAAGTTGAAAAACAGAGTCTTCTCATATTAAAAAGCAGTTCATTACAGAATGGTAGTGTTACGGCACAAGTGCAGCGTAATCACTACAGAGCAGACTAAAAGATAACAGAGACTACATTCACGAACATCAACTAACTTTATGTGCGTATGCAAACGCGCTATATATAACAACAAACTATAACTGTCTCCTAAAGTTCATGCTGGTAGAGAGCACGTAGACCACTACGTCCACGGATATAGGAGTATGGCCGTGTTGGAAAGTAGATCTACGAAAGGTGGATGCTTGAATTCGACTCTAGAACCTTGTACAAATGTCGATTTAACCTCCGCAGGCTTAGAAACGGCCGTATGGATCTTTATGTGCCACGAAACAGAGTCCGGCCGACATGAAACTCCATGGTTGACTTCCATGTGGACGCCTTTGACCGCGGCTTCTTTGGACAAGTTTGCTTGAACCAATAGGACACGAACCATGTCCACGTCATTCCTAGCCTGCCCATCTGGCTCGTTTCCCTTGTAGACACCTGTAGCATAGAGTTTTACAAAATAGCTGCGGAAAGTTGCAGCAGCTGCGGAAAGTGGCAAGATTCCGCAGCTGAATGAACAAAATCTAGATCAAATAGCAAACACAAAAATATAATTAAAAACCATGTTAGATACTCTTTTGCACATGATATTGACAATTTGGGAGGTTTAGGTGAGTGAAAAAGGTATGGAAAAATGTATGGAAAAGATGCAAATTTGGGACTCAACATACCCCCACTGTGAAGGTGTTGCATGTCCTCATGCAACCAAAATTTTGATACTCTTTGTTGAGTTCATGTGCCTTGATACTTCAGCCAGCACATCCAATCCCCTTCTCTTCTTCTTTGGTACTGCCATCATTCTGGGTTTCTTCATTAAGCACCTAAATTTGATATTCACAAGTGCTCTGCTCAATCTCTGGCATTTCCTTTTCAATTTCTTATTCTTCTTTTGCCATATTCCCAAATGTAACATAGTATTATCATGGATGATCTTGTCTAGCTTGCCTTGCTCTTTCAATGTTTCATTTTCATTTTTGATGTGCCGATTTAAAAGCTCCAGCTCAAAAATTTCTTGTTTTAATGATTGAACTAAATCATCGTGTAATGTATGAGGCTGAATGGAAGAAGTACTTGGACCTGTGGCTGCCTTTTCCAAGGATTCTATATAGTCATATACCTCCTGCTGCTTGGGGTCTATTTCAGGTGTCATTTTCATTGGGCTGTCCCCAAAATGCTGCAAAGGAGAATTATGTTCAAAATCTGGCCGAGGAGGGCTTACATCAATATTTTGTTGAGAATAAGATGGAGTATGCTCATTGTCTGATTGGGAATGAAAGGAATCAGGTTCACTAACTGACTGAGATGGACTATGGTCAGTTGGGGACTGTTCAGATGTCTCCTCACCCAAATCAATGAAATGAGGACCCTTAATTTGCGTTTTTATCAATTTCCCCTTAAGCCTGCTGCTTCTCCTCACACGTTGGTTTATCTTCAAAAACAGTCATCTATATCCAAGAAGGCAGATAGTATTTGATGATCTTCTTCTTCAAAAGAAGGAGTTTTATGGACGGCCTCAATAGTTTCTTTCCCTTTTGGTATTATTGGCTTCTTAGCCTTGATTTCCTTTTTCTTCCTTTTTACCAATCTCTCTTCCCTATCAGTTCTTTTCATAGTAGTAGTAGGAGTATTTTAGATTTCATCTATTGTTCTTTTCCTTCTACTTCTTTTTGCTGTGCTAGCTGCGGGAATTTCCTGAGTAGGAGTAATTTGGGTTTCAACATTCATTCTTTTTCTTCTACTCCTTCTAATTGAACTACCTTCAGGAATTTCCTGAGGTTCTTCAAAGAAGTTTCTAACTAAGAATTGTTCCCATGTATCTTTTCTTTCCTTTAGCTCATTTTCAATCAGAATTTTTATAAGGCCGTGATGATAAAGATGAGGCTCTACATCTCCTAAGTGTTTTTGAACAGTTACAGCCATTTTCTTCAAGCTATTGAATAGAAAATAAGGGATATTGAGAGTTTGGTTTTCTAGAAAATTCATCAATAGCCTGGTATGGTACATGTACATAGACCCAAAACGGCCTTCACATGTAATGAATTTCTGAACAATTAGCAGTAAAGTGACCCATTCTTCTTTTATTGCATGCACAGGGATTCCTCTTTTAAAAACAGTGATGTCCATACCTTGATTTCGTAGGATTGTTCTCCATGCCTCATCACTGATGCTTTTATTTTTGAACCAACGCTCTCCCTCCTGAAGAAGTTCTGTGGTTGTTGCTATTGATGCTTCATTGACCGAAAACTTGAGGTCTCCAATTTCTACTTCCGAGCCATCAAATGACCTTGCAAACGCTTTCGTAACTTCTTTGTGGTAACCTCTGAATTTCTGAATAAAACGCAGCCATTTAGCTTTCTTCAATATCTCTTTTGCTTGCGGATATCCCTCTATAAACTTTGGTCCTTCCGGCTCTGCCCTTAATAATTTTCCCATTTCACTTCTCTGTGCTTCACAAATTTGCTTTCGTGAGGGTTTAAGTGGAAATGGAACGATGGAATACACAGGATCGAGCACAATGACTGTGGGGATGTATCATAAAATGGGAATGAGCACTATAAACGGAATGGAGTAAGACTGTGGGTAGATATACGGGAGTGAGAATGAGCAAAAGGAACGAAATGGAGTGAAACAGGGAGTGAGAATGAGTAGAGTGGGGTTTCATAAACACGACAGAGACACGAAAAAGAGGTTAACAAAGTATAGCACATTCGGCAACGTTTTGAATTTTGGTGGCTGCGCAATTAAATATGAACACGTTTCAATCAACGGTTACGAATTTATGTGGCTGCAAGAGTCCTAAGTCAAATCAAATACGCTTCATTATCACCGGTGGGATATTGGAACATGAGTGAGAATCGGAATTTCAATGATGAAACCGTTTATGAATGAATGCAAGAGGATAACATGGAGATCGTGGAAGGTTACGGAACTGTCAATATAATCATTGCGCGTAATGGATAGAGCTCATGGTTTGAAACTATATAAAAATGTGTTTTTCAATACTATTTGAAATAAATTTTATTCATACCTTTGGAATCTTTGCCTTTGCCCTTGGTCTTCAACTAACTGATCTCCATTGGTGTCTTGAATGCTCCATTGATCCTCTCTCCTGCATTTTATTTCATAATTATGAAAATAACATCTGACTGTACATTCTCTTTGAAAACAGAGTAGTAGCTGCGGAATCTGCTTCTGGCTGCAGAAACTGGAGTCAGCTGCGGAAACAGATGTCAGCTGCAGAAACTGACACAGCTATTACTTTGATGAATGGAAATGAACAAATGACAAATGACCAGGTGGAAATGGTCATAAAAAAGATTTTTATTGATGGAATGGATGAAATGAAGTGGAATGAAGTGAAATGAAATGGAATGAAGTGGAATGAAATGGAGTGGGTGGTGAAATGAAATGAAATGAAAGACATATTTTTTTTTGGAAAATATAGAGTGTCAGGTGCCCCTGATTTTCACCCTATATTTTCTGCATAAGACTGCCAATCAATGATTGGTTTTCAGGCTTATACCATTTTTTTTTTATTTTTTTATTTTTTATTTTTTTTATTTTTTATTTTTAACTTGAAAAACAAAAGCTAGGCTGGTGGAGAAGAAGAATTCTTCTGTACCAGCCTGATTGCAGAACTTTCTTGAAACATCTTGACAAAATCCTCTTTAGAGAGTGGCTTATGATAAACTTTCAATCTATGGCCATTCACAATAAGAGGAGTTTGAAACTCATCAATGGTCTTGATTCTTACAGCTCCATTGCTAAAGATCTTTTCAATCTCATATGGCCCAAGCCAATGAGTCTGAAATTTCCCTTGAAAATCTTTAAACTTGGAGTCAAATAACAATGCCCAATCTCCTTCTTGAAACTTCTTCTCTTTGATATATTTGTCATGCCACTTAGTTCTTTGATATTGAACTAGATCGGTTCTTAGAATTGCTTCTTGTCTGATCTCATCTAGCTCATTCAATTGCTCCATTCTATGCTTTTGAGCTTCTGATAAGTCCATTCCCAACTGAACTACTATCTTGAAGGTCTTGACTTGGAACTCAATGGGGAACAAGACTTCTTTCCCATAAACAAGTTCATAGGGAGAATGTCCTGTTGTATTCCTCCATGTAGTTCTGTAGGCCCACAAGGCTTCTGGAAGCCTTTCTGCCCAATCTCTTCTATGTAGATGAGCAGTTTTGGTGATGATACTTTCAAGAACTTTGTTTGTGGACTCCACTTGACCATTTTCTTGTGGATGGTAAGGAGTAGATCTTCTGTGCTTGATTTTGTATTCTTCCATCAACTTCTCCACGAAATTTGATGTGAATTGGCTCCCCTGATCTGTTACAATTTCTCTTGGAACACCAAAGCGAGTAAAAATATCCTCATAAAGAAAATGAACAACTGAATTTTCAGTAGCAGATACTAATGCTTTAGCTTCTACCCATTTAGTAACATAATCAGTGCAAACCAATATATACTTATTTTGCTTAGATGGTGGATTAATCGGTCCAATGAAATCTAAAGCCCATTTTTCAAAGGGTTCAATGAGTACCTGTGTTTGCAATGGAATTTCATTTGAAAGGGTAGGTTTCCCTACTCTTTGGCATCTATCACACCTTTTGACATATTGTTTTGCATCTTTGAAGAGAGAAGGCCAATAATATCCCAAGGAAAGGATTTTATAGGCCGTCCTTTTGTCTGCAAAGTGTCCGCCGCATGGTTCATCATGACATGCCTTAAGAATATCAGGCATTTCATCTTCCCTGACACATCTTCTGATCACAAGATCTGGCCTTGTTTTAAAAAATTCGTTAGAAATCCATGAATATTTTGAACTCTCCTGAATAATCTTTCGTTTTTCTCTTGGAAATAAATGTGAAGGTAATTTCCCTGTAACCAAATAGTTAGCAATATCTGCATACCAAGGGGTCTTAATAGTTACTGCAAACAAGTATTCATCAGGAAATTTATCTTCTACAGGAGAATCTTCTTTAGTATTTTGAATCCTGGACAAGAAATCAGCTACTGTATTCTGTTTTCCTGGTCTATCCAACACAGTAATATTGAATTCTTGCAAAAGTAAAAGCCATCTTGTCACTCTGCCATTAGTAACAGGTTTATTCATTAAATATCTAATTGCAGAATGGTCAGTATGAATAAAAGTTTCATAACCTGTTATGTAATGTCTAAACTTATTAATTGCATGAACAACAGCTAAAAACTCTTTTTCAGTCACAGTATAGTTCAACTCTGTGGGAGTCAAATTTTTACTGGTATAATAAATGGCATAAGGAACTAAATCTTTTTGACCCAACACGGCTCCTAGAGCTGTATCTGAAGCATCCGTAGAAATATGGAAAGGGAGTTTCCAATTTGGTCCTCTCAAGATAGGTGCTTCAGATATTCTTGTTTTCAAAGTTTCAAAGGCTGATTGACAATCGGGATCCCATTTAAATTCACAGTCTTTTGTAAGCAATTTGAAGAGTGGAGATGCTATTTTAGTGAAGTTTTCTATAAATCTTCTATAGTAACCAGTAAATCCTAGAAAATTTCTAACATCTCTTTGACAATTTGGAATAGGCAACTTGGAGATGACTTCAACTTTTGATCTATCAACCTTAATCCCATCTCCTGAAATATGATGTCCTAAAACAATCCCTTCATTAAACATCATAAAGCATTTTTCATGGCTTAATGAAAGGTTTGTTTCTTTACATCTTATAAGAACTTTTTCCAAATTTTCTAATGCCTCTTCAAATGAATTACCATAAAATGTAAAATCATCCATATAAACCTCTACACAATCATGGATTAGATCAGAAAAAATTCCTAGTACTGCTCTTTGGAATGTTGCTGGTGCATTACATAACCCAAAAGGAAACACTCGGTAGGCAAAAGTTCCCCATGGACAAGTAAATGTGGTCTTATCTTGATCTTCAGGTGCTACCTGAATTTGATTATAGCCACTAAAACCATCCAAAAATGAAAAGTACTTTTTACCTGCTAATGTGTCTAATACCTGATCGATAAAAGGCCAAGGAAAGTGATCCTTCAAAGTTGCTTTGTTCAATTCCCTGTAATCAATGCATACCCTCCATTTACCATTCTTTTTAGGTACTATAACCAAAGGAGAAACCCATCGGCTATTTGAAATTGGATAAATGAAGTTTACATTGAGTAATTTTTGGAGCTCTTCTTTCACTATCTCTCTAAGATTTGGATTCATCCTTCTTTGAGGTTGTCTGATTGGTCTACTGTTTTCCTCAATATAGATATGATGGATGCAAGTCTTAGGATCAATACCCTTCATGTCAGTATACTCCCATGCAAATGCAGTAGAATGTCTTTGCAAGATTCTAGTTAGTTCTTCTTGTTGTGATTTCTCCAAATGTTTGTTGATATTCAATGTCTTTTCTGGAAAAATCTCAATAGCAGAATTACCAAACTCTTCCATAGAGTAAAGAGACATTTGTCTTGATGATAAATATTCTATGTGAGATTCCAACTGAAATTGTGTGGGGTCATATTCTGAAGATATCTCAAAATTTTCTAATGTGTTCAGAATTTGACTATCCTCACTAATTTCAGAAATGGTAAAGACAGGTTGTATAGTGTTCTCATCATCGACCCATTCATTGTCTCCTATTTCTATGATTGCTCTTGCTGGAGGATACAAATTGAATTTCTTTGTCGAATTACCATTTGAAATGTACATGTCTCCAGATCTACAACTAATAAAAGCATCAGCTATGGCCAGCCAAGGTCTTCCTAAGATAATTGGATGTCCTCCTAGATTATTTTTGGGAGTCAAAATCATAAAGTCTACTGGATATTCCCAAGAATCTAAGGAGACTGAAATATCTTCTAATACACCATCTGGTTTAATAACTGATCGATCTGCAAGTTGCAGTAAAGTAGGTGTAAAAAGAAGGTTAGGAAGTTTTAGCTGTTCCATAGTCTGTCTACTCATAATGTTGATAGCAGCCCCTAAGTCAATCAATGTGTTTGGAATTTCTATCCCATTTATATGTGTCTTGACAATTGGACTTCCTGGATCTACATACTTCTGCATGGTAATTTTTCCCATCATAATGTCTGCAATCTTTCCTACCGGGTGGATTCTTCTTGTGTCCTTTAGCTTCCTTCCTGGTCTTTTGAAACTCAACTCCTTTATGGTTTTTGCTAGAATAGGAATTTCTCGAATGGCTTGTAGCAATGGAATCTTGATACAAACATTCTTCAATTCATCTAGAAAGTCATAGTTAGGCAACAAAATTTGTTTTCCCACCCCCTTATCAATTTGTAGTCTTTCCGGAAAAGGAGGTGTAGATGAAGATACATGTTGCTCAACTATAGGAGTTGTGGATGCTAGCTTTTCTTTTTCTTTTTGAATTTTTGAATTTTGAAGAGATTCTTCCTCAGAACCCTTATTGACTTGAAGAGAGTCCTCCTCAGAGGTATCTTGCTCTTGAATATCTATAGAAGGGTTTTCTAAAACTCTACCAGATCTGAGTTGTACATCGTTGAGAGGAACAATCATATAGGTAGGAAATTGTTGTCCTTCTACCATATAAGTAGTTTGAGGATTATTATTGTTAGGATTTGGCAATGGCTGAGCTGGAAGTTGATTTGTCTTCTGTTGGTATGGGAGCATGAGTTGAGGATTTGTATTTTGTTGAGAAGGTTGTTGTTGTGAAAATGGCAATGAAAGTTGTGGATTTGGGCTTGGAAGTTGTGGAGCTTGTTGATTTTGAAAAGATGGAGGATATTGATAAAATTGAGCAAATCTCCCATAAGGATTTTGCATCCCTTGTACCCATGGCGGATATGAATTTTGATGTTGGGGCCAATGTTGTTGCCAAGGATTCCAATTTGGTGGGGTTTGAAGATTCATAGGGTTGTTAAACCCTTGAGATTGTTGTCCCTGCCAAGGTCTCCTTGCGACAAAACAGAGAGATTCTACTGAATTTGGATCTTCTTGAAAAACAGCTTTGAGTCCAGGGATTGAAGGACAATTCTTGATCTCATGATTTTCTGAGCAAATCATACATGTTTCTACAACTTTTGCATCCAAGGGACATTCCCTTAAAGCATGTTTCTTCCTACATTTCGGACAAAAGGTGGCTAAAGCATCTGTTTCTGCTTTCTGCTTGTTTTGGATTTTAAGGGTGTCTAGTTGTTCACTAAGGCTCCCTAAAATATCAGTTTTGAACTCATCAAGCATATTACCAATCTCTGCCCTACTTACCGATCCAGTTGCAGATTTGTTAGCCCTAATAAGAGAAGAATCCCTAGGCCCTTTTCCTGTTTTAGATTTTCCTCTTGAGAGATGGATACATAGTTCTGTTATATCACGAAATGGAAGTTGAGAAATGTCTCCTTTCCCCATCATGTTTAAAATGTCTATCCATTCATCTCTAATGGCTTTTAATAGGAGAGCTTTCAAGGTTTCATTATCTAAGTTGCTCATCTTTGCTCTTTTCAAGTTGTATTGAAATCTTTCAATTAAGTCTTCCAAATTTTCATCTTCTTTTTGCATCATTTTGAATACCTCATCCTTGTGATTGGTGGGCATACAATAGTCAAAGTATCTATCCAAAAATGTTTGTTTCATATCATTCCAAGTCCTAATAGATTGAGTGGCTAATCCCATGAACCATTTCAAAGCAGATCCCTTAAATGTTGAAGGAAACAGTTTGAGTTTTTGAGAGTCTTCCATATAGTCATAAGTTCGGCACATGACTTCAAACTCAAACAGAAATGTTTCAGGATCCTCACTTCGCAATCCATAAAAGTTAGGGAGAACAGATGGTGAGATATTTTTCATTGTCGCATGAGTTTCCTCATCAACTATAGGGAATCCAAGCAAATTGTCCCTATTTCTACCATCATTTCCTTCACCATTGTTATCTCCATTATCTCCTCCTCTCCTTCCTCCACCTCTATTTATTACTTCCTCTGCCATGATAGTTTCTTTAGAGTCCTTATAGTCCTCTAGTTCTTCTACCAAGGAAGGATGAGAGAAAGTCTCTTTGTTTTCTAAGTGGGTTTTAGTAGGTGGTATAGGAGAATCCTCTAATTCAGTTGTTCCTTGACTTCCAAAAATCTTAAGGCTAGGAGTAGATGGTGGTGAATCTGGTCTATGCCTTGAAGAAGATGGAGTTGTGAAAATCGAACTCTTGGCTTTAGCTATAAACCTTCCCCTAGAATCTCTTGCTCTATGCATGTCATTTTTTTATTTTTTATTTTAAAAAGTTGGGCTAATAATTCTCTTTCTGATCTTCCAGATCACACTAGGTGCAAGAAGAGAGCATACTTAAGAAATTACTAAACCAATAACTCTCTTTTCTGATCCTCCAGATCACACTAGGTGCAAGAGGAGAACATACTTCAAGAAGTTATCAAGTTTTCCCTTCTTTTATGATTTTATGTTTTTTTTTTTAAGAAATTGGCTACCTAGTTACACTTCCCCGGCAACGGCGCCAAAATGTTTGGTCAATTTAGTGTGTCCTAAATTGTTGCATTTAATTTGTCAATCCGGGAATCGTAAGCTGATGAAGTGCGGCGCACTATATGTGCAAGATAACCTATTTCTTAACTTTTTGTCGTTTTTGGTTTTTCTAAGGTGAAATGGAAATTCTAGAATGAAAACAAGTTTGGTTATATTTGTTCAAGGAAGTGATATCCCCTTTAATGATTTACCAACTTGAAACTTTAAAAGCAAATTGAAAATTACAATGACAAGACTTGAAAGAAAGTAAAAGTGTACTGCTGAAATGAAAAGATGCTGCTAATCTAATGAATCAAAACAGTAAACTAGTGAACATGAAAACCAAACTATTCTTCCTGCCAACTAAACACAAAAGAAACTATGCTTAAGGAAATTCAAAATTGCAACAAAATAAATCTAAATCAGATTACATCAATTCATTTTCTGACCCTTCATCATTAGACCAGCTATGATTTTCGGAAGTAATCATAAACAACTTGTGTAACTGATATTTAATTTGCGGAAAGTAAACTAATACTAAACCATACACTCATGATTCAATCCCTCACCATCAGTCCAGCTGTGGCTTTCGGAGGCAACCGAAGATGTCATGCATGATTTAATATATCTAAATTTGCAGAAAAGAAACTAATATTAAACTACACATTTCATAATGCGATCCCTCACCATCAGTCCAGCTGTGGCTTTCGGAGGCAACTGAAGATGCTATGAGCAGCTTAATATATCTAAATTTGCAGAAAAGAAACTAATACTAAACTACACATTTCATAATACAATCCCTCACCATCAGTCCAGCTGTGGCTTTCGGAGGCAACTGAAGATGCTATGAGCAGCTTAATATATCTAAATTTGCAAAAAAGAAACTAATACTAAACTACACATTTCATAATGCAGTCCCTCACCATCAGTCCAGCTGTGGCTTTCGGAGGCAACTGAAGATGCTATGAGCAGCTTAGTATATCTAAATTTAACTACTGAAGCAGATAAGCAAAATTGAAATGAACAAAGCAAGACTGAAATTAAACAAAAGCTATGAAAAGCAAACTAGCAGCAGAACAATGTTAGATCCATGTCATTAGTCAAAAAGCTATAAAAATGCCCGGGCTGCCTATCTATAACCTGCAACAAGAACACTGATCAGTGATTAACAATCATAAAACGTGAAAGACAGAAATGAAATGGAAATTATGGAAATGTATAAACAGAAATGAAACAAATGCAATATATGAACATATGAATGGATTATGACACAATGGAATGAAAGTAAAATTATACACTAATACACAAAACCTTAGCTGAGCAGGGGCCCTCTACACAGCCTTGGTAACGGTCCTCAAACACGAATTAAGTTGAAAAACAGAGTCTTCTCATATTAAAAAGCAGTTCATTACAGAATGGTAGTGTTACGGCTCAAGGGCAGCGTAATCACTACAAAGCAGACTAACAGAGATTACATTCGCTAACATCAACTATCAACTAAATTTCTATGCGTATGCAAACGCAATATATATAACAACAAACTGTAACTGTTTCCTAAATTTCATGCTGGCAGGGAGCACGTAGACCACTACGTCCACGGATATAGGATTATGGCCGTGTTGGAAAGTGAATCTACGGAAGGTGGATGCTTGAATTCGACTCCAGAGCTCTGCACAGATGTCGATTTAACCTCCGCAGGCTTAGAAACGGCCGTATGGATCTTTATGTGCCACGAAACAGAGTCCGGCCGACATGAAACTCCATGGTTGACTTCCATGTGGACGCCTTTGACCGCGGCTTCTTTGGACGAGTTTTCTTAAACCAATGGGACACGAACCATGTCCACGTCATTCCTAGCCTGCCCATGTGGCTCGTTTCCCTTGTAGACACCTGTAGCATAGAGATTTACAAAATAGCTGCGGAAAGTTGCAGCAGCTGCGGAAAGTGGCAAGATTCCGCAGCTGAATGAACAAAATCTAGATCAAATAGCAAACACAAAAATATAATTAAAAACCATGTTAGATGCCCTTTTGCACATGATGTTGACAATTTAGGAGGTTTAGGTGAGTGAAAAAGGTATGGAAAAATGCATGGAAAAGATGCAAATTTGGGACTCAACAAGAAGTAAACTATGAGACTGCAGTAGAATTTTCACATGGTATTAGAGTGATAGCATATCAAGGTGAATCTCCAGAAAATTGTGGGAAGAATATTTTTACGCAAGATGGCAAATGAAAGCGAGCGGGGGGGGAATGGAAGGCGACTTGACAACGGGAGGACACGGATCCCGAGAAGGGGCAACGGCGCTGCCCGATTCAAAAGGCCATTAGGCTTACGTGGGAGCCTTCCCGGAGCTAGTGTGGGGCCCCGCCACCCGATGCAGGGGTTACCGTTCCTTCCCGGCGAAACGTGGGGAACGCGGCCCAGACGATCGATTGAGGCACAATCTATATTCTTCCTGTTGCAGAAAGCCTTGCCAAGTTCCGGAAGTAGTGCTTCAGATCTTCAGTAGTGCTGGTGTGGTGGAGATTCTACCTATGCAGAATTGTGCCTAGATAAGTCAACAAAGGTGGCAGGAAGACAGCTACTCAGCATATCTGAGCCAAACAGATCTAAGATTTGTTCAGGAGGGTGATCGGAGAGTTTTTTCCGATTGTGTTTGGGTGGAAGATTTCCAGGACGAAAATCAGATTTTAGAAGAAGCAGTTACTAGAGGGTTTCTAGTGACCAAGAAACCCAGAACCAGAGTTTTTGTAGCCACATAAAGAGGGATAAGAGTAATGTTTTTTTAGAGCTAGATGGATTCTCATGGGCTGAGAGACCAGGACAAGTTGGACGGTGTGTCCAACTTTGTCATCTAGAGGGAAAGGATCCTATCAGACCTAGATGAGTACGGAATCAAGGACCATGCAACGATTGTTTTAGATGTGCCTTCAAATCCTTATCCTCAAAAGAAATTTAAGGATAATCAAGCGCGGACTAAGCATTTAATCATGGATGGAGTGAAGGATCACGTAGTACCACATATTGCTGAAAATAATACAGCAAATGACATGTGGGTCGCTCTAGAAGAAATGTATTAAGGAAGGTCTGTCCAACGGAAAATGCTCTTAGAGAATCAGATGAGGCTTTTCCAGATACAGAAGGGTGAGGAAATAGATCATTTCCTTTTCTGACTTCAAACCATCCGAGACCAATTGGTTGGCATGGGTGCAACTCCAGACGAAGAATCTTAGTAAGGACTACCCTGAATGAAGTCTCTGAGGAACGGGAAACATTTGTCCATAGTATACTGGGTAGAGAAGCGTTACCATCCTGGGCAGACATGTGGGCTAACCTCCTCCAAGAGAAGATCAAGAGGATCACCAAGAAGCAGAATATCAGTGGTGGGACAATCAGAGTGAAGAAATAAGAAGAAGATCATGTAGCCCTTGCATTAAAGGAAAGAAAACAACAAGGGAATAAGAAGAGGGACCTTTCTGTTGAGTCAATTTAATGTCTTAAATTGCTAACATAAATTATCGACAGGGGTTAGTAAACTGATGAAGTGTGGTGCACTATATGTGCTTAGTTAACCTTTCTCCTACTTCGTTGTTTTGTATTTTATATTGTTCTGGGGGGTTTTTGTTCTTTGATGTCTAAGAATGTTTAATCTAAAACTAGGAAAAGATTTAAATGAATCTAATTAATTTTAAGAAGGAATAAAAGGAAGTGTTCCTAAGTTAATCTAATTTTCATAAAAATAAACCAAAATCTGTTGGCTAGTTAGGGCCCAATTTGGAAAACAAAGCATCCAATTTATCTTATTATTAGTCCTATTCCATGTATTTAATTCTTAAACCTAAGAATGAAATTGAAATGCTTGAAAGTAAAGGCAGAAAATGAAATCAACTAATATACTTCTAGTTACTCCAGCATTCAATTATGAAGTACGACCTTCTTGAAATGATGTGTTAAGAAACTTTTTGTACTTTAACTTCTAATGTCCTAGAACAGTAAGCAGAGGAAAAACATCTAATGTATCTTTAGTTACTCCAACATTCAATTATGAAGTATGATCTTCTTGAGATGGTGTTAAGTAACCAATTATACTTAATGATCTATAAAATCAAATAAGACATGCAGAAGGTAACTCATTAATTGCATTCATTAAACATTCAATCATTCAATTTTGAAATATGGTTAAATCAATCTCCTTGGAATGATCTTTAGGAATATCAGTGATGTAACTAAGTGAGGATCTGAAAGAAAAATGTTAAAGCATAAACAACTAATGTATATTTGACTTTCTCCAACATTTCAATATAAGTACTACCTTCTTGAAGTGTTGTGTAAGAAGTCAATTATGCCTTAGTTTCTAAATTCCTAGAAAGCAAATAACAATGTGCAGAGTTAATTCAATCACTGTATGAATTAGACATTCAACCATTAAATTTAGGACCATCATCATCTTGAAATGGATTTTGAAAACAACCATTAACACAATTGATTGATAATTCTAATCTAAGAAAATAAATGGCAGAACAGTAAAGAAAACTAGACAACTGTGAATTCTTATTGCTCCAAAGCAATCCAATTTTGGAAAATAGATAAGACACTACTTTATTGAGATGCCTATTAGGAAACATAAGATTACACAGTGAATTAAATCAACATTTGAAAGTAAAATAACGATTGCAATGGAAAACTAAACCATTTGCATGAATCCAAGTAAAACAAACTAATTAATCTTACAAATTTATAAAGGGATGCACATGGTTGATGGGGGCCCTTCCATTGTCCAATAGCATTCCAACTTGCAAAAATTCACATTCTAAAACTCAATAATAGAAAAGAACTTTCTTTATTAACAAACTCACAACTTTACATCCCATTCCATCTCAAGCCTTGTTACAAAACATTCTATAATTCTTTCTCTTCTTCTCCTATTTTTCACATGCCTTGATAGGAGACAACTTCCACTATTTATACAAAAATATAATAAGTTATCTCATTAATGAGAGTCCATGAATCTCTCCCTATATCTCTAGAGTTAAATCAAAATGGGAAATGATAGAACACATGTTTTCTTAGAGTTTCAATACAAATAGGAAATGAGACACATATCCTCATGATCCCATGATCTTCTCCACTAAAATTCGAATTTGGTTTTGGGAGGCTACATAAAGGTATTTTAGAAGCTTCCTTTTGACCTACACATGGCAACGATCTCATCCCACTTGTTAGGTATAAGAATATGCACATTATTTTCTAATTTTTAACCACAAATTCACTTAAAAATGCTAAGAATTAATAAGTTTGAAAAAACATAAATGTAACCCAATAGTGGTAATGGTAAGGTAAATGTAATGTAATGGAGCTGGACTGAAGGTGATAATATGGAAATATAAGTGAAAATGTAATGGAAGTGAATGACAATTTCAAGGCCCAACACTTTCCAAGGTCCAGTGCTTTAAATGTGGTGAACTTGGACACTTCACCGGCACTTGCCCTAAGAAGAAGGACAAAGGAATTTATGATTCCAAGGTTGCAGCAGCAAAGGATGATGGTTCTAATGATGATGCAGCCGTGAGTGCTCATGTGCCTCGAGAGAAGAGGTGGGGTGACATGGATCTGTAGAGAATCTACAGACACTGGCGGTATCCTTGAGTTAGCCCTACTCTTGGATCACATACGAGCTACGAAAGCCTTAAAATGGTAGCGGGATGAGTCAGGATATGGATGAAAAAGGTCACAATGAA
>JAXQQM020091126.1:0-39459 GCA_034641835.2 Pinus albicaulis | reverse complement strand
GAAAATGGCTAATTAATTACTAAAAAAACAACTAAAATTTGCATATAAACAACTATTTTTTGATCAGTGACCAATAGTAGCTAATTTATAGTATCTTATAATGCGACCAAATTTTAGTCATTTTTAGCTTAGTCATTAATTGGTTATCTCAATTTTTTTGTCTAGTAGTATATTTGGTCATTAATTTAGTTAGTGATTTGGCCATTAATTTAGTCATTGATTTGATCATTAATTTAGTCACTGATTTGGTCATTAATTTGGTCATTGATTTAGTCATTGATTTAATCTTTGATTTGGTCATTAATTGTCACAATTAATGACCAAATATACAACAAAATATATTACTATATGATCACCTGAAAAAACCAATTAATGACCAAAGAAATATGACCAAATTGTTGGTCGTGTTATAAGATACTGTAAATTAGCTACTAATAGTCATATATATGCAAGTTTTAGTCATAGTTTAAAACCAATTAATGACCGAAGAAATATGACTAAATTTTGGTCATGTTATAAGATACTGTAAATTAGCTACTAATAGTCGTATATATGCAAAACTTAGTCGTCATTTGTAATCACAAATTTATCATTTGTAGTCATTTATCTTTTTTTGGTAATTTCATATTCATTATATAAACAACTAATTTAGTAGTTTATATTCATTTCATTCACTTTCATTAATAATCATTATAAATTACTAATTTAGTCGTATATTCATTTTATTTGTGTTCATCATTAATCAATATAAACTACTAATTTAATAGTTTCAAATTGATTTTGTGTTTATTATTAATCAACATAAACTAATTTGTATGATTTAAAAAATGGCATACAATGTGCATGTTCACCTAATATGAAAACACAAAGTTGCATATGTTAATTAGAATACTAAGCAATATCAAATGCAACTATAAATAATTTCAACCACATAAATTATATTATATGAAATGTTAAAGTATTACAATATGGGTTTCCAACTTAATATTGGTTGGACTACAATTTACACACAAAATGATGTTTCATCACTTCAAAACATTATCATTGTGTTGTCAAGGAATTGTAGGTGAATTCACAAACTCGGAAGACTTGACCATCAGTCTTTATGTGTGTCTTATGTGGGATATTGGCTCTAAGAGTATCACCAAACCAATTCTCCTCTCTCTTTTTGCATTTGTTGCTCCAATGTTATTGCTCCCCTCTTTTCAATTCTTGCTTCTTACCATCAATACTAAGTTCATTTTCTGAAAACAAAAGAAGATACAATGTAGAGTGTAAGATATGAAAGACAATGAACACTAGAATATAAACTAAATTAGACTATAAATAGTTTATACGACATATACCTCAACATCAGCAATGTCAAAGCCATTTTTCCCCATACAAGTAAGAAACTCGAACAAATTTTCTTCATTGGGGCAATAATGGCCACTATAATGTGGCCAGATAACCTGTATAAACAAAGAAAATAAAATGTCACCATATATAGAAAAGAGCACCTTAGTAACTTAGTATTCAAATTTCAAGGAAAGCTTAGGAAAAATCATGTCAGCTAAGTTATATGCTAAAAAGCTCAAGTTGTAGATAACTTGTGAAAACAAATAATATGAAGTATGATGTTTAATCCTTGTCGTTTTATTCACAACAACATTTCATTTTCTAACGCATGAACTTATTCAAGTACATAAACAACATGTACTCTAATAACAACATGAAAGTAACCTTTTCTGATAGTCATGAAAATATTTTAACACAAAATAGCTATAAGGATTCCAATCAATATAGTGTAATACTAATTTCATCTTCAAGATTTGGTTTTTGTTTAAATGAACATGATACTAAGTGTTAAAAGACAAAACAAAATCAAAATAAACATCCAAAATACAATCAAACAATAAAGAGAAGATATCATGAAATGGAAATTGCAATTATAAAAGATTTGTTTACCTGTCCACTGATGTCGTGTCTAGCATTCCTAAAAAATTTGCTTGCCCAAAATAACCATGAGGTGAAATAATCACAACATTAAAAACTATAGGAATTCCTACTAGAAACATTTCCAAAGTCGATGGCTCAAGTGGCTAAGCAATCTCTAACAGCAAATGAACCATATCTAAGACGTGATATGCATTGTTTCGCCATCATTTTTCCAATCACATTTCATGTAACATGCCCACAGCAGAGTCAAGTAACAATCAAACAAAGACATTGACATTTGTTTTTATCTTTTATATTTATAAAATTTGAATCTGATTTGTTTTTATTACAACTCTATTGAGACCACCTACTCTACAGTCAAAAATAGAAAAGGAGCCATTAGTCATACCTACCCATGGTCTCTTGTAGGAATGATATAAGAATAGGTTGATCTATTAATTAGAATTGCAAAAATATTAAGGAAAGACAATTAATTCATTATCTAGTTAACCAATTTCACATTGAACCCTATATGGATGAGTAGCCCGAATAAAGCTAGTTTTCTCTATCATATGCCTTGGAAAGACAAAATCACTAACATTGCTTGTAATTTTTTGGTTTGATGTTATAAATTCCTTCTTGGGCTACTCCTATTCCATAAGGGATTTGTTTCCCAGGAAGGATGAAATTTTTTTCTAATGACACAGAATCATCTTAGTGGATTTTGACCCTACATGCACTAATTTTTGCAATGATTTTGTAGATGCAATTACATAGTGATATGGGTCTGAAATCATCTCATTCTTGTCTAATTTTTGGGATTAAAGCCTGAAATGTTGAATTGAAAGCTCCCAAATCCTACATGTATATTTTAATTTGTCAACAATTCTTAGTTGCTTTGTTTGAAGGAAGTCATAGAACCCCTAGAAGAATTATATAGTTTTGCGAAGTGGCTGAGGGTTCTTATACTTTTGGAAACAGTGAAAAATTGTTTTTAATTATTCCCTTGATATTTGATCCATAAATACCTCATTACCCACCTCCCCTACAAAATTGAGGAAATATGAAGTCATCTTTAACTATTGCTCTTAAATTTATTCTATCATCCTCTTTATAAATTCCCTCAAAATGTTCTGTTGATGAGAAAATTGCTCCTCGAGATGAGACACCTTCTCATGAAGCAAAGTTTGTTGCTAAACACCATATTGAGGAAATTTTTCATTATAATTATGAATGTTGAAGAGAGAAAAGATTAGCTATTTAGTAAAGGATATGCACAAATGTTAGTGATTTGGTACAAGGAAAGACATTGGCAGTAAGAGAACTGTGGAGATTCCCTACAACTCTTTTCCCAAATGTGACACGTGAGGATGTATGCTTATTAAAAAACTATATTTGAGAATGTTCACCATTTTGAAGGCAAGACTATTTTGGATGTAGGCGCAAGAAGTTTGACATGGGCTCCTGCAGCCGACCCGGCAGTCCACCAGATTACCTATGACTACAATCTATGCACTTCCCATCCTGTCAACTGCAGTTGCTCCAATTCTCGGTCATATTGTGCCTGACTACACATCATTATGACTTCAACTAGGCTACTCGATCGCATGTGTGGTGGCTACTAAACCTGTACTGACACAGATCTAGCTGGCTCTGATAGCACTCCTCCATCCACAAACTAATTATGTTGACAACTCCCTTCTATCGGTCATTTTCGTGTCTATTTTCCTCGTGATTTCTCAACGACTGAGTGGTGTCGACTAGTCTAGCACGTGTTGCTTCCTTCTTAGTGAGTTGCCACCTTATGCTTCTTGTGGTTTTGTTTTTTTCGAGTGCGGGTTTTCGTGCAAGCCACAATTATTCCACCAACAAATTTCGACCATACCTTCCCACATCTCCTAGCAAACTACTCTCGAAACTACGTGCTTCTTCGAGGTGATGCTGGTAGATCCTTTTTTTCCAACCAAAATGTTGCCCACCCCTTCTTCGCACAGTTTTATTTTCCTATTGGCAGCATGGTTTGACCCTTATTTCAACCACTTTGTTTTTGCCATTATTGACACAACCTTGTCACTTGTTGAAATTCAACATTTGCAGTCTTCCCACCTCTATCACCTGATGAGTATGAATTCTTAAACTCTCTTATGTCATTATCCAAAACATGTATTTCCTGGACACGTGATTTTGCAAATAAAGTTGTTTTTGCAGCATAATTCCTTGTCAAAATTTCATCTCTCATACCAACTGGCATCTGGTCGGAACTACAACCTGAAATCATACATACATCTCTTCGTCTATCACTCAAAGATGTGAATGGTGGAATATCTGCTAGAGCACTCTTGGCATATGGTAGAGGTTAAGCCCTCCCTTCTATTCCCTTTCCAAGACCTCCCTTAGGACCAAGATTCAAGTGGCCATCATCAGAAGAACTGTGTGTTGAAGGGCTTGGCATAGACCAATTTTCAAATTGAGCCCAATCCACAATCTGAGCATCTTGATTCATCCACTTCTTTCAGGACTTGCTTCTCAGGCTCTTTTGAGGAAGTCTTACCCTTGACAACATCGGTTACTACTTTGGATGGTTCTGGAAGGTTCACATATTCCCCCTTCTCTTGAACCTTATAAGCATTATATAAATCTTCTTTTTCTTCTTCTTGTTGACAACTACCTTGGCAGAATCATCAATATCTGCAACATTATTCTTCACAAAAACATTGGAAAAAATTTTATTCTCCTTTCTCTGAAACTGCTACCCAAAATGCTGAAACTTTTGGTGCCTCTAAGTTGGTTCTTGTGTCAGAGAAACCTCAGAAAGTGCACTAGCTGGAAAAAATGTCCAAAAACGTTATTACAAGAAAAACATGGCCAATAACCTACAAAAGACATACAATCAAATGAGACGAATGATAAATGAAAACTAAACAATATGCAACCAATACCATCTACTACTGTCAAAACTATTGAAGTAATGGGCATATACAGATTTGTTAGATTTATAGGTTAATGATTAATCATAAGAAACCGAAAAAATTGTATTCACACAAATGACAACTCTAATAATTTGAACATTCAAGAGGATGAATAGGGTTTAAAAAATAGTGCCTGAGGTACTTTGTGTTTAAATGTACATACTTAATTCTATTTTAACTCAGAAAAATTAAAATAAAGTCATTGTATTTCATTTCTGGAATTTATGGGCAGAAATAAAGGGATTTGTTGTAATTTTTCTAAGTTCATAAATACTTAGAAATTTACTTCTTTTAGCAGAAAAATCAGATTAGTGATTTGAATATAAATCTGGGTTTAGTGTAGAATTTTTTATATACCAATAAATTTTCAGATTTTTATGTGCCCAAGTTTTGGAAATATTGTTATTTTTCTATTATCCCTATTTGGGGATATTACATGCTACAATTGGTAAAAGCAAACTATAGCTATTTGGAATGCTAAATATGAACAATAGTTCTAAATTTGGGACAAGGATGAGTCTGGTATATGCAAATTGGAAGCATGCATGTGCCCTCACTTTCTCTCTCTGCATCGTTGCCACTTTCCTTCCACGACAAATTAGTGTCCATCCATCACTTTGCTCTCTCTTTGTTGCACATAGGAAACTAGGAAGATGGATCTGTTGGAGCATATCATTACATGGTATAAATCAGTCTCATTGATATGCCATCAGTGTTATAGAGCTAATTGAGCAATAGATAAAAACTATAAATGCTTTCTTTGCAAGGAAAGTGTTCTCCACCAAACGTAGTCTCTCCCTCGGCATCTTAAACTTTTCATTTGCTAGGGGCTTTGTAAAAATATTTGCAACTTGTGAATCCAAAGGAATGTACTCATGCCCAGGACAATAGCGTTGAGGAGGAGGGTACTTCCAAAGGGCAACCACTTTCATCTAGAGTAATTCTGGGTAGAATTGAGGGCTAGAAGAATGGAATGTGTGATTCCCTAACCAGGCCTAGATTGTAGCAATGAAGGAGACCTCAAAACAGTGAACTTATGGTATGTATTTCAGTGCATTCTTGTAGATGTTGGATCCTAACTTGTGGATCAGTTTTAAATCATGATAGGGCAGCATGTGGAAGTCAATGAGGAGGGGACAAATCTCATGGTTATATGCCCTAAACCAGTGATAGTTGCCACAGTGATTGGGCAGCAAACTTGGAGCGAGAGTTTGTCAAGTATTGGGTCAAAGTGATGACTATTGTGTGGATTAGTTTGACGGGCAACTTGAGGAGGCCTTAGGAGTTGTTTGGAGGACAAATTTGGAAAAGGAATGTCAAAGTGATCTTCATTTCTACAGTACCGAAACAAAGGAGGTGGTGATATCTTGCCCAAATCATATTATGATCTTCTAATCCTGGGCCTATCCATAAACTCAAACATGAGATCCACATCAATTACCAAACCAAGATACTGTTCCAGGAGCTACAACAGTCCCCAAATTGTAAACATCATTATAGAGGGTCAAGGAAGCCCATCCTTACCTAAAAGGAGGCTAACCATATTAGATGGTTTGTAGGATATCTAACTTACAATCAAGGAGAGTACAAAAGTGTTCAACCAAATGATGACTTTCATGTCCTTGCAACAACACTTTGTAAATATCCCAAGTAGTAACCGAACTTCGTAGTGCCAAAATTCCTTCTATGTCAGCTGGAGGAACCAACCTTATTACTTAAGCATCAATGCTAGCAAACTTCTCTTTCATCCAACAATATCTACTTAAAGTAGAGATGATGTTGGCAATCAGCCTTTTGATGCAATAACTCAAATTGCATAAGCATTTTTTAGGCATGTTGCTTAGATGAGTAGTTATAACTTATAAAGAGTCTAGACATGCATTTTGGTGCATTTTCATGTGTTATTTTGAAATAAACTTACAGTCATAATTAAAGCTCTCCCACCTGCTTATTAGACAGTTTTAGATATTTCTAAAGCATATCGAGACAAGAATTTCTTGTTATATTTGAGAGTAACTATTGGTGTTTAGTCAACACATGACACAGAGGTAGTTGGACATGATCAAGATAACGATGTTGCAGTGCTATGGATGAATGCGCCAAAAGATAAATTGATACCCATGGCAATTGAAATTTCTACAAATATTTTTGTAGGACAAAAAGTGTATGCAATTGGGAATCCATTGGGTTTGGATCACACCTTGATGACTGCTATCATTAGTGGGCTTTCCAGGTAGATAATTTCAGCTGCAACTGGACATCCAATACACAATGTGATCCAAACAGATGGTAAAGGACCATTGGAGGTCCTCTTCTTGATAGTTCAGGAAATTTGATTGGCATAAACACTTATATGTACTCTCCATCAGGAGCATTACCTGGTGTGGGATTTTGAATTCCAGTAGATCTGTAAGTGTCATTGTTGATCAGTTAGTAAATTTTTGGAAAATTACTTGACCCATTTTGGGCACTAAATTTGCACTGGATGAGTCCGTTGAGCAACTGAGTGTCACTAGAGTTTTGGTGCTTGATGGTCCTATAGATGGACCAGTTGGAAAATCTGGACTGAAAACAACAAAATGATATTCTTATATTTGGCCTATCTTGGGGACATCATTACAGCTGTAAATGGGAAGAAAGTGTTAGTTCCAGTCTTTGCAGCCTGTCACCAGCGATCAAATTGGACTCTTACTATGTCTAGTTTTCACAGATGTTTTTAACATAAGATTTAGTGCAAATCACGTCCTAAACTTATTCATAAGAAGCAGCTCGGAAAGAGATTTCCAACGATATATCGCACTCCCAAAACCGACTTCTAGATCAAAAGATATGACCAAATGAATGATTGACTCTTGGTTACGCCTGATGCATGTGTTGTTGGAAATACTGAGAGGGGGGTGAATCAGTATTTCTTTTCAATTGTTATTTTTACTAGTTAGATCACTTATATTTAGAACACAAAATGAACAGTAAGAATAAATTCTTTTATTAATTTCTTCTTTACAATAAATCAAGTACAATAAATGTAGGGCTCCAACCCTAGATGAAGACTCCAACCTTCAATCTCCCAAGCTCCAACCTGTATTTTCCAAGCACCGACTTGGACTTCCAAGGCTTCAACCTTTTAAATCCTGAGGCACCAACCTCAAGGGCTCCAACCCTATATCTGGTATAGGCTCCAACCTGGTCTCTTGAGGACTCCTATCCTCTAGGGCTCCAACCCTATCTTCCAAGGCACCAACCTTGTCAATTCTGAGGCACCGACCTCAAGGGCTCCAACCCTATCTACCAAGGCACCAACCTTGTCTCTATGAGGCTCCAACCTCCTGCTTCATTCTGTCAAGATATATTTGGTTATACTTACGGCTCCCAATGTCTTCTTCAACGAGCCCTGTCAATATTCACGTAGTCTTCATTGTAGTCTCCACATTACGTCATCAATGACAACCTTATTCTTCACATGAAGGTGTCTCCACAGCTCTTCATGGTACCCAAACAATCTTTCCAAGGTCATTCCATGAGGGCTTCAATCAAGGTCTCCAAGAATGTCACCAAGACCAGCTTCTACACTACTTCAACAAGAAGTCTACAAGGGTCTGTCCAAAAACTGCTGCAAGTATTGTGTTCTTCAAGTATTCCCTGCTATTATAATGTTGCTCCAGGACAACAATGCTCCAAAGATGCTCATTCAAACAAGATCTTTTATGTTGTATTTTCAATGCTTAAGATCTGTTCTAATGATAAAACTGACGCATTTGTTCTTCCTTCAATTCTGAGAACTGAATGTGTTCTTCCCTTGATGATGTGATTACACTGTTCTTGATTATGTGGTTGTGCTTTGGTACCACTTTTACTTCTTGAACTGTTGTAGGTCACATTCTGTAACAGTGATGGCGATGTCCTTATTAATTGCTTCTTAAATGACCGCAAACAAATATCTTCAGTACTCTTCCTACTTCACTGCTTTAGATAATGAACCTGTTGTAGCCAATAACTTAACAATTGAGACAA
Source organism: Pinus albicaulis (assembly GCA_034641835.2). Classification (NCBI taxonomy): domain Eukaryota; kingdom Viridiplantae; phylum Streptophyta; class Pinopsida; order Pinales; family Pinaceae; genus Pinus; species Pinus albicaulis. The sequence goes on along the minus strand of JAXQQM020091126.1, from coordinate 30,562 downwards.
GATAACTCACAGATTTGACATAGTCCAATACTGCAATCCAAAATAACCTGCAATCCGAGACAGCCCTCTGTAATGTTAGCTTCTACAGGAGGCAAGTTCAAGCTCTCCACACAGAAGCTGCCACAGGTAACTGAACCAATAGCACCGAGCTGCCCTGAAGTCTGAGTTAAGGAGAAACCTATCCACAGGACTGAGCTAATCCGGGCCTAAACTAGGCTGCAGTACAAGTCTGAGGTTCGATTTAATATAATCACAGGTCTGTGGCTTTATTTTACTGATCTGAGGTATAAATGCTAACTAATCCGAGCCTCTACAAGCCTTGGATCATTGGTCCATAGTTCTTCAATGGGACTGCAAGCTACAGAATTGAGTTGTAGTTCCAAGCCACCAATGCTAGAGCCTAGCCTCCATGGGACTGCAAAGATCAGAGTTCTGTCCTCCAGCAAATGAGCACAATCCAATGCTGCAAACACAGGTGTATACTTCAGGTTTCAAGATGATTGTCCTAGTTCGAGCTGTCCACTAGCCTGAGGTAACCCAATCACAAATATTTAGCCCAAAACATGATGCCAAAGTCCTTCTCGGCCTCCTTCTTAATTCTGTGCTCAATTTCTGAATTTTTGACCAAATTCATGGTTGAAATGAGGTGCTGGACGTCATATTTATATAGGACTTCGACCTTTAATAAAGGGACACGTCTCTTGGAGGGAGGCCGACATGGACAGGTAGGCTTAGGTCGGCTAGCCTTTAAAAATATTATATTCAAACTTGAAAATCAATTTTCTCTCAAACTAGAAGGAGTTAGAGGGCAAGTGATAGCTCGTTAGAAAGGGAAAATTACCCTCTTCAAGCCTATGAAAGTCCCAACCTTAAGTAAGGTCATTTTACCATCAAGAAAATTAAATTTGTGAGGCTATCATTCTAATTTTATTCATGGTAGCTCTTAAAATTTTATGTCTAGGGCTCCTTCTTCATATGCTTAGGGTTCCATACACTTAGGTTTTCATTCATGTATATTAAGGGCATCATTAGTATTATCAATGTGTTAGGGCTAAGGCATATTCTAGAGTATTATGGGCATTTAGATCATGCAAGAATATTTTCCATCCCAGTCAGTGTCATCATCAATGACAACCTAGATTAACATGTGTCCTTATAATTTTACATTGTGAAAACTTCTCACCTTTTTCATGGTTTATAGCTGCAAATCTAGTGGGCTATGGTCGAGGTGACTACTTCCTTGTTGGCAAAGACTTTCCTGATTATATTGAATGCCAAGAGAGTGGGTATTGACAATTTGACACTGCCCTTCTCTCTTCCCAAGAGCTTATGATATTGGGCTATATAGTCACAAAGATGCTTCTTGATGTCACTTTGAAAATATTGCTCATGATTTATTATTTAAAGGTGTTCCTTATTGCAATTGTTATAACCATAACAATAATAACATGGTCTTTTGCATCAAAACATGCTCAACATTCAGTTGCTGTTGTTTCCAATAATCTTTGTGGTGAATGGCTCACATATGCCAAAGCAAGCACAAGATCAGTTCTTGAGGGAAACAATGCATCTGCAACCCATTTAGCTAATCTAATGGTGTCATCTATACTAAAGGGAAGCTTGTCTTCATATTCGGCATAAGAAGAGCAGGTAAAGCCTGCACTTTCCTAGTATACTCAAATAATCCATACACAACACAAGTTTTCTTCATGGGAAAAAATGGATTACTCATCTCTTACTATTCAAATTTTACTGAGACATTCATCCTGTTTGCAAATACAACCAATAATTCAAAGAGAAATGTATTAGCTGAAAGGAGTCAAGGATATCTCTGGTATCATCAGTCAACTACTTTTAGCACAGGACAACCATTCGGAGAGGCGATTCCAACAAGTGCATATGCTTTCTGGGAAGCAAAATGGTTTCAAGATGCACTATATAGTGAGCATGGACTCACTACTTGGGGCTTGACATTTGGTCAGTCTAAAGAACTCTTATTCCTGTCATTGGCTTCTGTTAAAGATTCATCTAATGCAACTCCTTCTAGTGTTGTGGCTTTAGGAGTGCCAATGAGTAGTTTAACAAACATCATAATGCAATTTGACCTTCAAGGTATTGATATGTATCTAGCCACAGAAGATGGTTATTTTCTTGCACAAATGGGTTCTACTTTCCATGTGGAAGGTGATGTAGACAAACATATACTATTGGAAGCTACAAAATCTAGTAATGTTGTGGTGGCAGAAGCAGCTCTGTATCTCAAAAGTAAATTGGATAATATATCTAGATTGGGCAACGAAACTTTCAGGACCTCTGATGCAAGAATTCAAGGTGCACAATATACATTAGAAAGTGCCTCACTTCATTTGGCTGGAAAAGCCCTGGTATTTGTTTTGATTATTCCACATAAAAGCATTTGGGGTCCCATGATAAGTCAAAGTCAGACAACATTGATTCTTCTAATCACGTTGGCGGTTTGCATGTTCCTTGTAAGTTGGCTTTTCATTTTTTCACTTACAAGAGATACAAGCAAAGAAATACACCTTTGTGTAGGATTAATTTGACAACTTGAGGCAACAAAGCAATCAGAGAGAAAGAGTAACCATAAAAGCATTGTTTTTGCAAATATGAATCATGATCTGCGGACATCCCTTGCATCTATCATTGGCCTCATTGACCTATGTTGCTATGATGTTGCTAAAGGGTCAGAAGTGGAGACAAAACATTCCTACAGATGGTTATACATGTATATGCATTGTTGGCATCAAGGATCCTGTGCGTCTTGGTGTCAAAGAAGTTGTTGAACTCTGTAGGGCTGCAGGTATTACAGTGAGGATGGTCACTGGTGACAATATTAACACAACAAAAGCAATTGCAGCAGAGTGTGGCATTTTAACAGATGATGGTGTAGCAATTGAAGGACCTGATTTTTGTGAAAAGAGCTTAGAAGAGATGAAGACTCTGATACTAAAGATTCAGGTTGTGGCACGATCTTCACCATTGGAAAAGCACACCTTGGTGAGACAGTTGCGCACAACTCTGGGATAAGTTGTTGCTGTGACAGGTGATGGCACAAATGATGCACCAACTTTGCATGAAGTCGACATTGGGCTTGCTATGGGCATTGTTGGGACTGAGGTTGTGAAGGAAAGCACAGATGTGGCAATTTTAGATGACAATTTTGCAACAATTGTAAATGTAGCAAAATGGGGGTGTTCAGTATATGTAAACATTCAAAAATTTGTGCAGTTCCAGCTGATAGTTAATGTGGTTGCTCTAGTTTTGAATTTTGTTTCTGCATGTATAACAGGAACTGCCCCCCTCACTTTAGTTCAGTTGCTTTGGGTCAATATGATTATGGATACACTTGGTGCTTTGGCACTGGCAACAGAACCTCCAAATGATGATTTGATGAAAATATTACCTGTAGGAAGAACTAGAAGTTTTATCAGTGATTCTATGTGGAGGAATATAATTGGCCAAAGTGTCTATCAACTCATTGTATTAGCAGTTTTGGAGATGGTAGTGAAAAGATGGTTGAGTTTCTACATAGTTCCATTGGGATCATCCACAAGAAACACGCAGAGAGTATAACTTCTTACATCAAGGAGAGTGTGGATGAAGAGCTGGAAGAAGAAACTGTGCAGGATGGAGAGAGAAAAATGCAGAAAAAGGGGCTCACTGTTTTGTGTGGAAGGTAATATTATTGTTGGAAAAACCACATTTCTACAGAGGATTGTGAATGAGACACTTGAGTTACGTGACCTTGTAGAGGTGGTTCCTGAGCCTATTTCTAAGTGGCAAGACATTGGGCCTGATCATTTCAATATATTGGATGCTTTCTATGTTGAACCTCAATGGTATGCTTACACATTTCAGAATTACGTTTTTGTAACGAGGGTGATGCAAGAGAGAGAGTCTGCAGGTGGATTAAAGCCTCTACGACTCATGGAAAGAAGTGTTTTCAGCGATCGGATGGTGTTTGTGCGAGCTATTCATGAGACAAAGTGGATGAATGGGATGGAGTTTAGCATCTATGATTCATGGTTTGATCCAGTTGTTTCTGCTTTACCTGGGCTTGTTCCTGATGGATTTATTTACTTGAGGGCCAGTCCAGACTCTAGACACATGCCATAGATGTTTGCAGTTACGAAAGAGAACAGAAGAAAATAGCGTGTCATTAGATTATTTGAGAGGTTTGCATGAAAATCATGAGAACTGGCTCTTCCTTGCTCAATGTGGTAAGTCATAGGTTGTTGTCTGTGAGCTAATTACCTATTGATATTGATAGGTCTCTGCATCCTGAGATCAAAGATCGCACGTTTCTTTTGCAAGGAGAGCATGTACATTCCAGTATTCAGAAGGTTCTAGCATTAGTGCTGGATTGAGAGCTCAATATTGACTTCAGCAGAGACATTGAAAGCAAAACAAGGGTTTTTTTGTCTCGCAAATGGGTTTCTTTATCCCGAAGATAAATGGGATAATGTTACTAAAATTTGATAGGGCCAGTGAGCATGTTCCTTTAAAATTTTATCTATCGAGGATGGCATCTGGAAGGTTATTGACACTGCTGTGGCATTTGATGCTTTGTTATCATCTTTAGATATTCGGGGTGTTAGGGAGGCCCATTTACATGTTGTCTTGAAAAAAGCTGGAGAACTCATTTAAATAAGAAGTGAAAACACATTCAGCTTTGAGAAAGCACAATGATGTTATTAATGGACTGGAGGTTAAAACAGAAATTGCTTACAAGCCATCCTGTCCTGGCTATGTGATGGAGGATGGGGATCTCAGTGCCATTGATCATGATTCTTCAGATTCCTCAGAGCTTTCTAGATCCTTTACAATTGAAACTTGGAACAAACAAGTCTTGAAAAATGGCATAGGTGGTGGTCATTGCAATAATTGGGCATTCGATTCATCTTAAGATTCAAAGAACATATGTGGAAGATTTGACTCGAGACCTTTTCCTAATTTCGGCAAAGTGGCAAATGCATCTCCAGAATTTGAGGGTAGTTGTGCAGGAAGGTGCAACATGGCATTCAAGAGGTAGAGTTTTTAGGCTCAAATTCAACAAAGGAATCCTAGATTTCATGAACAAACTCCAGCAAACTTCTAACAGTTCGAAATATTGCAGCAAACTTATTTTATTTTAGATGATTTAATTAAATTATTTAGTTGTAATTTAATTTATTTTACTTGTTAGCACAGATATATTTTATTTTTTATTTTTATTTTGATTCCTATGTAGAGGAATCAAAATAAATTTGTAATAGGGTATATATAGGAATATTTTTGAGGATGTAAGGGTTTGATTTTCAACAAAGAGACTGCTGCTTTGGATTGTGTAAATTTTCCTGAATATTATGTTAATGAAGCAGTTTCTGCCCTTTAAAATTTGGGATCCATCACGGTGTTTCATGTTCAACATGTTTTCCTCATAAGATCATTTTCATATTTTGTTTTTCTACTAATTTTGTTACAGCATTCTCTAAAGGAAGTGTTAGGAATCCATCCATGCATGGTGCTCCTTTCACAATGACTATGTTTTTAAATGCAGTGGTTGTTTTTACAGAATCCATCCTTTGTTAGTTGCTCTGTTTAATAACCCTATGTTTTCCTTTCTGCTAAAGCTGCCACTGGAGATTCATCCATTGATTGATGCCTGCAGGGCAGCGAGCTTTCTCCTCTTTTCTGCTCCCATCTACATCATTTATCTGGCTGAGCATAATGCTTATTTTTCCCCAAGTTTGCAGGTAGAAACCAGCCTCGACTCCATAGCCCAATGATTGTTTATCTCTTGTTGTTTCAACCCAAAACTTTCAAATCAAATCCCCGTACTTCATAGCTGGCCTAAGATTCACTTATTGTAGCCACCCTTCATTGGCAAAGAGAGAGCCCTCTCTGTTCTGGCAGGGCTAGGTGTCAGATCAAAATCTTGGTTTGTGGTTACCTCGGATTGCCTCTTCTTAGCCTTGAGGTTCAATCTGAGTGCTAACAGAAAGTATGCAATGGAAGTGATCTCTATAGAGTACTTGACCTAGTAGTTTTTAAGGTAGGAATTTTAGTTCCTCAAGGGTGGGGTCCTTTAGCATAATTGCATCTACCTTGATCCTATCATCCAAAAGAAAAACTTAATCAACAAAGAGTAAATATGTCAAGTTTAGGGTAATTCCTATTTGTATAGTTGTCAAGCTTATAGTTCTTTTTGACTCTGTCATAACTCTGTTGAGACCACCTACTCTACAGTAAAAAATAGCAGAGAAGCCATTATTCATACCTACCCATGGTCTCTTGTAGGCATGATAGAAGAATAGGTTGAGCCATTAATTAGAATTGCAAAGATATTGAGGAAAGATAGTTCATTATCTGGTTAACCAATTGCACATTGAACCATATATGAATGAGTAGCCCTAAATAAAGCCAATTTTCTCTATCATATGCCTTGGAAAGACAAACTCACTAACATTGCTTGTAATTTTTTGGTTTGATGTTATAAATTACTTCTTGGGCTACTCCTATTCCGTAATGGATTTGTTTCCCATAAAGGATGAAAAATTGTTCTAATGACATGGAATCAACTTAGTGGATTTTGACCGTACATGCAATAATTTTTGCAATGATTTTCTAGATGCAATTACATAGTGATATGGGTTTGAGATCATCTCATTCTTGTCTAATTTTTGGGATTAAAACCTGAAATGTTGAATTGAACGCTCCCAAATCCTGCTTTTGTATTTTAATCTGTCAGAAATTCTTGGTTTGTTTGAAGGAAGTCATAGAACCACTAGAAGAATTCTATTGTCCCACGAAGTGACTGAGGGTTCTTATACTTTTGGAAAGAATGCAAAATTGTTTGTAATTCTTCCTTTTATATTTGATCCATCAATGCCTCATTACCCACCTCCCCTACCAAACTAGGGAAATATGAAGTCATCTTTACCTATCTCTCTTAAATTTATTCTATCATCCTCTTTATAAATTACCTCAAAATGGTCGGTTGATGAGCAAATTGCTCCTCAAGATAAGACACTTTCTCATGAGGAAAAGTTCATTGATAATCAAAATCTTGAGGCAATTGTTCATTACAATTATGAGATGTTGAAGAGAGAAAATATCTTCTATTTAGTAAAGCTATGCACGAATGTTAGTGATTTGGTACAAGGAAAGACATGCACAACGAGGGAATTTTGGAGATTCCCTACAACCCTTTTCCCAAATGTGACACGTGAGGATGTATGCTTATTAAACAACTATATTTGAGAACATTCACCACTTTGAAGGAAAGACTATTTTGGATGTAGGCACAGGAAGTTTGATGCAGGCTCCTGCACCCGACCCGACATCCCACCTGCTTACCTATGACTACGATCTATGTGCTTCCCTGCTTTTCAATTGCAGTTGCTCCAATTCTCGATCGGATTGTGCCTGAAGGCCTGTCACTGCGGCTTCAACTAGGCTACTCGACCACGTGTGGTGGCTACTAAACCTGCACTGAAACAGGTCAAGATAGCTCTAATAGCACTCCTCCATCCACAAACTATGCAGACAATTGCCCTTCTATCGGTCATTTGTGTGTCTTTTCCCTCGCGATTTCTCAACATTTGAGTGGTGTTGACTAGTCTAGCCCGTGTTGCTTCCTTCTTAGTGAGTTGCCACCTTATGCTTCTTGTGGTTTTGTTTTTGTCGAGTGCAGACTTGCATGCAGGCCACAGTTCTTCCACCAACAACTGTTGACCATACCTTCCCACCTCTCCTGGAAAAATACAATCGGGAGATCAATCTCATGAAGAAAAATGCTCAAAAATGAAGTTTCTTAGAATTTCTCTGGAATAGATCGGCTGGAAAGAGTTCGGCGATACGATCCCAAAGCCGCAAACGGAACTCAAATCCGTCGCCGTATGGAGGAGATATTGCAATTTGAATTTTCCCAATAACCTTCAATTTTGAAAAGGAATTTTTTTAATTTTATATGTTGGGAAAATTTTTATTTTTATTAAGGTTTAATTAAGATTTAATTAAATGAATTAAATTATATATTTATTAATATATTATATGGTTTTTAATTAATCATATATTATATTATTTAATATATGTATTAATTAATTTAATTAAAAAAAAAAAATTAAACCTTATTAAAACTAAACTATTATACCACATATGTATTAAATCAAATTCAAAATGTGAAAAAGGTTTTAAAAAACCATAATTCAAAGGTTTCATGGGATATATTAAAACCCAAAGTTGAAATGTGAATGAAACGTATGGTTCTTGTTAACAGTTCAAAGGTTTATATGGCACGTTATGTAGCAACGTACATTTGAAATGTCATAAGGTATGACAACATATGGTTTAAAGCACATGGTCAAAGCCACGTGGTAAAGCACATGCTGTGGAGTGAAAGATATGGTTACGTTACATCGGTGCAGAGGTGTATTCATATATGGTTTAAAAACTTTAATGAACGCCGAATTAAACTCTAAGTTGATAACCATATGGCCGACGGGTGCGGTCCTATGGACCCCTGTGGCCCTACTCTTTAGCCCTCTCCGATTAGGCGGGAAGTTTGGCGGCCTCCGCCTGTTTTGGCACCACTCCTAATTTAGTGGCCTTATCTACAGTTTCTCCACAATTAGTGGAGCTTTTCAAGGTCAGACTCGCAGTTAGTAAATGTGGCATAACTTTGGCTAGGAGAGGCCTTTTGATACGAATTTTTTATTTTTTATTTTGGGTGTAGAGATCATTCTGAAGTTGTTGGAAGTGTTTTCAAAGCCATCAGGGCGCTCTAACAGAGAATTTACCAGCGTTTTTGGTCGTGGAGCCACTAGGGCCTAAGGGAAAAGAGTTTTTTTGGACTACCTTCATCCAATGGAGGTGAATGTTTAGTCATTTTAGACTGATTTGGGCCTTCTGAATCTATTTTTGCAGTCTATTTTTCCATCTGAGGCTTCTATACAGTTGTATTCACATTTTGAGCATTTAATCAAAGGAGAAAAAGCCTAATTAGAGGGTTTTGGACCCAGCGGAGGTAACCCAAGAGAGGGGTGAACTGCTTAAACAATTATTTGCTGTCATACTGTATAATTTTGCTGCATATTTTCAGATTCTGCTCTTTTAAAACATTAAATTTTTATAAGCTATCTTTTCCCAAGCAGGTTTAAACAGTGAACATAACTTGTTAGTTCATCTTTAAAACACTACACTTCATTTGCAGAATATGTATACTTGTCTATTCACACATTAAAGTTGGATCAATGAATACTTTGCAGTTAAAACAAATACTTTCATTGATCGGATCTTTGTGATTACATTTTATTTCTTTAGGCAGAGTCTGTAGAAGGTCCAGGTAGCCTCCGGAATCATCCTTTCTAGTAAAGGTGAAATATCTGGTGAATTCCCCTACAGTCCATCTCTGTATGAGAAATTCTTTGTTCTCACAATTTTCGGATCAAATACACTCAAAATTGCGTGCTTCTTTGAGGTGATACTAGTAGATCCTTTTCTACCAACCGAAATGTCGACCACCCCTTCTTCACACAGTTTTCTTTTCCTATTGGCAGAAGGGTTTGACCCTTATTTCAACCACTTTGGTTTTGTCATGACTGACACGGACTTGTCACTTATGGATCACTTATTCAACCCCTATACAACATACAAACTTATCTATATGACCCTTTTTCAATCCTTAAAAAAATTAACAATTGCTTCAAGGCACTATACGATCAATTTACTTTGGTCCTAAAAAAAATTCTTTTCCGCGATCACAGTCAAACCAGTTTGGAACGAACGAGTGGGAATGTCATATATGTTTATATATATAGAAATAAATTTATAAATAAGTTAATAACACATTATCTTGCAAGAAAAAAAGGGAATAAGATCCATAGATGACAAAAGGGGGTTCCTATCAGTCAGTGCAAAGCTTAACAATGCTCGACACAGGGCAAGGTTGTTCGAGCATATAAAATATGATATGTTACAAAGCTAATAGGTTGTATAGCAGTAATATTTTAGAGCCTTCTGTTTACTTCAAGTATATCAGACCTTCTAGTTTGGTACTGTCGGAAATATATTTGAGCAAAAACTTAAAACTGTGAAGGTTTCCAGCTAGTTAAATTTTTCTACATATGCCTCACATCATCAACCATGGCATCCACTATAAACAACAATTTCCTAAAAAATAAGGAAAGCCTCCAATGATGAATGAGCCAAATCATCATCTCGTGAAATGGGTAGATGCCAACATGCAGAGTGCAGTAAAATATGTGCATATAAATGTGTGTTAGTAGCATCCTAAATAAAATCTACCCAAGAATAATCAGCCACTTTGATTAGGGAAAAGTATAAATTTAAAGATAAAAGGGGTTAAGAGATCCTGTGCATACACCTAAGAAGGTGTGCATGAAAGAAGGGTTTGAAACTCTAAAATGAAGATGATCTAAAAACCCTAGTCTTGCAACCCTTGGGGAAATGCCATTGGCCATTAGTCTAACTGATCGACTAATTAACCCAAAAAACTCTATCGCTAAGCAATTCCCTTGATCAAAATAGTAAAAATTGAGCCTTACTTGGAAGCTCTAAAAGGAAGAAACCTTAGAAAAGATGATTTTGAACCACTTTTGGATTAGCATTGTAGTGTGCCATTGAATATGGGTGAAACCCGAGGAAAAACTTTAGAAAACCCTTGAAGAAATGAGATAACCCAAAGAGGCGAGTTCACACCTACTCTGATACCATGTTGATATTACAAGAGATAAACAAGGATTGAATGTAAACAACCAAAAAACCATAAAAAAAAGCATAAACACAAAGAGGAGAGAAGATGAACCCATGAACATGAGAAACATGAGATGTAGGTGCCCATAAGCTAAAGAATCACATAAGACAACACTTAGCTCATGACAAAAGAATTTGTGATGAAAATAATGATGCCAAAGCTAGTACTAAGGACATCACCAAAGCCCAAGAAGATTTTGGAATGTTAATAGTCAAGACATCTTGACAAATTGAGGATAGATGTAGAGATGGCTAGTGGGGTGCTAGCTCCAAGGAAGTTGAACGTTGGCCTTAGCCTAAAATAGTATATATTGAAAAAATACAATAAACTGTTGTGGTTGCACATGTGTAGACTTATAGCCTTGATTACATGTAAGGTTGGCATGAGGCCACAAGTGAATATTACACCATCATTTCAATATTTTATAGGTATTACAAGTTTCATGGCATTCACAGAGAAAGAAATGTTGCAAAGGAAGGATAGATGTAGAGATGGCGAGGAGAATGATAAAAGGTAAAATCTATCAAATAATTTTTAAGTTGAAGTAATTAGTACATCGATGTATTTTGTTGATAGAAATACAATGAAAATTGCAAGGAATGTTACACCTAAAGAAGCATGAAATGATGAGAAACCAGGGGAGAGTCATCCCAAAGTGTTTCTTTGTAATGTCTGTGTACTTGTTTCTGAAAAAAGTGCATAAGCACGAGGATAAAGGTTAGAAGTATTTTTGATAGGGTACAATGGAGAGTCTATGGGATATTAGATTTTTTATTTGGAAAAAGATACACTCAGTAAAGATGTTATATTTGAGGACAACTATATCCAATGTAATTCAAATGAAATTGAAGTGCCATGGCCTATTGAAGAAAGAGGTAAAAAGGTAGCAGAAGAAAGCATTCCAAGTCAAGAACAAAGGAGCAATCAAGAATCCAGTGATAATGAAGTCAATGATGTCAAAGCTAGTACTAAGGACATCACCAAAGCCCAAGAAGATTCTGGAATTTTAATAGTGAGGACATCGTCAAAGCCCAAGAATATTCTGGAATGCTAGCAATGAGAACATCATCAACACCCAAGAATATACTGAAACAACATTTGTGAACATTAGATGGCTCAAAGCTACATGAACTACCTGAAAGCAATAAAGGAAGCAAGAAATCAAGAAGATTGCAGTAGTCTGCTTTACAGTAGTTATATATGGCTTTGATCACAAATTCACCACAATTCTGGTATAATGTGATTCAATGCACATGGAAAGAAGAATGGGACAAAGTAACAGAGGTGGAATGTGATTCCATACAGAGAAATGAAACACTGGAACTTGAGGATATGCCTAAAGGAAAAAGTGCAAATGGTTAAATGGGTCTTCAGGAAAAAGTTCAAAGTAGATGGCTCAATTGACAAACACAAAGAAATACAGTGATAGTAGCATTAATATTTCCTTCTATTGAGGTGATAGTCAAGTCACTAGTCCTTCGAGATCATAAAAGACCGTCTATTCTTGTTCTTGTCATTTGTCCTACTAGGGAACTTGCAATTCAAGATGTTGTAATGTACTCCTCTTATCCTACTATGTAATGACTCAATGAGACATCACATCATCTAATGAATTAATGAATCCACCAGAAATGTTGCCACAAATTTTTTTTTTCGTAAACTAAACATTTGGAAATGAATAGGAAAGTATGTATATGCATCATGAGAGGAAGTAAATAATGATAAAACTTCAAAAATGTTAAGAGAGAATTCCACTGAAGCATTTGATTTTGGAAAAAAGTAATGCTGGATCACAATCATCCTTAAAAAACAAAAAAGTACAGGTATATGCACTGTTTTGAAAGGATTTGAAACTGAAGACATCAATTACAACACTTATGGAACAATAGATTTCCAATTATACTTGTTTACCAGCTCCCCTATAGATATTAAGAGCCTTAATAGCATCATGGTGTTGCATTTCAAAGAACTACAGGTAAACAGTTGCAGTCATCAGTAGCTAGAGATCAGGGATGCAATTGTCTAAGGAAGAAATTGATGCTTTGCACAACAAGGTCAATTCAACCTTGATGAAGAGTTTATAAAAAACAAGGAGTAAAAGTCAAGGAGTTCATGATGAAAATTCAAGAACTACATAGAAATGGCTAACTGTGGATAAGGATTTCATGATTATGTATTGAGCCTTTCTGAGAAAAAAACTCTCAAACCAATGCTGTCAAACCCCCAATGCTAAACAAGCCAGTAATGTGTGGTGGGGACTGATTCCAAAATTCTAGAACTGTATCACTGTAAAAACTAGATATGTTTTTTAATGTTGTTGAAGAGCAAGATATAGCTTAGAGTCGGAGAGGAAAATATATAACAATTACCATATGACTTCTGCATTGGTGTGCTTGTCTACTTATAGTCATTGGGCTACCCAGTTTTCCTTTGCACCATATATAACTTGCGAATATTTAAGAAAGGAGAATTAAATATACTTGGGTCAATTCATTTCCCATTTATCAACATACACATCCTTATCTGCTTTCCCAAAGTATATGTTTGTTCTAAGTGCTATTGTGCATGGTTATTACTTTGGCATAATTCTAATTTAAGTTCATTATTGACATTTAATAGGCTTGTGCAGTTATTCTGCATTCAATATCAAACATGGGAGTTATATCAAACCTACTTCTAGATATCAAACCGGGCAATTATAAAGCTTGAGTTTTGCATATGTCTGAGTTGTAATATTAATATGTTGAGCATTTGGGTTCTCAAGAAATGCACCGGGCATTGGCAATCTCAACATGAATGTGTCTATATTCAATGTATACAATACACCATCACACACAGTTTGAATGAATTAGCCCATCTCCACCTGGCTTCCACAATGCAGCTTGATTCGAGATCTAGTCAAGAGAAAATATGATAAAATAGATAATAAATAAGAACTACAGGAGAATCAGCCCAATCAAAAAAAAATATTTCTAGGTTTGGTCAAGGGGGGAAATTAACCTAGCACACACTAGGGTCAATCAGTACTGAACCCAGCTATTGTAAAGCTAGAGAGTGCATAGGTATTAGTTCCAATATCTGATATGATGACCATTTGGGTAAACTCAAGAAATGCACGAGAGGTTGGCAACTTCAATGTCCATATCATGACAAGGGTTAGATGGACCTATGCCATTATTCCTACTCAATATGCCCAATGCACAGTCTAGATTTAATGCACTATCAGCCCCACCATCGCCCTGGTTGTAAAATTCCTTGCAATAGATTTATGGGTTTATGTGAAATTTTCGTAAATATCTGTGTCAAACAATTTCTCTGGGTGCAATATCAGCCCCACCATCGCCTTGGTTGTAGAATTCGTTGCAATAGCTTTCTGGTTTTATGTGAAATTTTTGTTCATATCTATGTCAAACAATTTGTCTGGGTACTGATGTAAGCGCTTTAATAACAATTTTAATTCAGAAGATACTCATATTAAATGACATGCACCGAAAATAAACCACCCAAAGTTCAAACTAACATATTCCAAGCATAATATTCACACAGGATAGCCAAATATAACTCAGAAATAGGAGTAACGAGTATTCATATTAATTCCCAGAATGACATCCACTACAGCCAAAAGACTACCAATATTTTATGATGTCAATAAACACATGTAAATAAGGGACATTGAGTATAGAGACCTGGGACTGGTGCGTTCCTTTTGCTGGTTGCCAGATGACCGTCTCACACGGAATGAAGAGTCCAGAAGTTCATTTTATGCCCAGATGTTTGCATTCACCCAAACTAGAGATAAGGAACTCATGTTTCCCTTAGTGAGCAGCATTAAATACACGAGTTAGTGATGCCAGGACCTCTGGATAGTGTAAACTCAGACTCATTTAGCTTATACACAGCCTTCAGAGAGTAATTTGCTTGGTCGTTGCAAGGGTGCACAAATATTATACAGTTAGGAAACTTGTGCTAATCAATATGATTACTCAGCCCTTCTTAGCATATTCGTCCAGCAGATGGAATGTGGAATATCGGCCCTCAAGCTCAGGTAGATGCAGCCCAACTACTCCAACCAGAACTGAGAACTTGTAAATGTGTGTCTCAGCTAGTAAAAGAATGTAGCTCGACCAGAAAAATAAAAGGGGACTCGTGCAGTGAAAGATTAAAGTTTCGTTTCTATCCCTTGGAAACTCATACGATGCCACCCAAAAATTCGAGGTGCTGCAGATTGGTAGTCGTGCCTGTTTCTTCTTCACACTGAACCAAAAAGAGCAGATATGGCTCCCTTTCCCTGGCGTTTGAAGAGGCGAGGGATGCAAATAGAATCCCTTCTCCGTAATGACCCTCTCCTCCTGTGAAATCGAAGATTCATTGCATGATGTCGAATTGGAGGTGCAATCAAAGGGGTAGGATCCGAGAGGCGTCACTGGGTTGAGCACGAGTGATGGGAGATGGAGCATGTTGGGCAACATGATTTCAAGTGGTGGCATTTCCCTAGTAGATATCCTTCCATTCAGATTGAGGCGGAGAGGATTGATCCCCAGACCTATCTGCAGATTTCTCAAATTCTAACGCCTTTCGTGCAACTTGTTGGCCAATTTTCGAGGACCCACTTTGGTTTCGGGAAGTGAGATTAAAATTTCATTTCTATTCTTTAGAAAATCATACGATGCTTCCCACCACTCAAAATCAAAAATTCCCAAAAATTCGAGGTGCTGAATATTTCCGCCATTCAAAATAAAAAATTTGCAAAAATATTCGAGGTGCTGAATACTGGTAGATGTTAAGTGATCCGTTCAAAAAAATTTATTTTATTTTTTTGGGTCTTATAACCAAAAGAATTAAGTTCTAGATTATGTTAAATGGAATATTAAACTATCATAAACTCATCTAATTCCAATTATTCCAATCAATATTAAGCCTAACTATTTTGAATATTGAGTTTGCATATGACTAAGTTCCAATATTTGATATCTTAATGATTTGGTTAAAGTTGAGAAATGCACAATAGATTGGGAATCTCAAGTTGACTACCATAACGACATTTAGACTATGATATTATTTAATTTGATGATTTTAGTCTTTTGGAAACTACATGTAGTATTTTTGGCTCAATGGTGCCTATGCAATAAATTCTTGTTGAGCAAGATCCATATTACTAAAAATTAGATTTGGTGCTTGTAGGTCTTTGTATGTTCTATGGGGCTTGGATATAGCCAATATGTATGTCTTTCTAGGGGAAACAAGATATAGAGACTATGAAGAGTTGATTGGAGGAATGCATAAAACAGTGATATTGAAAGGGATCGTCATTAATGGAAGTGAAAATATTTGGAGGAGTCCTACGAGTTATGAAAGTGAAGATGTTTTTCCTTAAGAGAGTCCAAATATAGTGTCAGTTATTCTAAGTGATGATAAATAAGAATTCAACAACCAATAAATAATTGCATCTCTATATTGGTTTGAGGGATAGCTTTGCATCCTATCATATGTAGTTACTTCTCATTGTCATAAGTGATGATAAAGAAAAAATCAATAGCCAACAAATAATTGAATTTGGATGCAGAGTTAGTCTATTGTATGTAGTTACTTCTCACTGTCATCACTTTTTGACATTTGCACATATGTGCATGAAGAAAAATCAAACCAATGATATATACTTCAAAGGAATTGTGAAATAAGTCTAATATTGATGAGCAAATTATAACTTATGTGGATAATAAAAAAGCCCAATTTTGATCTAATGTAATAATTCCATCTGTAATATAAATGACTGCACTTAAATTCCCTTGATAAAGTTTCACATTTCATTGTCAATCAAGCAAATCTAAAAGTGAGGGACACAAGGTTCATCAACTACCCTTGCTGACAACATAACTAAAAAACTAACATCCATAATTTTACCACATAGTTGCATAAACTCAAGGGTACTAGTGTGCCCAAGTAGTCATAATAGAGGTGGGGAACATGATACAATTTTGAAATGGTAGATCATAGTTGACAAAATAAGTAAAATTCAAAATGGACAAACATCTAGAGAATATGGTGGCATATTCTCAGGCATAACCATCAAGATTCCGCTATTCACGAGGCATAAGTAAGAGGTTTGGGCGAGTGCAATTTATGGGTTAACCAAAAACTAAGTGTGATGCATCCTTCCAAGCCATTTCTCACGAGTGATGGCACCCCACATCTTAGGAAGAGTTGAAATGAAACCTTAAAAAATTATTGATACACACCCAACTATAAAAACTATAAATATAAAACTATACCAAAACTATAAAACTATAAATATACATATTAAGTAGATAGATGATGCATGCAATATTTATGTTAATTGTAGATGAATCCATCTTCAGTGTTAAACTTTAGAGACAAAAGAGTATTCGAAATTTTAACAATGTAGATGGACTCAAATACCCCTTTGTCTCTAAATCTTAACACTACAGATGGATTTAGAGACTCGTTTAGTGAAATGTAACACTTTAGTATCAAAATTGCAAATTTTCATTTATGGAGTGATACGATTAAAAATTACTAACATAAATGACTAATTCATATACTTTTTGTACTTGTTATTTGGTCATATTTTTATTCTTGGACTATAATAGTCATTTGCATTAATCATTGTTAATTTTGTCACTTATTATCTAGTCATATATTTTAATCCTAGACTAAATTAGTTATTTAAGTTAGTCACTTTTACTTTAGTCATTTATTATCTAGTTGTATATTTTATCCCTAGACTAAATTAGTCATTTAAGTTAGTTGCTTTTAGTTTAGTCACTTATTATCTAGTCGTATATTTTATCCCTAGACTAGATTAGTCATTTAAGTTAGTCATTTTTAGTTCGGTCACTTAAAATTTCTCAAATTTAGTAGTATTTCACTTGAAATAATTGTGGTGACTAACTTTTTTATTCACCTAGTCATTAATTTCATCATTTTCTTGCTTTCATGTACAGTAACATCGTTATCCCCAACTGGGTAGACTTTGACTAACCACCAAGTCCAAAAAGAGGGGTGGTGGAAGCAAATTTGAGGCTTTCGAAAAAGGTGTCATCGATATGAGCATCATCCCCTAGCTGATCATCATTTTGGAATGCATTTAACAACATTGTCTAAATGGCAGTCGTATCCCTTAAGTAATCATCCATACCAACCTCTATTTCATTTCCTCCATTTCCAACTTGTGAAGAACTACTATTGTTGTAGTCATTCCTAATTCGTGAATTTGGACGTAGCAAGAATTAAATCAATGGTTGATTCAACCATTCTTGGTATCATTCCTCTTCGGTTTTTTCTCTTAATTCAGCCTTCTCTCGATTTGACATTGTCGTGGGGTGCAACGGAAGATGGTAGGTAGGTTGCTCATCATCACTAGAATCCTAATAATTTCATAAAATATATTTGAATATGATTAGTACAAAATCTATGATATCAATTCGTAAGAACGTTGACAATGCATGATTAATTTGTTTGACATTGAAATTAATAATTAAATCAATATACCAAACAATTATTATTACCATCATTGTCTCGGGATTGTGGCTCGAAGATGCAATATTGTTACAATTGGCAGGGTGAAGCGGTTGTCCATTTTCATCTACCAAATGCGCCTTGCAGTATGCTGCTCCTAATAAGAGCTTCCGACATTTTGAAGCTATTTAATTATTTTGTGCATCTAAACTCGATTCTAAATCTGCATGAACCTGAAAATTTGTATACATTATAAATTTTATTAAGTTGATTAACATGGATAAAAAACATAAATTCAATTAGATAATGAAAATATAAATAAAATATGAAGTAAATATTACGTCTCGAGATGGATAGGGAGAACTCCGTGACGGAATTTGAGAAACATTATGGAACGAATTGGATTTTGAAGAATTTTCCATTCGATATAATTATGATATTTTCTCCCTGCATTGGAGAAAAATCAACAATAAATTTAGTGCACCCACCTAAAAGTAATTTCAGTGCCTTAATAATGGACTTATTGTTATCAGTGCTTATGTACAAATAACCGCACCGGTGTTGTTTCAGTTACTATGCACCAGTGCCATGTTATTAATTGATGTACCAGTGCAGTGTTATTAATCGATGCACCGGTGACGAAAAGCTGCAAATAAAAAAAGACAACTTTATTTTTTTTAAGTGAAAAAAAAGTGGTAAATTGAAAATTGGGCAGAAAAATATTTTCGAAAATCTAATTTCATAAAACAATTCTTTAAATACTAAACACTTTTCATTATTTCACTATTTTTGCAAAAAAATTCAACCAGAGATTTGTAGGAAACATACCTAGAGCAAGAGAGCACCAGAGCACTGTGGAGCAGTGAAATACTTTTGAACATAAGTATTCAGGCAATCAGAATTCCAAACCTCTGGTGATTCAAACCCTATAGCATAGAATTTCAAACGATATCGTGATTAAATTTTATTGTTTTTTTTACATTTTCTAGCAGTATTTTTTACGCATTAAGTAAAAAATTTCAATTTGTTGTTCATTTTTAGAATTTAAAAAAAAAAAATCTATTTTTACCCTAAACCCTTCATTCTTTTTTTTTTTGCCCTTGCTTCTTCCCGTTTTTGTGATTTCAGAATTAGGGCTTTTCATTTTAGATTTATAGGGTTTGTATTGCTATATATATAGGCCTATGACATCCAATGCGCGGGACGACTTGCATAGTCATATCCCAATCCATGTCAGTCCTTGCGTGAATTTTTAAAATAAAGAATTTTTTTAATCGGTGCACCCTACATAACCAAGTCCACCGGTGCACTAGCTTATTCCAACGCACCGTGCATGTAATTTTTGATAAAAAAATTATAAACGATTTTTTTTAATCCGTGTTCCATATGTAAAATAGGGCACTGGTGCGTTATTTCACTATAGTGCACCGCTCATGTACTGTTTGGAAAAAACATATTTTTATTTTGTGTTAATCGGTGCACCATGTAACATATAATGCACTGGGTCTCCTAGTTGATGGAGAGAACCGTACGGTGGTCCCTTTTTTGCGTGGGGAATTTATAAGAATAGGCCACACCACCCCCTCCACAGCACCATATGCTACAAAAAATAACACTAGACGATTTTTATTATTTTGTCTGTGTTAATTGGCGCGGTGGTTAACATGTAATGCACCGGTTCTCCTTGTTGATATAGAGCACCATACGGTGTTTTATACTGTTTGGGTGGTGCATTTATAAGACCACCATGCACCAATGTCGATGCATACACCATGAAAAGCGCAGCGGTTTCTTGATATTTTGTTTTTACTTGAAAAGTTGACAATTTATTTATAAAATATATTAATGAATGATATGGTACATGTTTCATATTGATAAAGAAATGGCTGACAAGAGATCAAGTAACAAAAATACTGATAACACATCAAGAAAAGAAAAAAATCCAAGTTTTTTGTAAATTCTTTACAAAAAATATTATTTTTGAACTATATGTAAGTTTAACTAATATATATTGTTTACTATGTATCATGCAAAGCCACAAAATGACGAAACTCAATAAGATTATTTATGATGTAGGACCAGAAGAGCATAAAAGCTTGATGGAAAAATTGCAAGGATGAATCAGGTGAATGAAAAAATACTATCGATCCAATATGAGTTCATTTTTTAATTTTAATTAATAATATACTTAAAATTATTAAATAACATGTTTCAAACAATATATTAATTCACATCTGTTTAATGTTCTACAAAGACCAACAACTCAGAAAATGAATGTTTTTCTAAGAAAAGAAAAGAAAATATAACATGCAAATGAAAATGAATTGCTCCTTAGCTCATCTGGAGTGGTGCTAGAGGTTAACGAAAGGGGGGAAAACATTTTAAAAAGTTTGAGGGATCTAGTGGAATGAATTTATAGACCTTCTTTCCACTTACAATACAAAAATCAATCCAATGATTCCAAGAACCAAATTTTAGCTAAAATACAGGAAGAGTTTCCAGAGAATTGGTCATTGAGACATGTCTGAATTTTAATAGCAAAAGCGTACAACAACAAAAAAGAAGGAATGAAAAAGTAATATTCCTTTAAATATTTTTCTAGAATTATTTATATATATCATTTTTTTATATTTACTTTTCATATATCAATATAAGAATTAAATAGTTTATTTTCATATTAAATTTTTGGGAATATTATGAAAATCTCAAAAGATGAACGAGCTGATATCAAAAATATGCCATTAGGAATGTCCAAAAAGGTGTACAAGGATATGGTCAAAGAAATTGACAAAATTGCATCGTAGGAGGAGCCGTCTCAACAAAAACGTGCTTCAAATGTAATATGTAATCATTGAATTTTTTGATCATTAGGTATAATAAATAAACAATTCAACATTAAATATTAATTTTCAAATATTTTCTTGCAGAAAAGAAAAGAAAATGAAACCCATTTAGCTCATAAAACAGGACGACAAGGACGAAAAGGGTTGATATCTAAGTTTGTGACTAATTGTTACTTCCTTATAACAACTTAACTAGATTTCATTTTTGTATATTTTAAGTTGTTTTACAAAAATCATCATTGAATGTCTTCAAAAATGTGCTAACATACAAAGAAGAATGATCAAATGAATTGATTGACATTGGGTTAAATATGGGTTGTGAGTATATGTTGGCATATCATAAATTAATTGTGGAATTTGTAAGCATCTATCGATCTTGTTTTACTTAGCTCCATATATAATTAATAGAACAAAAAAATATTTTATATTAAATATATGATTTGTTATGGGGTATAAAACTTGCAAGAAACAAAGTATGTAACTATGCCAACAGATGAAATCTTGAAAGATGGCATACTACATGGTTTTGAAAGAATGTATATAGTTCATGAGTCAACTGTTGCTATGGTATGTCATTTCTTTTCGATTTACATTGATGTATATTATTTAATATTGCAATTTTCATTATTCTCACCAATGTATATACACTCATTACAGTTTATTTTTATGTTTCTAAATGGAAGGTAGAGAAGAAGAAAACAATCAACACCATGAACAAAACATTCCTGAAAATAACCCAAGTCTGTAAGAATAATTTTCTCAAAATGGTGTGTGATTCGAAAGCGAAGAATGATGATCATTATGTTTGGATATCAAAGCAAGGCATTGTATTTTTGAAATATTTGTGAAATCGGAAATTTTTAATGTAATGGACATAGTGTCCCATTTTGGGAACAAAGGGATACCAATAACTATCCCAATTTGTATGACAAAGTTGTCTTATATATATATATATATATATATATATATATATATATATATATATATATATATATATATATATATATATCTTTATATATATATTTATATATATGTATATTTATATTTATATATTTTTTTAATTTATTTTATTACATTTCTCCATTATTGTTTGCAAAATGTAATACCAGCGATTAAATTTATGGATGATTAAATATTATAATGAAGAGATGTAGAAATACGATATGATATAACAAATTAATCCAAACATCACATTCAAATGCACTAATAAAAATTTAATTGATATGAATACTGTTATAAGATATGTGTCGTCTTTTGATGAATAATGAATTTTAAAAAATCACAATAATTATGATATGATATAAAAAATAAATCCAAACATCACATTCAAATGCATTAATATAAATTTAATTAACATGAATATTGCTATAAGATGTGTCGACTTTTGATGAATAATGAATTTTTAAAAATCACAATAATTGCACTGTCACAGGTCGATGTTTCTAAAAAATACAAAATGAACACCACTGCATGTTAGTTACTGTACATCGGTTTGTTTGTATGATATAGTTCACTGGTGCATTTCTACGACCTATGGGCACTGCACAATTACCAATACCAATTATAAATCTCGGTGCGTTTGTGCGATACTACGCACCGATGCGTTTATGTGAGACTACGCATCGGTGCATTTGTACGACCTATGGGCACTGCACAAATACCAATACGAATTAGAAAAATCGATGCGTTTGTCTGATGCTGCACACCAGTGCGCTTTAATAAGACTATGTACCAGTGCATTGATACGACATATGGGCACCGCACAAATCCCAATATGAATTAGAACAATCAGTGAGTTTGTCTGATACTACGCACCAGTGCGCTTCTATAAGACTTCGTACTAGTGCATTGATACGACATATGGGAACTATACAAATACCAATACCAATTAGAATGGCCCCGTGCATTGTATCACCTACAGTGCACCCGATGCAGTTGTATACCTTTACGGCCCGGTGCATGCACCCTTGACTGCCTCGGACCGACTGTCTATATGACACGCACCGGTGCTTTGACACCTTAGTAGCACACCGATGAAAGAAACATCCGTAATAACCTCTGGCCACCCATGTTTTTTAGTTGTGTTGAAATTCCATCAAAAGCTCCGCCAAAACCTCCGTTACCAAAAACGGATGTTGTAGAACTTTTTTTTTACAATTTTGGCCAATTTTATAACACTAAAATCCTCCTTTATAACATCCTCTAGAGGGTATTTCCCTTGTAGTGAAACTAGCCTCCCTATCTAGAGAAGCTATTTGTGGAGAGGAATGACCCCATTCCTGAGTCTAGCCTGGCTTCTCAGCTTGGGAATATTTTTATAAAGGTACCTTTGCTCCAAGCTATCAAAGAGATACCCATCTGTACAAAAATCATTAGGGAACTTTGTCTCAAGAAGCCATGAAGGAGAATATTGGAACCTCAAACCATTAAATTTGTTGGAAGAGAAACAGAGTTAATGATGGGATGTATGCACATGGAAAAATATACTGACCTCGGAAACCTTGTTATCTCTGTTCATATAGGTGATGTCCTTGTCTCTAATGTGCTTATAGACCTGGGGAAAGCCATTAATGTTATTTCCAAGAAAACCATGGATCAACTTGGATTGGTCCATATTCGTCCTACTCCCACCATGCTTGAATTGGTAGAAATATCTAAAATCAAGCGAGAAGGGGTGCTGGATGATGTGGCCATTTCATTAGATTCTTGGGAATATCCTGTAGACTTCATTGTTCTTCAGCCAATTAATCTTGTGGGAGGACATCCCTCGATCTTTGGATGACCATGCCTTGCTATAGTTGATGCTTACATTGGATGTCGTTCAGCTGACATGTATATTTCCCATGGAGATTCTAGAAAGAGGTTCACCTTATATCCACCTGCTAGATCCATCCAGGAGTTCCGAGACACTTTGTAGCTAGATTACATCATTGTGATGAGTCCTCACAGGAGGGTGAGATACATGACTTTCTGAACAATCTAGACACCATGCATAATTTTAAGTCATTGAGCCAAATTTTTAGTCTAGATTTTCAGGAAAATCACAATTCTCAAACTCCCTCACCACCATCTCTAGAAACACCTGTGTGTACTCTTGAGCCCGATACCACTCTTGTTGAGATCAGTACAGGCAAATATTTGCATATCATTTCAGACTTGGATTCATCTCAGCAAGAGCAGCTTGTGAATTTTTTGCAAAACCATATTGATGCCTTTGCATGGGGTTATGAAGAGATGAAAGGAATCCCTCCTGAAACCTGTACTCACCATATTTATATTCAAGATGGAACCCGACCTATCCGACAACCCCAAAGGCATATGAACCCAGCTCTAAGAGATGTTGTAAAAGAAGAATTACAAAAACTCTTGGATGTTGATTTTATCTATCCTATTTCCGACAACGAGTGGGTCTCTCCATTGGTGTTAGTCCTGAAAAAAGATGGGAGATGGGGCATTTGCATTGACTATAGAGAATTGAACAAAGCCACTCTTAAGGATTAATTCCCCCTTCTGTTCATCGATCAGGTGCTTGATACCCTTGCTGGTAAGAAGTACTTTTATTTTTTAGATGGATTTAGTGGATATAACCAGATACAGATCGCACCCATGGATCAAGACAAAATCACCTTTAGATGTCCATGGGGTACATTTTCTTACCAAGTGCTTCCATTTGGGCTAAGTAATGCCCCAACTACCTTTCAAAGTGTAGTCTTTGCCATTTTTGCTGACCTTGAGTGTGTGGAAATCTATATGGATGCCTTCTCTGTGTTTGTTGATACATTTTAGGAGGCCCTCAAAAATCTAGAAAATGTGCTTCTTCATTTCCAAGAAGCTCATCTTGCCTTGAGTGATAAAAAGTGCAGATTAATGTGCAGGGCAAGAGTAGTTCTTGGCCGTCTGATTTCTAACATCGGTATCCAGGTTGACCCTGCAAAGATAGAAATTATTTCAAGTCTTCCTGCACCCAAAACTGAAAGGGAAGTGAGAGGTTTCCTAGGACATGCGGGCTAATATAGGAGATTAATTGAGAAATTCTCTAGGATAGCGACCCCACTTTTCTGAATTTTAGTTAAGGATAGTGAGTTTTCTTGGTCCATAGCTTACCAACAATCCTTTGAGACATTTAAGGAAAAACTAGTACAGGCACTAGTTTTGAGAGGAACGAACTGGTCCCTGCCATTTCATATTTCCTCTGATGCCTTAGACATAGCCATTAGCATAGCTTTAGGACAAGAAGAATACAAATAGTCCTATGCTATCTACTTCATCAGCAAAAACATGTCACCCGCTAAACTGAACTACACAGTTACTGAGAAAGAGTTTTTAGCTGTAGTTTTTGTTATTAATAAATTCAGACACTACATTACATGGTATGAAGTCTTTTTTCATACTGATCATTCCGAAATAAAATATTTGATGAATAAACCATTAACTAATAGTAGAGTGACTAAGTGGTTACTATTATTACAAGAATTTAATATTACTATTGTTGATACACCAGGAAAATCTAACGTAGTAGCAGATTATCTTTCAAGATTAAATAATATTGGTGAAGTAATTTTTATTGATGATGATTTCCCCGATGAACATCTTTTTGATGTGTCAATGGAATCTCAGTGGTTCGCTCACATAGCTAACTATTTTGTCACCAAAAATACACCACCTCACTTATCTTCTCGTGAAAAGCGGAATATTATACATAAAAGTGTTGCATATTATTGGGTTCAAGGAGACCTTTTTTACAATGGGTCGGACCTCATTATCTGAAGATGTGTAAGAGAGGAGGAAGTGTTTGAAATCTTAAAACCTACTCATGACGAACCTTACAGAGGCCACTTCGTTGATAAGCGAACTACGTACAAAATTTTACAAGATGGATATTTTTGGCCCTCCTTATTTAAGGATGCCAAAAAATATGTTGTTATGAAACCAACTCCAAAAATAGAATAAAAGAGAGATCAACACCTTAGAAATAAGCCACTTCGAGGGGAAAACCTCCAATATATTACATAAATGAACAATTCTTGGATGATACAAATGAAAAAACCTCCTTCTATATATAGGAGTCCATGGGGGCACAATATAATCCTAGTCGAACTAACAATAATAATTTAAGGGCACAACAACAACAATATTGGGGTTACAGGGGTACAACAATAATAATAAGGGGGTTACACTAACAAAAATAAGGGAATATACTAGTAATATAGGGACCTAACATGCCCCTCATTTTCAAAAAAGTGTTGTCCTCAATGCTTGAGTAGCTCAGGATGCTTTTGTATAAAATTATCATCCTCCCATGTAGAATCTTCAGTGGGTAAGTTCTTCCATTTTATGAGATACTCTGAAATTGATTGATTTCATAGCTGTCGAGTTCTTGTTTCCGTGACTGTTTCAGGTTCCAATATGATTTTTTCTTCCTCATCAAGTTCTGGAAATATTGTTTGAACTGGAAGTTTGTCCTTTATAACCTTCTTTAAGCATGAAACATGGAAAACTGGATGCACTCGTGAAGAAGTAGGAAGCTCCAATTTGTATGCCATAGTACCAATATTTTGCAACACCTTGTAAGGACCATAGTAATTTGGAAATAATTTATTATCCTTATTAGCCTGATTGAGGGACATTTGTTTGTATGGTTGTAGCCGTAAAAATACCCAGTCTCCTATATCAAAACTTATCTCGCTGTGATGTTGATCTGCCTGTTTTTTCATTCGATTTTGTGCCAAATTTAGGTTATCCTTTAAGAGTTGGAAAACTTCTTGTTAATTCTCGATGTCATATTCCATTGCTTGAACCTTAAAATTTTCTCTTAAATAAGATGTGATGGATGGTGGATGATATCCATAAATTTCCATAAATGGGGTAATTTTTTCTACAGTATGGAAGGAAGTTTTATACCACCATTCAGCGAGAGGTAACCATTTGACCCATTGTGTATTCTTATCCGATACAAAACAACGAAGACATCCTTCCAAAAATTTATTCACTATCTCAGTTTAACCATCATATTGAGGATGATAAGATGAGCTATGAGCTAGTTGAGTACCCAAAAAAGAAAATAATTCCATCCAAAAATTTCCATTAAAAATGGGATCTCTGTCACTTACAATAATCTTTGGGTTTCCATGTAGCTTTTGAATTGTTTCCGTAAATGTAGTAGAAA
Source organism: Pinus albicaulis (assembly GCA_034641835.2). Taxonomy (NCBI): domain Eukaryota; kingdom Viridiplantae; phylum Streptophyta; class Pinopsida; order Pinales; family Pinaceae; genus Pinus; species Pinus albicaulis. The sequence goes on along the minus strand of JAXQQM020091126.1, from coordinate 3,300 downwards.
TTGTACTTGCTTTCAATGGATGAGATAATGCACAAAAGTGTGCATACTTGGTAAGTCTATCAACTACCACCACGATGACACTCTTTCCTTCGGACTAAGGTAAACCTACGATAAAATCCATTAAAATCTCCTCCCAACATTGCTTGGAATGGATAAAGGTTGTAGAAGACCCAGGGTCTTAATTGTCTCAACTTTATTTTGTTGGAAAACCAAACATTCTGCCAAAAAATTTTGAATATTATATTTAAGGCCATCCCAAAAAAAATCTTTCTTCACCCTATGGTAAGTTTTTAAAAATCTTGAGTGTCCTCCTAAAGGAGAAGTGTGCAATTCCAAAAGAATCTTTTGTTTTAGTTGGGAATTCTTGCAAATATTGAAGCGATCTTTGTACCGTAAGGAATCATTTTTCCAACTAAATGTATCATATGTACTAGGATCTTGTTGCAACTTATGAATGACTGTCCACACTTCCTTGTCCTTCTTCCATTCATCCCTTGCTTTGGTTATCCAATCCAGTTGGATAATAGAAATGGCACAAAGCAATGCTTCCACCTCTTCATCCTTTCTTGAGAGTGCATCTGCAACAACATTTAGCTTCCCTTTTTTGTAGATGATTTCAAATTCATAACCCAGCATCTTTGTGACCCATTTTTCTTCTCTTCTGAAGATAGTATTTGTTCCAAAAAGTGTTTAAGACTATCATGATAAGTTTTTACCTTGAAATGGCTTCCCATTAGGTAAGGTTGCCATTTCTTTAGTGCATGTAGTATTTCCAACATTTTCTTCTCATAAATAACTTTATGTAAATACTTTCCTTTGATTACATGACTTTCAAAAGAAATGGTCTTCCTTCTTGAATTAAAACATCACCAATTCCATTTCCTGAGGCATCACATTCCACAATAAAGGTTTTTGTGAAGTCTGGTGTAGCTAAGACTGGTGCTAGGCACATTTCCTCTTTAAGATGTTCAAAGGCCTTAATTACTTCAGGAGTCCATGAAAATTCATCTTTCTTCAATAATGTTGTTAGAGGTGCTGTTATTCTCCCATAATTCTTAATAAACTTGCAATAATACCCTGTTAACCTGAGAAATCCTCGCAACTGCTTTATGGTTGTGGGGACTTTCCATTCCTCAATGGTTTTAATTTTGTTAGGGTCTATCTTAACACCCTCGTGAGATACGATATAACCTAGATATTCCACCTCTTGTACTCCAAAGAAACATTTGGATGTTTTTGCATATAATTGTTTCTCCTCCAATAGTTTGAGCACCCTGTCAACATGTTGAACATGATCCTTCCAAGATCCGCTATAGATTAGTATGTCATCAAAAAATACTAGCACAAATTTTCTAAGGAAGGATTTGAAAATGGAATTCATCAACCCTTGAAATGTAGAAGGTGCATTGGTAAGGCCAAAAGGCATGACCAAAAATTCATAATGACCCTCATGAGTTCGAAATGTTGTTTTTGGAATATCTTCAGTCTTCATTCTAATTTTATGATATCTTGAACGAAGATCCAACTTGGTAAAATAAATTGCTCCATGTAATTCATCCAATAATTCATCAATCACAGGAATGGGAAATTTGTCTTTAATGGTGAGCTTATTGAGCTCCCTATAATCCGGACACATTCGCCATGATCCATCCTTATTGTGCACCAATACTACAGGAGCAGAGAAAGAACTTTGACTAGGTTGAATTATACCCGCCTCTAACATTTCTGCAATCATACGTTCAATTTCTCTCTTTTGGAAGTAAGGATATCTATAAGGCCTGATGTTTGGAGGAACACTTCCTGGAATCAAATGAATAGAATGATCATGATCATGAATAGGTGGGAGTCCTTTGGGAGTTTCAAACACCTTGGAATGATTGTCCAAGACTTGTTGGAGATCTGCAGAAATAGATAATTTTGATGTTGGAACTTCTAGTGAGCATAATTGTGCAATTACGCCTCGTTGTTCTTTCTTTAGAAGCTTTGTCATGCCATTAGAGCTTATTATCCTTCCTGGCTTCCCTTCAATACCCCGTAATTCGACTTCCTTTCCTTCTGAGAAGAATTTCAAGAAAAGTTCTTGAAAATTAAAAGCTACCGTCCCCAAAGATTGTAGCCATTGTACTCCTAGTACAACATCAGCACCTCCCATAGGAATGGAAAGCATTGGACTAGTCAATACATATTCCCCCATGGTTAGCTTGATATTATGGCATTTTCCAGAGCAATTTATAGTTCCTCCATTTGCAACCATCACTTGACATTCTGGTGCTGGGTATAGGAAACAATTCAATTTCTTGGCTACCTTACAATGAATAAAATTATGGGTGCTACCTGAATCAATCAACACTATTACCTTTTTCTTCTTGATATGTCCTTCTATCTTGAGAGTTTGAGGAGTGGTAATTCCTACCAATGTATTACACGATATGGTCGGACTCATTTCTTCCTCTTCTAGGGCTGGTTCCTGGTGTATATCCTCTTCTTGTTCATTTTCTTCTTCCTCTTCACAATCTATGTAAAATAATTTCTTCTCAGCACACTTATGACCTTTAGTGTATTTTCTATCACAACTGTAGCAAAGCCCTTTTGCTCATTTTTCTTCCAATTGTTGTGGTGTCAACCTTGTAGGTTGTGGAAATCTAGGCGTAGAAACACTTCCTTCTTTATAGAAGTGAGTGGTAGGCTTCCTTGTCGCCATAATTTTACATTCAATTTTTCTTGCCAACCTGAATGCCTTCTCCAATGAATCAGGTTCCAAAACGAGAACTTCATGTTGGATGTTATCCTTTAAAGTGCCTATGAAGAGATCAATCCTGTGTTCCTCTGGAATATCAGTTACCCTTATATTCAATTTTTGGAAGTCCTCAATGTGCTGCCCCACTAAACCCTTTTGTTTGAGATTTATCAAATGGCTAAAGAAGGTGTTGCTCTTTGTATCCTCATAATGTGCTATCATTTCCTCCGTAAAAATTGACCAAGTGACAATTTTTTTACGGGAGCAAAGCCATTGATACCATACAAATGTATTTTGTTCTAAATGTAAGTTGCAATGCGTACCTTTTGTGTGTTTTGCACGTTATGGAGATCAAAATATTGCTCCATCTGTAGTATCCATGTTACAGGATCCTTTCCATCAAACTTCCTCATATCCATTTTTTGAATATGGTGGTTCTTCCCGCCAACATTCGAGTTTATGGAATCATGATTAACATTTATTTTGTTCTCATCAGGAGGTTCCCTCTACTAGTTTTCATCATTGAAGATGTTTCTGTGTGTACAACTCATCGGAAACCTTCT